>CM044102.1:19577302-19876116 GCA_024174645.1 Lemna minuta | reverse complement strand
AGAGACATATCAAGCTAATGGTGAAGAGCATCGAAAGAGCCTCATAAATGAAAAGTCAAGCCACGTGCACTCAAGAAAAGTAGTAAAAGCAAGCTATATCAAGAAGTTTCATGTTTCTCAAATTCAGGAAGACTTAAACTGAAAATGAAGAGGTGATGGATAGCATGGTTCAAAGAGAACATGAGATCATTGTAAATTCCATATGCTCTCTATGGGTCACTGCGAGTTCTCATTACACAAGAGAATCTTCACGCAAGATGAAGCTGAGTCATTCCCATAAGGAGGATAGACACAAAGATCGATCCTCATCTTATCTCCTTTCAAACAACATCTTACGACTAATGAAGACCTTGAAGGCTTGGACCGGTCATCCCACACATCCTATTCTTGCAGATGTGGGATGAGAGAAGATACAAAGAAAGCCCACGAAGAGAGAAGGCGTTGGACAGTTATAAATGCATTGAAGCACATGAACCTGAGCCAACTCCCATCGGGTTCTCCACACGAAAGAAAGGAGACTAGAGAGGTTAAAGCTTCCCGGCACGATACCTGCACACCTCCTCTTCTTCAAGCCGCCGGACAAATGCCCACTCAATAAACTATCTCCTCCAGCAAGGAGTTTCCACCTTGGCCGATGAGGTGGAGTGCGAGAAAGTCAACTCCGTCGTTCCGTGATAGCTACAAGGAAGCACGACATCCGGAATTCTCCCCAACGCTCGTGACATCACCAACGTGGCATAAATTATGTCACAAATTCCACGTCGTTCAACGGTCAAGACCGTGCAGAAGATATGAAAATTTCCACGAGGAGATGCCTTCGCTACCAGTAACTGCCTCTCCTAATTGCGGTTACATTCCGCGATGAGAGTTCCACGTTTTCTCTCCTCTCTCCTTATAAACTTTTAAATCTATAAAAGAGACAGATGTAGGAGAAAAGAAATAGTTGTTTTGCTGAATGAAACTTTCCTTGGTTGAAAAATTTATATGTTCTTGTGCTTTCCCATGACTCTCCACCAAACTCACTTCGAGATTCTATCTCCCTCTGTTTTCTCCCTCCCGCTCTTTTCTTTTTCATCCACTTCAAAGTAAGAATCACACGACGGAAATTTTGGAACGATCGGTAACTCCAGGAGCATCGTCTTCAATGTCCGATCAGGTAACATCCTCACTCTTCTTACCATGTGTAATAGTTCTGTCACCATATCGTAAGTCCAACGTTCTCTCCTCTTTTCTTCTATTCTCCTTCTTTAACTAATATCCAAATCCTCTAAGATATCCTCCCATCTTACTAATCTCCCTTCTAAATAATCTCTCCATCCGTCACCATTCTATCATTTCTTAATAAACCTATCATTACTCTTATCCCTCTTCACAAAAATCGTATCATCAGTTCCTCCATTTTCCGTTCATCAACTTACACTCATACCGTCCTTCATTCTGTCATCTATCCACACTATTATTTCTCATATACCCACATATATATTGATGGATATTATGTGGCCTATAAGCCAATCACACTTCCATGTATCTTGTTTATGTTCATTGAAATGAAATTTATTCATTGTCATTCTTGTGTAATGTTTGCAATGAAGTCCATAAGCATGTGCAATGACTAAGTGAATTATGATGAGATCATAATATAGTGATCACTAGTCTTTAAACAGATGTTCTAAATATTCTTATTCGTGGGATACTCGAGAAGGACATCGAATTATCCGGAAATAATAACACTATCTAATCCATCTCATATGATGAGTATGGCCGATCCTATAGCCATCGGTGTGAAGACACTAAGGATATATAGTGGGTGCTCTTTGGAGAAAGAGTTCACTGAATTGATCCGTATGAATCCTTGAATGGTATTATACCTAACTGTCAATCAGGTTGATTCATGTCATGGTTGTGCATGTGGTCCTTTGACTTGAGACACCAAAGACATCTTGTGGATGGATGATCGTGTTTTGATTATGACTTACGAATCCCTAGTCACGGGATATCTAAAACGTCATATATTAGATACGACATGAAGTTCACGAAGATGATTGTGTGATCAATATGGGATCATCCACCCTCGGTATTTGAGGAGATTGACTCAAAGGAATGAGATGCGATGAAATCCTTGACCAAGGTAGTAGAAATATCGAAGAAGGAGTTCTCGATGATTTCTGCACGCATCAGTACTAACTTGGGTGACCGAATAGGGTTTGACAGTTGACCATACCCTAAGTCATTCATGAGTCTAATGTGTATGAAGGATTATACATACATGGTAATCGATGACGGGAAGGTTCCATAAGTGAGTTCTTACATACTCCATATCTCCTAAAGTACGTGGTGTAGCTTTCGCACCCAACGGGTTGGCAATTTAACCTATCGATTGGGTTAAATCGATCCTTGATTAATTAATCTATATGTGCATGTAGATAATTAATTAAGGTTGGCCAATAATGTGTTATTTGGCCTATAGAGTTATTAACTAGTGAGATATATGGACCTAGAGGGTCACACACACATAAGGGGTATGGATATTTGTAGATATAGTGGTGGCGTACGACCCCCGTCGCCACCAAGGCATGACACTACGGCGCCAGAAGAGCCGACACCCACGCGCGTCCAGCCCCCTCGACAGGCGAAGACGAAGGATGCCGACTTTTACTACACTAAGTGAGGACTTCATCTCGCCACCACAGACTTCATCAGGCTCGCGCGCGCGGGGATTTATCGTTCTACCCTTTCCTTTATTTCGCACTTTTGTAGCCCGCACGTGTTTAAGCGGGCCTTTGCATATCTTCTTCTCTCTCTTTTAGGCCTTGGGGGTGGGTTCCCTTCGTTTCGGGGCCCTAGCCTAAGGCCCTTTCCCTTTGTGAACCTTATTTCTTTTCTATGAGCATGGGTGTGGGTTGTGGGCCTCAAGTGGGCCCTTTCCTCTCTTGGCCCACCATGGGCTCTATAAGAGGGAAGGGACCCCCACAAACCCTAGCCGTCATTTGAGAAAAGAAGAGTTTTCCACTCGAGTGGCTGCTCAAGGAAGGTTAGGGAGGGAGTCCTACCGCCAGCTGCCGCGCGCGCCCGCCGCACAGCGATCGTCTGCCACTGCCGCTCGCCGCTCCGCCGCCACTCCTTGCCCCTAGCCACGGAGTTCGTTTCCCACGCCGCGCCACTGCCGCCGCTCCAAGCCGCTGCCGCCAACGCCGCAGTGATCCGCCGCGCCGCCGCCGCGCGATCCATGGCCGCCGCCGCCACCGCCGCCAAGGCGCTGCCGTGCACGCCGCTGCGAGACCATCATCCGCCCTTGCGCGCAGCCCAGCCGCCGCCTGTCTGCCGATTGGCCGCCGCTGCTGCCAGCTCGACTCGGGCCGCTGCCGGCCAGCTCGGCCGCCCGTGGCCGCCGTCCCGTCCGCGCTGCAACCGCCCCAGGCCGCCAGTCGCCGCTGAGCGCAAACCGCTGCATCCGCCCCTCCGGCGCTCCCCGTAACCGCCGCCTCAGTCCAGCCCTGTGACTGTTCCCCCTTTGCCGCCTGTCGCTAACCGCTGGCGTCCCGCCGATCCGGGTCGCTGCGTCACGCCCGGCCGCGTTTCCGCCGCGCACGCTGATCTCGCCGCTCGGCCCAGCCGCCTCCTCCTCGGCTCGCCCGCTGCCGCGTTCGACCGAACCCGGCCCGAATGTCTCACCCGCGCCCTGCTGCGCCCTGCCGCCCCGCGTCCCGCCGCGTCCGACCTTGACATCTCCGCCATCGCCCCGCTCTGCTGTTTCCGCTTCTCCCCTGCCGCCGATTCATCGCGGCTCGCTCGCTCGCCTCCGAGCCGAGTCGCTGGCCCAGTCCATCAGCGCTACCCAGCTGAGGCTCGCCTCGGCGTCCGTTGCCATTGCGCGCTCGACGACCTCCCCCTCGTCCCTGACCAAACCGAGCTCAGCGCCCAGCAGGTTAGGGCACTCATTCCCCCCTTTTATTTTGAAGTGCAATATTTCTTTCAGTACTTCCGGCATCTGTCTCCACCGCCCTCGGGCCTAGTTAGGTCGAGTGATCCTTGGTTACGGGATTGGGATCGTGGATCCGGCCGCCGGGTTGACGATCGAGCTCCCACCGACGACTCGAGGTCGCTCTCTCTCTTGCACCGACGAGGCTGGGAGGACTCCTGACCCCTCCTACTCGGCGCACCCCAGGAGCCCCGTGACGACGTGCCGGGAGGTTGGCTGCTTGAGGAGTTCCAAGGCATCATCACATCATTTAGATACCGTAGGCCACCCCTTCCCTAGCGTCACCCCCTAGAGGAGTTTAGCGTCGGGCCGATTCACCCCATCGGTCATGCATTATATAGACATGATTATGAGGGTTTTTATGAAAAAAACCTCATCCAAATGTCTATAAATAGGGGGAGAATGACCACAATTCAAGGTACCCATGCAAGCCATGTGTTAATTTTCTCTTTTCTTCTCTTTCTCTCTAGGTGAGGAGCTTTGAAGAGGAGATCCAACCATCCGAAGACCATGTGGATACCGCTAGAGGCTAGACACTTGAATAGCTTCAAGAACTCTTTAAAGGAAACCATTTAAGCATGTTTTCTCATTCATACTAGATGATAGGATCATCTGTTATTGGTGGCTTCGTATTTTGAATTTCTGATTCAATGTTTTCCGCTGCATTTGATGTTTTGATCAAAATTTTGGAAAGTTATCGACCTCAGATCCCATCATATATATATATATATATATTTCTAAACCATCTAAATATCCATCTTCTTATCTTCCTATTTGTTCTTCATCTATTCTCTCTTTTCTGAATTAATATTATTCCTAAAATATTCCCAGTCACCATCATTTTTCTCTTTCTTCTATCTATTCTCCACTTCATTTAGTATCCGAGATTTCCTCTCCCTCATACTCACTGATATCTACTTCTAAATCATTATCTCATCAATAATATTTCATCTCCATGCTACAGAATTAACATAAGAACTATTCATATTCCGTAACTCATCTATATCATCGTCTCATCCACTCTTCTCTTATCGTGATCATATTCATTATCCTATTCTTCTACTCCTCTACTTCTTCCTCAAATATATATTCCCATATTTAGATCACTCTAATCTATCGTATTATTATTATCACTTCCTCTCCACATTCTAGAATTACCATAAAATCACCCTTAGTTATTAAATAACACACATCATCTTCTTCTCCATTTCCTTCCTTCACATATCATCATCCTCATCAACACTATTATTAGCATAATCCCGATTTATCCTAAACGATATCTTCTCTGAACTATACCCTATTCTCTCAGTGATATAATTCATAGGTCCTCTCATAGATTGTAGTATTTAATTAGATATTAAAATACTATTATCATATACATATAAATTACTCTCATTCTCATCATCTTCACCTCATTTACATTCATCTTATCATAATCATCAATTCTAAAATATCCTACATCACCTTTACCCATTGATAAATCTAAAATATAAGTCACATGCATGCATCATTTTTCATGTTGAAGTGTTGATAAAGACTATAGGAATGATAATATCTATTTTTATGGCTGAATATGATGAAAATATGACTAAGTCCTATCATGCATCATTTCTTACAATTTGATTGTATTATGAGACTAACCCCACTTGACTTCTTGGAAGTCAAATGGTTGAATTCTCACATTTTTATGAGTTATGTAGATGCAAGGACTTAGGAGAAGTTTAATGAGAGCATCGATGAAAACTATCTAGAAGAAGAAAAAGAAAAAGAAAATGGGTATTCACCTTTTTTAGGAGGTTGGTCAACCTTTTCTGCCTTTGTAGAAGGTCAATCAAACCTTTCCACCTTTTTAGGAGGATGGTCAAACCTTGTAATATCTTTTGGAGGTTAGTCAAACCTTTCCACCTTTTTAGGAGGTTAGTAAACCACCTTCTTAGGGGGGGGGTCAACCCATTCCACCTTTTTAGGAGACTAATCACTCCATTTCTCTTAGAAGTCAATGATAGTCAAAATGATTCTTGAGAAGTCAAAGGAAGTCAAAGGCATTCTTGAAGGGTCAAAGAGGTCAAAATTATTCTCTTTCATTTATTATTTATCAATTTTGATCTTTTATATTTTTTTAGGAAGGATCCATATTTATATGAGGAGAAAGAGGTAAGCCCACCTCCTTAGGGAAGTGGTCAGGTTACCAGCTCTTAGAGAGTGGTAAACCCACTCCTTAAATAAGTGGTTATGGGGCCCACCTCCTTACAAGGGGCTCTCCCACCTCTTTAAGAGACGATTATGGTCATTTTTATGGATTTAATCTCAACCACTCATTTGGTTGTACCCAAAAAGACTAAATCTCCACCCTTGATTCACAGGAACCTCAACCTTAAATTATAAAAATGAATCTTCTTCTTAATTTTTGTTATTTTTGGCTCTCTCTTAGCATCAAGCTACTAGAAGGAAAAGGAGAGGCTTAGGCCAGAGCTTGTCATTTTTTGGTGTTCAATTTTGTTGTGGAGGTAAGATCAAGTGGAGGATCGAGATCGTAACAAGTCAAGCATCACTCAATGGATATGATTTTCTCTGTAATCCCCTCCATGGATAGTGTAGAACCTATTTCCCTTTTGATCTTTTAGATTTCTTTCTCTTTTCTTTAAATAATCTCTCATTACTACCCTATTTCCTGACTACCCGATTTCTATCATCTTCCATTCTATCCTTCTCATTTCTCTATTCCATCATTCCATTCTCAATCTTATCATCATTATTTATCGTAGAATAGAAATGTATCTCTATTATTTTTTCACTTCTACCATTAATTTTTCCCTATAATAGTATCTCTACTCCTTAAAAGCACTAATCTCATTACCTAAGCTCCTTGAGGATTCAACCCTTACTTTACCATTATATAAAGTGAGGAAATATAAATATTTTTTCATGAAATCAATTTAAAATAAAGACTTAAAATATCCCCAAATCAAGTTCATCACCCATCCATGACATTTCTTCTAGTTAAGGGTTAGAATATGATCTTTTTCTTTCACTCTAAAACCTCGTTTTCTCATCATAAAAATTTTAGACATCACTTCCATCCTTGATCTTGAATATTCTCTTCTTGAAAATGAGACTTTTGAGTATTTTATATCATCGCTCTGCATCTCTTCACATCCATCTCGCTTCTCTCATCCATCTCATTTATTTTCTCTACTAGAAATCTTCATAATTTCATTTAGAGCTAGTGACCTTTTTTGCATATCTCCACTCTTATTCACTCAATATGTGGTTAACTTTTGATTAAGGTGAAACCTTATTAATATTATTGCATAATTTTGATTAGCCAAAAATGACGAATTCAAACCCTAACATTGGACATATCATGAACATGATAGATATTATGTGGCCTATAAGCCAATCACATTTTCATGTATCTTGTTTATGTTCATTGAAATGAAATTTATTCATTGTCATTCTTGTGTGATGTTTGTGATAACATACTAATAAAACATGAATATACATGATTATGAATGCAAAATTAAGGCATAAATCATTCCATTCTACTACATGTTATCATATTTTTTAGTGTTTATCTATCATTCTATGAAAAAAATCATTATAATCTCAAAATGCATTAATTTAGGGTTAATTATGATGAATTAAGGATAATATTTTCATAAACCATCTTTATTTGAGATTATAATTAGTTTTTAAGGCTAAATAATAAGATAAATCATTTTATATACACTCATATATTTTTCTAAGTTTTAAAGTCTAAAAGAAATGAGTGTATTTTTTAAATTTATTCTCTTTTTATTTATTAAATTTAACCTTATAGAATGATAGATAATTTAATTTCTGATCCAATGAAATAATTTTGGATTAATTTGGAGTTATATTTTGAAAGTTATGAATTTTCTAATTTAAATGGATTTTTTTAGATTTTTTTTAATTTATCTGAAATTTTAATTAATTTTTCTGAATTTTAATAAAATTTTTGGGATTTTTCTAAATTTTTTATAAATTTAAAAAATTGATTTTATAAGTGCGCATGTGACGTGGCACAATCGGTACGTTCGATCGAGTGTTTAATAGTGACATCTGATCGTCACTTAAATGCGGAGGTACGTGGCGCAATCTGATTCGCGTGTGAATCATGTTTAAAAATGATTTCATCTCAGCCATCGATCTGAGGAGTTATAACGGTTGAGATTAAAATTGACGAAAACGCATTTGGAGCATCCGATCGAGATGAAATAGCGACGGTTCAATGCGTTACTTATAAAGCGCGTGACGTGGCATCATCTCGAAGATCCAATAGCCATGACTTAATCGTAATAATTTGCATTCGAGCATTTCATCAGAGCCGTTGATCAAAGGTTAAATGTTGGATCGGACGGTTACGTGCAATTCATCCTATAAATTGATATGTTCTTCGACATTGTAAAGCATTCGAGGGAAATTCGAGTAATCTAACTGTTTAGACACCAAATCCCTTAAATCTCTTGCCTCCAATCACTTCTAGACTCATTTCCACGTCCATGAAAGTGCTTAAAAGTGAGATTTTGTTGAGAGAATGGGAAGAAATCGGCGCTTGAACATCAATGATCGTGTTTTCGAATTCAAGAATGAAAAGCCTTGAATCCGGAAAATAATTGGATCAATCCGATTGCACAATCTTAGGGTTAGGGATCATGTTTTATCCGAAATCTTCCTTTGTATAGCTTTAGATTTCAATTTTGAATCGTAGTTTGAGTCAATTTTCAATTTTAATTTTGTTTTTTCACGATTTTATTTTTCAGAAATTTCTCTCTTGTTCATTTGATGATTTCTCTGCGAATCTTGATCTAAATTCAGTAATTTTTTGTTCTGTGGATTTTTCTTCGAGTCTTCTTTCCAAAAATATCAAAATCCCTTATTTCTATCGACATTTCATAGTCTAATTTGACTGAATTTCAAAAGATCATATAAAATTACCTTAATTCTTCGTGAATTTGACCCTTATTCACCACTATGCTATTCAATTCGTATTAATTTCATAAAATTGGTGAGTTTGTAATGAATTACATGAGCATGTGCAATGACTAAGTGAATTATGACGAGATCATAATATATTGATCACTAGTGATAGAGAATTATCTCATCACATGAACACAAGGGTTCCAAGTGAACCTAGATATGACTTAAGGAAGAGACATCATTCTCAACAGCAACAAAATGGCATACTCCTCGTTAGTCATAAATTTGAGAAATTATCCATTCATGAAATGAATGAAGAAAGCCTCTCTAAAGCATTGAAAGAGAGTGTAGATCAAAAGGGAATCACCTTCCCTCCTCCTCCAATTATATACTGATCCAAAGATTGACTTGGTCAAAAGAAAATGAATTCTCATCCTTAGATACTTAGAATTCTTTGAATGGACCAAGTCAACCACCTCTTACCTTGATATAGGTTCCTAATTGTCCAAACCATATCCACTACATCATAGGTACCTCGTACAAATCATTGATCTCAAAAAAGAAAATTAGTAGGAACATCCTTGTTATCCCATTCCTTCTCTCTTTGAATACCACCTATAGTTTAGAATTATAGGAGAGATCTACTTATTACTACTCTTGGAAGAAACTAAACTTTGGTGGCAACTCAAGTGAAAGCCTCATCAATGAAGAATGTCCAGCTCCCGATTCACTCAAGTGAATATGAAGACAACTACATCAGATGATTTGCAGTTTCTAAAGTTCATGAAGAGAAGTTATATGCTGATATTTAGTCTGAAGAAAGCAATCATTGAGGAAGACAATCACAAGAATAAATCCTCACTATCTTCCATCTGAATAACACCTTCACGGTCAAAGGCAAAGATGACATGTGAGCTTATATCTATCCAAGAGCCGTCCTCTTAACTACTCAAGATTTCCTAAATTATCTCAGAGCCGATAAGATCATACGTCTTCTCTTATCCATGAGGAGAGGTTTCGAGGATGTATGAGGCCTTCCATGAAGGTGATGACAGTGGATAGACGTGACAAAAACTTCATAAATGAATAACATCACAGACTAATCTCTCCAAGGCGAAAATGATAATAGCTACATCAAGACCTGACCTGATTTCTATCCACCAAACACGCAACTACCCTACAATCAATACAACCGCTATAAGGCAATCAAGATATTAAGATTACTCCATGGTTCAACCTCTAACAAAATTTGGAGTGATGAGAATACATGAAGCCTCCACGAGAAAGATAACGTGAATAAATGTGAAGCCCTCATGGTATTATTTTTATGGGCTTCCATGGGAGCTAAGTTTCCTAACAGAAGACAACAAGATCGAAATCCAATCAACACTAGTATGATGACTGGATCTTATTAACACCATCCGCGATGGACAATGACCACAAATCATCGGGAAGTCAAGCTTGTTTCACGTCCTCTCCCCATGCTGTTGTAGAACAAAGAAGAGTCAAGAAGATCTCCCTAAAGATAGGCCATTACTTCCTGTAATTGAAGATGAGATATTCACGGTATTGAAGACTATGAGGACAAACTAAGGCTTGAACGAATTTGTATGAAGCATGACAACTTAAAAGAAGGTGCTATGAAGACAGAAGATTCCGATAAAATCGTAACTATATCTCAAAGAGCACAAGCCACTCATGGTTGTTGATATCTGATGAAAGCTATTCTACATGCGTAGACTGGGTGGGCAACCACTTCTAAGGACACCACGACCGCCTTGAGTCAAGGGATCAAGGACTATGTCACGTAATCCCTAAATGTGTTCCACATAGTTCCATGGACGTAGATTACTACATCGAATGGAGAAGCCTGGAAATTCATCGAATGGAGGAATTCATTTACTACCATAACTACCTCTTCTAATTCCGACGCATCCTTTCATTTTATCTCTCTCTTCCTCTACTCTATAAAAGAGGCAAATGTAAGAGAGAAAAGGGATGTTGTTATTGATGAATGAAACGTTTCCTCTGGTTACTTTTACCACTATGTTCATTGTGTTCTTATTATCCGTTCTCTCTTCCTAAACCTTTCAATCCTGAGTTCTATCTTCCTATCTTTTTCTCCCCCGTTCTATCGCTTTCAGCCATTACCTGTCAGAGAATAGCAGAAGAGTTATCTTGATCGTGAGGTGATCTCAAAGGGCATCAACTTCACGTCACACTCAGGTATCATCCTCTTCTCTCTTACTATGTATGATAGTTCATATATAGTATATCATAAGTCCAACATTATTCTCTCCTAATCATATCTACCCTCTCTCTTTTCAATACTATCCGAGATTATCCTATAATAGATAACCCCAATTATCCTCCTTTCCTCTCTTAATTCTCCTCTCATTATCAATATTCCTTTCCCAATAAACTGGAATCTTATCTCATCCATTCTCCTTCTCTTCATACTCTCGATCCTTCTCCTTACCATCTCATTCACCTAATCACATTATCCTCTTCCTATATTCTCAAATATATACCTTAATCATCCACATTATATCTTCTAAAATCTCCTCCACATTCTAGAATTATATTAGGACTATTCCTCTTCTTTATATAAATCGTATCTTCCTATAAAATAATTCATCCTTCTTTATCCTCACAACCATACTCCTTATCATTATTCCTATATTCATCTTCGCTAATTATCCTCTCCATATCTCCACTGATTCCTACTTACATCCCTTATGATATCATTCATAGGTCCTCATACATTTGTAGGATTATTCCACAATTACCATCAATAGATACTCATATTATATTTCACTCATTTCTCCTTCATATTTCTATACTTACATCATTATCTTCTTGCATCTCCTCATTTATAAAATATCCTACATCAACTAGTCTTTAAACATATGCTCTAAACATTCATATTCGTGAGATATTCAAGAAGGACATCGAATCATTCAGAAAGAATAACACTATCTAATCCAACTCATATGGTGAGTATGGCTGATCCTATAGCCATCGGTGTGGAGACACTAAGGATATATAGTGGTGCTATTTGGAGAAAGAGTTCACTGAATTGATCCGTATGAATCTTTGAATGGTATTATACCTGACTTTCAATCAAGTTGATTCATGTCATGGTTGTGTATGTGGTCCTTTGACTTGAGACACCAAAGACATCTTGTGGATGGATGATCGTGTTTTGATTATGACTTACGAATCCCTAGCCACGGGATATCTAAAACGTCATATATTGGATACGGCATGAAAGTCCATGAAGATGATTGTGTGATCAAGATGGGATCATCCATCCGCGATATTTGAGGAGATTGACTCAAGGAATGAGATGTGATGAAATCCTTGCCCAAGGTAGTGGAAATATTGGAGAAGGAGTTCCCGATGATTTCTACACGCATCAGTACTAACTTGAGTGACCGAATAGGGTTTGATAGTTGACCATACCCTAAGTCATTCATGAGTTTAATGTAGATGAAGGATTATACATATGTGGTAATTGATGACGAGAAGGTTCCATAAGTGAGTTCTTACATACTCCATATCTCCTAAAGTACGTGGTGTAGCTTTCGCACCCAACGGGTTGGCAATTTAACCTATCGATTGGGTTAAATCGATCCTTGATTAATTAATCTATATGTGCATGTAGATAATTAATTAAGGTTGGCCAATAATGTGTTATTTGGTCTATAGAGTTATTAACTAGTGAGATATATGGACCTAGAGGGTCACACACACATAAGGGGTATGGATATTTGTAGATATAGACATGATTATGAGGGTTTTTATGAAAAAAACCTCATCCAAATGTCTATAAATAGGGGGAGAATGACCACAATTCAAGGTACCCATGCAAGCCATGTGTTAATTTTCTCTTTTCTTCTCTTTCTCTCTAGGTGAGGAGCTTTGAAGAGGAGATCCAACCATCCGAAGACCATGTGGATACCGCTAGAGGCTAGACACTTGAATAGCTTCAAGAACTCTTTAAAGGAAACCATATAAGTATGTTTTCTCATTCATACTAGATGATAGGATCATCTGTTATTGGTGGCTTGGTGTTTTGAATTTCTGATTCAATATTTTCTACTGCATTCGATGATTTTGATCAAAATTTTGAAAGTTTATCAACATCAGAACCCAATAGAACATAGAAGGGTATCATTTCATGCATCAATGTGTCTATTGAATGGAAATATTTTCTATTATTTATATAGTCCTTCTCTTTTCTTGTTTTTTGCCATGTGGGACTAAATATTTCTTTTTCTGCAAGGACACATGGAAAGATCTAAACAATTGGTCACAAGAGAGTAGTTCTTTGTTGTTAGTCTTCCCTTCATGAGGCAAGTGTATGCAACATAACTTGATTGGTTGGAGCATCTAAGAGAGAGATGCTGAGACAAGTGGCACCATCTAACAACACGATGTTGAATAAATAATCTTGGTCATAAGTCTTCACTTAAGAAGTGACAGTATGTGACTTTACATTATTGGTTGGAGCTATTATAAAATTAAGCAATCAAAATCTTTAGATTGTGATCGAATGGCAGTGAACGGGTATCACGATATCATTAAATTAGCTTGCACTAGGCAGTGCAATCAAGAACTTTCAAAATTTTGATATTTTTAATCTAGCGAATACAATTTCTTGTGGCACGTGATTGTGATCTCTGTCTTCTATAATTGAAATGGCAGTATGGTGTTTGATCTGGCCATTATGTTCCTTTGGTGAGTGATAACATGCATTTATAACCCAAATTCTTATCCTAATTAACTCATATTCATGCTTATTTTATGTGAATATGATGCATGTTATCATACTTTTTAGGAATTTTCTCCATTGGTATGTCATTTCACTAAAGTCGATATTTATTCATAAATTAGGGATAATTTTATGCTTAATAGATGATTAATCTTTTGTTAAGTTTAAATTTATAAAAGTTAATCTCTTTTATTGAATGAAATTGACTTTAGTGCATGTTTTGAAGGATAAGTTCAAGATGAATTTATGATTTAGAATATTTATTAAGAAATGAGTTAAGTAAATTCTAATTCATCTTGATTTCTTCTTTGAAAATATATTCTAAATGAAATGATGTTAAAAATGAAGGAATTTGTGATCCAATGGAGAAAATTTGGATTAAATAGGAGTTCTACATTTAAAGTTATGAATGTATGAAGTTTATGCCCTTTTTCTGATTTTTATCTGATTTTAAATTGATTTTTAGATTAATTTTCCTATTAAAAAGAGGGGAGGTTTTTTATATTTTATTCCACAGACCCCGCGGAGGCTGACGTGGCGCAAGCGAGTTGACGTGGCGCGCGGGACCACCACACGGATGCGACGTGGCGTTGAGGCCACGTGGCAGGGCCGCGGGTAGCCCACGCTAGGTGAAGGAGGCGCATAGGGCGCGGACACATGGCAGGAGGCCACGCGTGTCCACGCGGTCCACGCGGACGCCCGTGAGGGTGCCACGTGGCAAGAGAGGCTGGCGATTGAAGGGCCCACGGGTTAGTGGGCCCTGGTTAGGAATTGGGGGCGGTAACGCAAATGCGTTACCACACCCCACTATTTAACCTCACATATCGCAACATTTTCTTCCGTGTGGGACTATGTCCCACACGGTTCCTACCTTTTGCAGGCGACGTGGACGCACGACGGGCGTTGGACTCGGTCAGGACGGAAGAGATCTCGTGGACCCGACTCCACGCAATCTTATTTAAAACACGTGCGCTTAAATGGGGCTTAAGTGAGGTGGATCAACGTCTCACCTGGCGACACGTGGAAGCACAAGGAGAGCCTGATCTTCATCGGACGAATGACGATTGAAGAAAGGCTGCGATCTTCAGTGGATCCATCAGGAGCGTCCAATCTTCATCACAACTCGATCTCTTCATCAGACGGACGTGATTTTTCACGATTGGAGATACGGCGTGGACGGTCGCAATCTTTCACGATCGGAAGCATTGCGTTGACGGTCGCGATCGTTCGCGATCGGAGGCGTTGCGTGGACACATTGCGTCCGTGCGATCTCCATCAGATGGCCAAGACCTTCATCTCACATGGGCGATGTGTGGGACTCTCTGGAGCACTGGATCTTCATCGGACGGCAGCAACCCATGTTTAGACTCTATCGCGAAGCAATTGGAGCGGGATTGATCGCGAAATTCTCCTTGATTTCATCGAATTTTCACCTTGAATTCAGAACGTCCCCGAGGAAGAATCCAAGCAAATTCGATTCAATCCACGAGAATTGAAGCCCCATTCTTGCGGAAATCGGGTTAGTAGTGAGATTCGATCGATTATCAGGAGGTAATTTGAGTTTTTATTAGATTTAGAAGTTTAATTTTGCAAATTAGTTTTTAGTGTTCTTCATTTTCCCCAATTTTCAGTCTGAAAAATCACTGATTTTGAAAATAGGATATCTCTCTGATTATAATTCCAAATCACTTGATTTTGGTTTCATTGGATTCCTCTTTTCATCAGTCTTTTCGTGTATACAAATTTATGGAATTCCGAGTTCATTTGACCCTCCAATTTGACGTTTGACCGAGGACTATTCATCTTTCATTAGAAGTCAAACGTTAACTTTCGGGGTCAATTACTTTTAATTTACAAATCAGAATTCGATAATTTTGTCTTGTTAGATTCCTCTGGTTCTTAGATTTCCATTGACATATAAATTGCAAATTTTGGATTTCATTTGACTAGTCAATTTGAAGATTTCCTCTGAGGTGTTCATTTTGGGGATTTTCTGATATTTGATTTTCAATAATTGATAGTAAATCCATTTCTTATCCAAAAATCACGAATTATATATCAATAAATTCCATTTTCTCTCTAGCTTCCAAATATATAATTTTCGTAATCTTCTGACTCTGTTTGATTCTCTGATTTTATAGAACACCTACTGTTGGTCAAAGTCAATGCTTTGACTTTGACTTTTGACTTTTCTCTGTCAAACTCGAGAATTAAATTCTTAAAACTTCTTATTTAGCTTATTTATATGATTTCCACTCATTACTTCTTATTTTTACTTATTTAAAACCCCTTTTAAACCTAAGTTTGACCAATTCAAGTCTGCAATTAAAGTCAACCTTGCTCTTTGTGGATCGACCCGATACTTACACATTGCTTGATTTTATATCTTATCTTTGTGAGTTCAGGTTTTATAAATTTTATTTGACCAGCATTTTTGTGTTTTAACGACGCACGAAAATGCTTCGTCAGTGAGGCAATCAGTGTGGTGCCTTTTGGAACTTTCAAGTTTGTGACCTAGAAGCATGTTCTAGCCATGAAAAAACCTCAAAAACTGATATCTTGCCATTCTGCTCTCATTTCTACTTGGGCTGACATCAAAAATACATAAAGAGCCTTTGTTTTGATGGAGAATTCTAGGTTTGAACACTGAATCACAAACAACAAGATAGAGCAAGAGAAGCCTTAATCAAGAAAAAATTGGATCAATCAATCAACAAATTCACATTAGTCAAAGGTACTTTCATCATTTTAGAGGATAGATTGATTTTTCTGTTTCAATGGATAATTAGGGGTTTAATCGAAATATCTTTTCCCTGCGAGTCCAATTTCTCTCTAGAACTTTCTACATTGATTCTCCTTCAATCCATGTATGTTTCTCGCATTCTTGGATTCTTTGGACAGATCTGTATGTTTAGTTTCAAATTTTATTTTCAGCTCTACAATATGGTCTAATGAATTTAAATTTTTCTACATGTTTTCAAATCATCACTCTATATCCTATCTTTTTATGGATTTGACTCATATGCCTTGCTACATTTGAATTCTTTATCACTTAGCAAATTCAATGACAGTTCTTGGGGTTCATAATGACTGCAACCTATGCACATCATGCATACTCCTCTTTGGACTAATGACATAGGAATATGTAAGATGACAAATGGTCAAAATAGGGTTAGAATGAGACTCTAACTTTCCAAGGAGAATCAAAAGTAGGGTAGACTCAACAAGCACATCCCTGAACTATCATGATTGATCCAAGATGAGACTTTATCATTATATTAGGTCTCCAACAATGGTGGAATATTGAGGAATTTTTAGAAGTCGTCGAGGCCAATGATATGGAGGGAGGACCTCTGTAGATACATTGATTGAGGAATTGAGGAGGTCAAAGATGAAAAAAATCAATAATTAAGAGAGCCTAATCTATCCTTAGATGACCATGATAATCATTATGCCTCTAATAGTTTATCACACTACACTCATATTAACATGATCTTGTGCTTCTATTACTCAAGCCGAGAGTAGGATGCTTTGTCATGTCTATTTAATGGAAACTTATGTGACAATTTTATCCCTACTTATGATTCAAATTGTGATAGGTCATTGATAACATGCATTTATAACTTAAATTCTTATCCTAGTTAACTAATATTCATGCTTATTTTATGAGAATATGATGCATGTTATCATACTTTTTAGGAATTTTCTCCATTGGAATGTCATTTCACTAAAGTCGATATTTATGCATAAATTAGGGATAATTTCATGCTTAATAGATGATTAATCTTGTGTTAAGTTTAAATTAATAGAAGTAAATATCTTTTCTTGAATAATTTTGACTTTAGTGCATGTTTTGAAGGATAATTTCAAGATGAGTTTATGATTTAGAATATTTAGTGAGAAATAATTTAAGTAAATTATAATTCATCTTGATTTCTTCTTTTAAAAATATATTTTAAATGACATGATGTTAAAAAGGAAGAAATTTGTGATTCAATGGAGAAAATTTGGATTAAAAAGGAGTTGTATATCTTAAGATATGATTTTTGGAAGTTTTAGCCTTTTTCTGATTTTTATTTGATTTTTAAATTTAATTTTTATTTTAAAAATCGCAAAAAGGGGGATATTTACCTGCAAGTGCTGACGTGGCGAGTGGGGAAGGCGCCGAGCTGACACGTGGCGTGCGGGACCACCGCACGGATGCGACGCGGCTCTGAGGCCACGTGGCAGGGCTGCGGGTGGCCCGCGCGGGGCGCAGGAGGCGCATGGTGGCGCGGCCTCGTGGCAGGGGGGCCACGCAACCACGCGGGTCCACGTGGACGCTCGTGTGGGAGCGCCACGTGACAGAGGGCTGGCAGATGGAGGGTCCACGGGTATAGTGGGCCCTAGTTAGGAATTGGGGGCGGTAACGCAAATGCGTTACCGCACCCCACATTTTATATTGACGTGTTTTTGTTTTTTTCTCCGTGTGGGACTATGTTCCCTACACGATTCTAAAGATGCAGGTGACGTGGTCGCATCGCACGCATCGGATTCAAGCAAGAACCCTCGATCGCGTGGACCCGAGTCCACGCGATCATCCATCAAAGCACGTGCTGAAAAAGGAGACTAAGTGGATTAGATCGAGGGCTTACCTGGTGACACGTGGAAGCTGCTGGATGCGCTGGATCCTCATCGAACGGACGACGACCGTGGCCAAGCCTGATTGCGCGATAGGACCGCCCACCTTACCTGATCAGATCGGACGGCGGCGATCAACTGTGCCTCACGATCGCGATCGGACCGCCCACTCACCTAAAGATTCAATCGGACGGTGTAGAAGATTCGTGGAAGAACACCACGATCGCGGTCCGATCAAACCGCGATCGCGGCGCGATCGAGCCGCGATCGTGAATCCTTCGTTGTGGAATCGATTCCACGATCGTCAGACGGTGTTTTCTTGAGGATCGACCGCACGATCGGGCCACGATCATGCCGTGATCGGGCCACGATCGCGCCCTGATCGTGGGTCTTTTTCAAGCAAAATTCAAGCTGATTCACCGGGGATTTGAAGCCACAATGCCGCTCAATAGAAACCGCCTCCACGGCGCATCAATTTCGCCCCCACGACCGCATCAATCGGCCATGATCTTCGGGCCAATTTTCCTCTTTAAAAGCATGTATTTCCCTTCCTTGTTCTTTAACTTTTGATCGATTTGTGAAGAAATCAATCGAATTTCGAGAAAGATTTCTAGTTCATCGTGATCCCCCAACGTTTAGACTCGATTGCAAAGTAATTGGAGCGGGATTGATTACAAATTTCTCCTTGATTTCATCGAATTTTCCCATTGAATTCCGAACGTCCCCGAGGAAGAATCCGAGCAAATTCGCTTCAATCCATGAGAATTGAAGCCCCATTCTTGCGGCAATCGGTTTAGTAGTGAGATTCGATCGATTATTAGGAGGTAATTTGAGTTTTTATTAGATTTAGAAGTTTAATTTTGCAAATTAGTTCTTAGTGTTTTTCATTTTCCCCAATTTTCAGTCTGAAAAATCACTGATTTTGAAAATAGGATATCTCTCTGATTATAATTCCAAATCACTTGATTTTGGTTTCATTGAATTCCTCTTTTCATCATCTTTCCGTGTATACAAATTTATGGAATTCCGAGTTCATTTGGCCCTCCAATTTGACGTTTGACCGAGGACTATTCATCTTTCATCAGAAGTCAAATGTTGACTTTCGGGGTCAATTACTTTTAATTTACAAATCAGAATTCGATAATTTTGTCTTTTTAGATTCCTCTGGTTCTTAGATTTCCATTGACATATAAATTTCAAATTTTGGATTTCATTTGACTAGTCAATTTGAAGATTTCCTATGAGGTGTGCAGTTTGGGGATTTTCTGATATTTGATTTTCAATAATTCATAGTAAATCCATTTCTTATCCAAAAATCACGAATTATATATCAATAAATTCCATTTTCTCTCTAGTTTCCAAATATATAATTTTCATAATCTTATGGCTCTGTTTGATTCTCTGATTTTACAGAACACCTAATGTTGGTCAAAGTCAACACTTTGACTTTGACTTTTGACTTTTCTCTGTCAAACCGGAGAAATAAATTCTTAAAACTTCTTATTTAGTCCATTTATATCATTTCCATTCTTTACTTCTTATTATTACTTATTTAAAACCCTTTTTAAACCTAAGTTTGACCAAGTCAACTCTACGATTAAAGTCAACCCTGCTCTTTGTGGATCGACCCGATACTTACACAATACTTGATTTTTATATCTTATCTTTGTGAGTTCAGTTTTATAAATTTTTTTTGACCAACATTTTTCTGTTTTAACGACGCACGAAAACGACATGTCAGTCATTAAGGTTCCCTAATATGTCACATCCTCATCATGAAGCTAAAAGTGATCCTACCATAACCTTCATATTATCCTTCATCAAGGGTTTATTTGTGGGATGGCATGAACAAATGCACACATATAGAGTTCATAAGTACACACAATATGATCAATATCTTGTGATCTTTGTCCAATAGGGGACTTCATATTTTGTTGCACAGTTATTAAAAATTAGACGTAGTTTTTAAGTCTTTGCACGAGGATTAAGAGAATGCCATCAATGATCAAGATGGAAAACCCCAAAATGAAATGATCAAAGACATTTCTATGTCCATAGAACTTAACAAGGACAAAGCTAGTGAACATGAAGAAAAGTGGCCCAAGATAAGTTGGGAAGAGAAGATGAATAATCATCTATGAGATTCCCTTTATTTTCAAAGGAAAACAGTAAGGGGAGATACTTTAAGAAGAAGAAGTCATTGAAGAAGACTAAGGATCTAATAGCCAAGAGCATCACTTGATAGATTGGTGGAACTTGTTTCCACAATGTATTATGATGAACACAATTTTGGGTTTTAATTTGTCATTGTTGTGTATTAAATTCATGCAAGACATTTGTATTTCCTCACTTATTATGGTAATTAATTAAGGATCAATCCTCATGGACCCTTGGTAATTGAATAGCTGAAGACACACGTTCATTATAATAGAAAATAATATGTCACTTAAATGATGATTAATTTTAGTATATTCATAAACAACAATCAAATCCACAAAGAATTTGAGTTGGCTTTGAGAGATCATGGAATTCAGTCAAATTGAATGATGATAATGAGGTGAGAAATTAAGGAAAGAGATATATTTATGTGGTAGATGAGTACATTTTTTCCCAATGAATCAAATCAAGTATCAATGAGACTTAAACTAAAGAAGAAATCATAGATATAAGTTAGGGAGAGAAAATTACAGATGATGAGAGAGAAAAATGTCAAGAAAAATCCATAGTAATTAATCTGCTTAGTGAAAAATAATAGAAAACTATCAAATGATAGTTTTGAGAAAACCATACAAAAAGCTCATAATTAGCAAAGAAAACCTCTATTGATTCGAATTGAAGAAAACTCAATTTAGATGTTCTTGGCAAAGAAAACTCAATTCAGAGTGTCAATCCTATCTCAATATACTTAAAACCTTAATATATAGGACTTAATAGAAGCTTAAATGCATCTAGAATCCATTAAAACCAAGAGATTCAAGGGCCAAGGCATCAAGAAGGCTTGTACGAAGTATTTTTTTCCAAGATATCATCATAGAAGGAGAGAGGGCTATTTATAGGAATTTCAAAATTGACTACTGACCACAATTTAATTGTGATTTTGAAGAGGAAAATCGCTAAATATATGTCAAACATAGGATCACGATGGTGAAGTCTTTGATGAAATTTATAGGAGAGAGAATTTTAGATATTAGCCATAGACGTCTGGTGCTTCCAAGTGTTATGGGACACACGGTCATGGCCCTCGTTCAATGCGCATCAAATATGGTGTCAACAAGATCCAATCGCTGATTAACAAGACACATTCAATCTCCCAATCTAATGTCACACATGATGCCAAATCACATGTAAAATATGAAGGTATGTTTATCCTCCAATGAGTTTAAGTTTTAAATATTTCTACCTATATATAGATCCAATTTTATTCTATTTCAAATAAACCTATTCAGCACCCTTATATCCTAACTATTACTCTCCACTCTTTAGTGAAGATCAATGAACTAGGTTCAATCTTTTGATCTAATGACCCAAGTGCTGCCACTCCACTTGTGAAATAAGATGATATGGTTAGTCCCACATGATTTAGGTTTAAAGATATATACTTCAAATAGGCCTATATAACACCATTGTATCGAAACTAACACTTCCCACGTCAATGCCATGTAGGTGCCACTTGTGCGCCATTTGACTCCACATGTCCTTGCACTTCCACATCAGCCTAGTAAGTTAGTAAACTTATATAGCACCTTTTTTTTGCTGATTTTATCCTCATAATTTTTCCAAAAAATAGAAAAAAATCTTGAAAAATAGGCACAAGGTGGGAAAAAATTTATATATTTAATAGTTTATCCATAGTATTTTTTATGTGTATCTCAAGTGTAAGATCACCTATATAAGTATGATCTAAATCAACATAGATAACAACTAGGTGCTAAACCTTATAAGAACCTATTTTCATTAGTTCAATGAACTTTTTCTCCAGAGAGTGCCCAATACCTCTTAAAGTAACCACACAAATAGTCACATGATGAACTTTCTTCATTTTATGAGCGCCTTATGCTATTCTATTAAACCATCTAAAGTTCTTCTAAGTTGTCTTGTGAACATAAATGTTAAGAATATATGTTAATAAAGAAGTAATTATTGTAATATGATCCCATCATATTTTACTTATCGTTGCACATACTCTGACACTTCATATAGTTTGAGAATATATACACACATTTAATTTGACATTTTTGTGCACACATGTATATATATACATACATACATACATACATATAGATATCCCAACAAAACAACCTTGGGATGCTTTGCTCTTAACCCTATGACATTTGCAAGAGCCCCTTCCCTCATATCGAAGATGTCCCGATAATGAATAAAGTTGAAATCTCAAATCTTAATTAAAATACTTAAGATTCTCAAAGTACTGAAAAATCTTACTTCTGAATTTTTCACAAAACCCATTTAAAGACGAGTTTTATACAAGAAAAACCCAGGTTTTTTAGATAATGATGATAAAGGATATCTCGAGATTTTCTTAAAGTTTTAAGATATTATTTTGAAAAATATGTTGCAGAACGTTTTCCCCCATGATCCTCCTTGGGTTTAAGTTTGAGCTCTGGGGGTTCCCCTAATGGAAGAAGCTATTCAGGTGCCCCGAGATAACCCGCCTCTCTACAACTCGTCCCTTCTTACAGAACGTATATGAATAATTAGTGTGATCTTTGCTGATGATCGATTCCAATCGATCAAATCGTCAATTCCTAGATATTAATAGGAATATATATATATATATATATATACGTCATGCATTCATGCATATGATTTATCATTAGGTTTAATCTTTGATTTACATGATTGTAGAGAATATGTGAAATCTATCTACATAGTGACTTGGGACTCTCTTCAGTACAGATCTCGTGATTATGTGTCGCAAAAAGGGTTTCGAATTGTGGGAGATGATGGTAGCGGATGATCCCAGCTAGATCATCTTCCTGCAACCCTTGAAGAACCGTAACTAGAGGTGGTGCTGGAGCCGGAAGTGGAGTCCCCGAAGAAGAGGTCAGAGATATAGTTCCCGAGGTCGTCAGGAGTAAACCGCAGAACGCCTGGGAAGTCTGTTTCTCCTCTTAGCATCGAAGCGGATGTCAAGTAGAGGCTCTTGTACGCAGGGATAAGCTTCCTGGCGACGGAAAGCTTCAGCTCGTCCCTCATCTTCTGGTCGGCAACTATCCACGCCACCTGCTCTCTACAAGCGTCTGTAAATTCTTCGTTGAAGAGACGCATGGCTTCCCTCGCCTCCGTAGCATTGGTCACCGCTGCCGACGCTGCGGTTAGGACCTTCCTCCACGCTAAACGTTCATAGCTTCTAGCGTACCCTGCCACCTTGGACTCGTGCTTGAAAACCCACTCGTCTCCGAGGATGTCCTTCAGTTGACTGCCGCAGACCTTGTTCACCACGTATCGGAGGTTATTAGCGAGGGAGAGATATGCCAGGGAGACCTCATGGTAAGACTTGGCCTTGCCGTCGAGTTTGCAGAGCAGGATGAGGATCAA
This sequence comes from Lemna minuta, assembly GCA_024174645.1. Classification (NCBI taxonomy): domain Eukaryota; kingdom Viridiplantae; phylum Streptophyta; class Magnoliopsida; order Alismatales; family Araceae; genus Lemna; species Lemna minuta. The sequence goes on along the minus strand of CM044102.1, from coordinate 19,852,243 downwards.
CCAGGCGAAACGAAGGGAGATGGAGTAGGGAGATATCTCTCCGGCGCCGAAGGCGGGAGATGGCGGCGCCGACGTCATAGCCATGGCGTCGAACAAGGGTTCCGGCAGCGAGACACTTGTTTGGATAGGGTTGGTCGGCGTAGATATCCGTCAGGGCATCGCTGTAATCGGCGAGGAAGATGAGGTAGTTCATCGTGTAGCGGGTCAGCGGGTGGAGTCCGCCACCTGGCACGGGTATCTTTGAGGAGTCTTTCTGAATCGCCGCCTCGAAGTCGCAGAGAAGGAAGCGGACCGCTTCAGCTAGTCTCTTGAGGGAGGAGTTGGCCTGAGTTCGGACGGCGGATGTGGAGTTCTGGGAGAAGACGGTCTCGATCTCGAGGGAGCAGATCGGCTATGGAGTCGTACATGTCCAGCATCCGGAAGACCTTCTCCGGCGACTTCTTACTCTTTAGCGCCACGAGTTCCGGGAAACGCAGGAAGAATATAGCGGGATCCCTCGAAATCTCGGCGAAGCAGGATTCCCGGATCGCGTCGGAGGAGGCGAAGACGTGGTCGCAGAGGGCTCGCTCGCCGGCAATTAGAGTGCGGATGGCAACCTTGGATGCGGCGAGCCAGTTTTGGATCATCATCTCGAGGACATTCCAGTCGAGCTTCTGAATCTCGGAAGGGCTCAGCCTGTCGAACCCTAGCTTGTAAATGCCCTCGTCGACGATGGAGCGACGGATCGTCGTGTATATCTTGACGCACTCCTTGCCGTAGCCGCAGGAGATCATGCAATCAGCAATGGACCGGAGATCGCTCATGACGAGGAGAGAGGCACTCTCCACCTCGTCGATCGACTCCTTGGCGGCAGAAATCTCATTTTCCTCGAGGTCGGAGAGAGATGAAGCGGAATTCAAGGAAAGTGATGAACGTTGGGAGGTTGTGACAGATTCCGGATCGAGGCGGTCTCGGTTGGCGGAGAGGATCTGAAAGAACTCTTTCTGGAGACGCCGCATGGCCGCCTTCATGAGAGTTTGGCCCCGGACGAGTAGCTCAGAACTGGAAACGGTGTAGTCAGTCATGAAGAAATTCATGGCCCGTTGAAGATCTGCTATCGATTGGAGGAACTGCCGCGTCTCGTCCCGGCTCTCGTAGAAGATGGAGGTTATCTTAGCCAAGGAAGATCCTTCTGGATCCCACTTGGTGACGATCTCCTCTGCGTCGGAGATGTTCTCCTCCATCATGATGACCGAGAAGCTGTGGAGGGGAGTGGCCGGGGCCGTCATGGTGCTTGTACGTTGCATTCCTTTGGCGGGCACTGCCAATGAGAGAAGAGCAGAGCTGAGAATGTTCGCGGTGGTGATGACGATTCTTGGTCTGATATAAGCTATGTAAAACGGCTTATGGGAAGCAAACGAAAAACGTGAATATATAATCTAATCATGACGCGTGGACTTCGGGATCGCTCACAGGAACAAGACAGTCTCTCCAGTCAGCCGCAGACTCCTAGCACGCAGGAAGCGGAGGCGCACCTGGTCCGGCCTTAAGCCGCCGAAGCTTCGGAAATACGATAGCGAAGCCGGCGCCGACGCGTGGAGAGTCAACTATCAACGTCTGACTTTCTAACATAGTGCTAGATAGACATAGACCGTCATGAATTCCTTAAGACATTCGAACGGCTCAGATTTAGCTTCAATCACGTTGACGATGACCAACCCGCGATGTGATTGGCCCGCGTTTCTTGGGAAGTGTTGTGTCTCCCGGTCGCCATCTCGGCCAGCCCAACAGTCTGCTGGTCGCCACTTTAGGGTAGGCCTTCCCGGAACCAAACGTGATGATAAAGAAGTCAATTCCTAGTTAATCTAAGAATCGGTGAGCTGATCGATGACGTGTGGCTAGGTCAACTTCCATGAAATCAAATGCTTCGGATTCCGCAATCCGCCGCGTAAAAGAAGAGAAATTCAATTGCGCAGAAAGTAGGTGGGGAGCTTATCTCTGACTTTAATTGATTACTTCTTCAGCCTTATCTGACTGACCCACATCTGCGTCAGAAACTCAGAACCCGGGCACCTCCACAGAGAAGGTTTTCGATCTCATATTTGAGCAATAAATCTCATGTCATTTATTTCTCTTTATTATACGCATGATTGTATCATCATTATTATATAATGATGGTTGGGTGTGATCTTTGATTACTAATCTTATTTCATATAGTTTCAATTATTGTTTTTATTTGAGTTTTGATTATGCTTTCATTTCCTAAGTCTAACAGTAACCTGTTTGTAAGTTTCACGTACATAGGGCATTGATCTCTTCTCTCTCAACAGTAACTCTTAAGAAAAAAGACAGCCCAAACTCTTCTCTCTGAGCAGCAGGGAACTCCTCTCTCTCATAGTAGCAATGATAACCTAAATGGTTATTTAGGTGGTATGATTAAAATAATTTAGTACTTGTTGGGGGGTGATTTGGTTAGATTTCTGTTTGGACGATCTGATTAGATATATTTCAAGGGTGTATAGGATATCAATTTACACATTTAATTAGGTTTCTTGTAAACTTGATCAAACGTCTGATTTAAGCCTTTGTAAAATTCCTTTTGGAGATTATAATTGTGTTTTATTGGTAAATAGTGAGATAAAATATTTTTTATATACTCATTTATTTTTCTAAGTTTTAATTTTTAAGAGAAATGAGTATATTTTTGAAATAAAACTGTATACTCTTGTTATTTAAATAATTTAACTTGTAATAATGATAGATAATTCAATTTCTGATCCAATGAAACAAATTTGGATAAATTTGGAGTTATATTTTGAAAGTTATGAATTTTATACTTTTTAGGGATTTTTTTATATTTTTTCTAAATTTTTCTGAATTTAAAATTGATTTATTTAATTTAAAATCAGTTTTATAAATCGGGCAGGTGACGTGGCAATCTGGAGCGTCCGATCAAATCGCGATCATCGATACAGGAAAGGGGTGACGTGACACCACGTGGAGCGTCCGATCGCGCGATTAAATCGCGATCGTCGATCGTCACTTAAGGTAGGGGGTACATGGCACAATTCTATTCATCGGTGAATCATTTTAATCACAGTTGTTCATCAAAAGAGTTATAACAACTGAGATCAAAACCGACGAAAATGCATCCGAAGATTCAGATCAAGATCCAACAAATGGTGTTTCAAGCGTTACTTCTAAAGCGCGCGACGTGACGAAATCTCGACAATCCATCTCCGATCCAATGGCCACGACTTAATCGTAGCGATTCGCATCCGCACGTTTCATTAGAGCTGTTGATAGAAGATGAAACGTCAGATCGGACGGTTACACCCAAATTTGCTATAAATTGAGATATTCTTCCACATTGTAATGCATTCTTGGATGATTTTGAGCAATTGAACTATCTAGACACTACCATCATTGAATCTCTTGATTTTAATCACTTCTAGACACATTTTTGCATCCACGGAGTGGTTGAAAGTGAGATTTTGTCGATCGAATAGAGAGAATTTGCCTCATGAACACCGATGATCATTTTCGAAATTGTGGAACAAAAAGACTTGAATCCAGTGATTAATTGGATCATTTTGATTGCTATCTCGGGTTATATTAATTGGATCATTTTAATCTTTTGTCCTGTATCATTAGATTTTAATTTAGAATCATAGATATAGATAATTTTAGATTTTATTTCGGATTTCTCTCTCTTCCCATTCGAAAATTTCTATCTAATTCGCTCTTTGATTTCTCCGCGAATCTTGATCCAAATCGAGTGATTTTTGATTCCGTAGATTTGTCTTTGAGTTCTCTTTCCAAATCCATCACTTTCCATAATTTCTCACCTCAATTCATCATCTGGTTTGATTGAATTTCAAAAGATCTCTCAAAATTCCCTTATTTCTTCGTGAATTTGATCCTTATTCACTAATATACCCCTCAATTCATATTAATTTCATAAAATTGGTGATTTTGGTATTATTTTTGACACGGATCGTTGTGCAATTAACGGTCACATCGATTCGTTCTGTCAATTACTAATAATTTATGTTTGATCTTTATTTACATCAATTTAGATTTCCAATTAAAACTATGTTTACATCATGTCTGCCTATCTAATTACTCATAGGTTTACATATTCTTTCCTATATAATTGTGTATACATAATATAGTACATCCATATTTAGAGATACATATATTTATTTTATTTATCAATTTTTTTAGATTAAATATATAATTAGAATTTCATGAAGATATAAGAATTACTTGTAATTCTCATTTTGCAAACACATCATATTCCATGTTTATTCAGAGTTTAATAAATATGCCTTGATGATATTGAATTCTTGATTCTACATGTGGCATGATTATTATATAGTTAGATACTGACATAGACCATTAGGAAAGCCCATTAAGGGCAATTATTAAAAGGCCAATAGGAAGGATCATTATAGGACTTAAGTGAGAGGTTCATTAGCAATCCCAATTAAGCCAATTAGGAAGACCCCTCAAAGCTCAATAGGAAGGCCATTAAAGAAAATTAGGAAGGCCTATTAAGGACCATTGAAGAGGCTCATTGAAGGTCATTTAATAGCCCCATTAAAGGGCTAATATAAGGTTCTTTAGAAGCTTGATTGCAGACCCATTCAAAGGCAAAAGAGATGCCCATTAAGGGGTAATTAGGAAGGTTTCATTGAAGGTTAACTAATACGCCCATTAAAGGCCCAAAAGCATGACCATTAAGGTTCACATATAAGGTCCACTAGAGATCCAATAGCAAAAACATTAAAGGCCATTAGAAAGGGCCAACTAGGTGAAAATAGAAAGGCCATTAATAGTAAACTAGACAGGCCCATTTGACGAGACGAGACCGCGAGGTCGTTGATTTCACATGGTCTCGTGTCAAAAATAATACCCGAATTTACTAATTTAATGATTTATTAACGAATTGAGGGGTATAATGGTAAATAAGGGTCGAATCCACACGGAATTAAGGTATTTTTGAGAGATCTTTTAAAAATTGATCAAATTGAACGATGAATTGAGGTGGAAAATTAGGGAAAATGGTAGAATTAGAAAGATAACTCAAAGATGTATCCACGGAATCAAAAATCACTCGATTTGGATAAGTAATCGAGGAGAAATCAAAGAGCAAAGTGAGATGAAATTTTCTGAAAATCGGAAGATTGAAAACCAAAATTAAAGACTAAGTTAAGCTAAATTACGATCCTAAATTATAAATTGATGATACATGACGATAGATTTGAGGGAAAACAAGTATTCTAACCCGAGATAATGATCGAATCGATCCAATTGATCGACGGATCGACGGCTATTCATTCCGCGAATTCAAACGTGAACATCGGGGTTCAAGAGACAAATTCTCCTTGATCGATCGACGAAATCTCACTTTAAATCACTCCGTGGACGCGGAATTGAGTCTAGAAGAGATTAGAAGTGAGAGATTCAAGGATGGAGGGGTTTAGATGGATCAATTTGATGAATACATCCGAGAATATCTTACAAAATTGAAGAACACCTCAATTTATAGGCGAATTGGGTGTAACCGTCTGATTGATGCGTTTAATCCTCATCAACGGTCTGGATTAAATGCATCAAGATGAACTGTTATGGTTAAATTTTCGGCCTTCAGATCGCGAATGGACGCTCCGGATGCAGCATGCGTTTATGCATTATGAAACGCGTGAAAACGCGTCCGTTGGATCGTGATCTGACGCTTCGGATGCGTTTGATCGCGTGAAATCTGGACAGTTATAATTTCGCTTTTAAGACACGTGCGCGATTGATGATTTGGTGGACTTTTGGTTCACGGGATCCACGCGTGTCAATCCTCGCGCCCTTGATCCGACTCCTCGCGTTGATCCACGTCGCCTTCATTTAAAACAAAACGTGGAACGTAGTCCCACACGGTAAAAGTAAAAGGAAACTCTCGGGTATATAAGGGGCGACGAATAAGTGGGTTAATAATTTGTCTTCCGATAAAACCTATATATGATAAATATAAATATTGCCCATGTGTCACCTCCGCGCCACACAGGTGCTCGTGTGGGCCCGCGTGGCTCTGCCAAGTGGCCTTGCGTGCCACGTCGCACCCACATGTGACCCGCGCAAAAATAAACCCCCTTTTTATTCTTTTTTTAATTATTTTAAACGATTTAAATCGAAAATAAATTCGGAAAATTCTAGAAAAATCCCTAAAAATTAGAAAATTCATAACTTTCAAAATACAACTCCAAATTAATCCAGATTTTTTCATTGGCTCTGAAATTCAATTATCTATCATTATAAAAAGTCAAATTATTTCAATAACAAGAGATTTAATTCTTATTTCAGAAATACATTCATTTCTTTAAGATTTTAACTTTAGAAAATTAAATGAATGTTCATAAAAATGATTTCTCTCATTATTTAACTTTAAAAACCACTTATAATCTCAATTAAAGATAGGTTATGAAATCATTTATCTTTAATTCATCATAATTAACCCTAAATTAAAGCATTTTGAGATTATAACTTAAAATTGCATGAAATGATAGAAATTCACTCAAAGTATGATAACATGCATAAAAATGGAATGTTTTATGCCTTAATTTGCATTAATAATCATGTTTTATCATGTTAAGATTGCATGTTATCACCATTCATAGTAAACTTAGAAGGCTTTTTAAAGGTTAAGTAGTAAGGCCTATTTAAGGTCAAGTAACCAACCCATTGAAGGCCAAATAGCAAGTTTATAAGAGGCAACAACACATCAACCACGTTCAAGGGTCATTACCACAGTCAAACACATTCAAGGGTTATCAACAAAATTAAGGTCAGCCCACAGTCAAAGTTTACTCAAATCAAGGTGGTATATCTAAACTTCAATTTTTTAAAAATCTAGATTAATGCATTTGGATAAATGCTAAATTGCATGAGGTTCATAAAAGTACAATAAAATATGATAATATGAAAGACATAAATTAATGAATTAAATTAGTTTATAGTCATTTATTTGCATGTACAAAATGCATGGTAATGCTAGACCCATTGTTTAATTTGATGAATAGCCACCTCTAAGTTATCATCTAAAGATCACATGCATTAATGTGTTTCCGAAATTACTAATCTCATGGACAGAATCAAGACCCGTCATTTATATTCTCTATGTTTGAACCAACATAACATGATTGTACTTACACAAAATACTCCATTAGTGATCCATTAAAAACAATATATGCCTAAATTTGTCCAAAATTTTAGTAAAGTCATACATTCTTGAATTATATCTCGCTATTTTGAATCATAAGAAAATACATCTATGGTATTTATGAGAGATGCCCAAGTAGGTTGGGGGGCACAAGCAAGAACAAAAATAACTTTATCTTTTAGGTTATACTGGTCATAATCTCTAACGAGGGATAGGAATTAACTCCTTGTGTCCTTGAAAAAAAAATATATGAACAAGGAAATTTAAATTGAACAATGAATAGTTCATTTCACAAGCAAGTCCAAGATTAAAAAGTGAACAATATTCTAGGTTCTTCCGCCATAGATATAGGGAAGATTCTTCGTTTTTTTGTGTATTTATGAATAAACAAGAAAACAAATGGGAAAATTATAACATGAACACAAAAACAATAATTTTTTTCTAACCATTTTTTCGTTTGCAAACAAGTTCTTTCAATACTAAAAAACCTTCTCATTGATAACATTTAATATATGCTGGCAATTACATGATTCCTAGCGCATTTGAAGGGACAATTCATACATTTATGATGTATGCTATCATATTTTGAAAAATATTTCAAAAAATAATTCAAAAATAGTAATTTTATTAGATTTTAGCTATTTTATGGAAACTTTTTTAATATAGGCAAATATGATTAAAAAGGGAAAATAGGCAAAAATGCGGAAGTACCTAAGGGTGCCACACAACAATGCTTAAGAGCTCTGTGCAACACACCTACTTTTTCAAATTAAGGGGAGTAATTGTTTTTGTTTGAGTGCCTTGATGGGTCAATTTGAATAATTTTTAGGTGACTTGGCACTTCCAAAGTCATCAATCAACTCCTATTAATGTGATTTAATCCCAACCCTCATTTTCACCAGAAATCATCAATCAACCCTACTAATGGCGTTATGTGGCAGCATCTAGATGTAAATGATTTGTATTAATTGTTGATGAATCATGCCCATAGATTGAGTCGTAATGGCTAGGATTAAATAAGCCTTTTGGAGTTCAACAAACACATTGTAATCATTAGAGCATTAGGTCAAGATCTAATAATGGTGGTTAAGCAATGACTCGCTTGTAGATGACATGGAAACTTGTGGAGTGTCCATCTATGATTTTATGCATGTCCATCATGTTTTAGAAGGTGATCTAACAACCAGGTCCAATTCTCCCTTTATCACAATGGTGGTTAAGCATTGGATTAAGATCTAACAATGGTGGTTAAGCAATGACTCGCTTGTAGATGAAGTGGAAACTTGTGGAGTGTCCATCTAAGATTTTATGACTGCCCATCACGTTTCAGAAGGTGATGGAACAACCAGGTCGAATTCTCCCTTATTAAATCCTCTCTCTCTCTCTCTCTCTCCAAATTGATAGGACTATTCTTGAAATTTCTCAATTGTTGAAGCCTTTATACAATTTTTTTTCTTAAATCTCTTCATTTGAAAGTTTTCTAAACTCCTCTTCTTACATTTTGATAATTAGAAATCAATATTTTGTTGCAAGAATCATTATAATTTGTTGCTTAAATTTTAAATTCTCACCAAGAATGTGTTGATATGAAAAGATTTGATCCAAATATTATTTTGGTAATTTTCTTGGTGATTTGAGTTGTATTTTCATTATTCTTTCACCATTTAGTATTAGATTTCAATTTTAGAATACTAAAGAAAGAAAATTTTATTTTTTCACCACGTTTATTCTCCTTACTATCAATTTTCTAACTTTCTCTCTTTGATTTCTCCTTAGATTTAACTTCGATTTTCTTCATTTTTATTCATGGGAAAAATATTTTTCTCTAAATTTTAAATCTAATTTTTCCTAACCTAATTTGATGATTCAATTTTATTAGAATCTAAAACATCTCAATAAGTCAAATCGAATTCTCCCTAGAATCCAATTCTCACTAATTATACTTTATTAATCTTAATTAAAATAGAGTTCATAATTTTTTAGTCAACTAACATATGTTGTCAATCATTGCATACAATTTTTGGTCATTCACACAACACTATCTCTAAAAATAACTAAAGCAAATATATTGGGATTTCTCGGAGCCTTAATGTTTGTATTATACTCTCTCTATATATAATAGGGAATTATGCATGAAGATGCTAGATTTGTGGATTGTGTGGAGTGAGGAGTGTTGAGATTTGATGCTTGGTAGGTGATTTGCGTAAAAATAATGTCGTTGAATGCGCAAATTCACATATCAAAAAATTATACTCAACTCTTCAAATTCAGTTTTGACATCTAGAATAGTGGCGAGTTGAGGTTGAATCTACAGGGAGAAAGTTTAAAAGATTGAAATCAAGAAATAATTTTGGTATTTTTAAATTTAGCAAGTGAAAATGATTGATGAAAGGAAGAAAATGTATTTGTGAAATGAAATAAACTGATCAAATGCTTACAAACTCCTTTAGGAGATTGAAAATTCTAGATCGATGGTGGAAAAGTAATTTTACGATTTGGAAATATGAAAATGCTGATAAAAAAGTTGAGAAAATGAAAAGGATGGATGGAAAATGATTCTAATCGAAGGACTCATGATGAAAACACACTCTAGTAATGCTCTCTAATCAAAACATACCTTCAAGAGCTGGTACATTTCGCTTGGACTTGACATCTTACATCCAACACGAGGAATGAATATAAAAGAAAATAAACACACTAAAAATGATGTTCCATACACAAAGAATGATCAATCGGTGTCTTCTTTCCTTCTGGCTACCCAATGAAATATGAAGAACCCTAATTTTTTAGTATCAGAATTTCAATTAGCCCTAGTAGATTTATAGAGCTTGAAATGACGATCATGCCCATAAAACTTCACCCCCTAAAAACGTTAGGATCATTGGATATCAGTCTTTTTTAGATAAATCTGTCCTGTTAACTTATCTTTCTCTCTCCTCAAATTACTCCATTCAACTCGCTCCAGCACAGTCAAACTGCATTGAAAAATTGAAAATTTACGTCTAATTTATGTTAAATTAAAAATTTCATTTCCGTCACGCGAGGAGCAAGAAAAGAGAGACAAGTTGTGCCTCAAGCGAGGGGGCGAGTGCGAGGGCAAGTGAGAGAGGTAGAAGAATTTCTTCCACTTATGCGCACATGCATAAGGCCAGAGAGGTGCCTAGGGGATAGAGAGAGAGCTGAAAAGAAGCATGAAAGAGAGGGATGAAAAGAGGGAATATCCTCCTCCTCCATCCCCTTGTGCGCGGACATGCGTGTGTGCAAGAGAAAAGGAAGAGGGGGGATAAGGAGAGGGCACGAAAGATTCTTCTGTCCTCTCTCCCTGATGCATGCTCATTGGATATGAGAGAGAGGAGGCGTGTAGAGGAGAGAAAGTGCAAGTTGGATGCAATAGAAGCTAGAGAAGAGAGACTCGCCTCTCCTTGTGACATAAATTTTTCGTCGTGAGAGGGGAGAGAGAAAGCAAAGCATGCGTCTCCTCACGATAGAATTTTTTTCAGAAAGAAGAGAGAGACCTCTCTCTCTTCTCTTTTTATTTTTTTTAATTTTCTTTTGTATTTATTTTCTTTCTATAAAAAATCATTTTAATAATTTTAATTTATAAAAATTCAAAAAAAGTTCCAAAAAATCTTGAAAAATTTCAACTTCCCATAAAAATAAATTTATTCAATGAAAATTGATAATAAGCTGCATTTTATAAATATTTTTATGTCAATAAAGGCATTTTTAAATGGAAAATAAATTAAAATTTCATTTTATGATAAGAGAAGGTGATGTTCTTGATGAATCAATGTCATTAAATGCTCATGAGTCATTAATAAAGTAAAAAATCGAAACATATCCTTTTAAATTTAAGTATTATCATTTTAAATATTTTAAATCATGCCTCTGTGATTATATTTTAAAGAAGAAATACATAAAATGCATAATTTTAATGCATGCAATTGCATGTTATCTATAGGCTTTCAAAATTTTGATCAAATGTCGAATACGATGGACTACGTTGAATCAAAATTTCAAAACATTGAGTTGTAAAAAAATCTTTTCATCTAGTATAGAGTGAAATCCATACTTACAAGGTATATTGAAAGAGTTCTCAATGTTGTTTAAGTGTCCAACGTCGAGCAAATATCCACATGATTGCTAGACAATTGGATCTCTTCTTTAATGCTCTTCACTAAAAGAGAAAGAGAATAAAACAAAGAGTTTTCTCAAGCCTTGCCTGGGCACCTTGAGTTGTAGTTGTTCTCTCCTTATTGTAGTTGTAGGAATGTGAAATTTTCACAAAACCCTCATAATTATGTTCATATCTACTAACGTTCATAGATCTCAAGTGTGTGACCGTCTAGGTGCATATGGATAAAATGTAGTCTTAACATTCAATTACATGATTATTAATACAAATTAAGTCTTAAAACATTCCATTTTTATGCATATTGTCATACTTTGAGTGCATATCTATCATTTCATGCAATTTTAAGTTATAATCTCAAAATGCACTATTTTAGGGATAATTATGCAAGTTTAAATTGAATTTTAGATTAGATTATTCACATCTATATATGAGATTATAATTGGGTTTTAATGCTAAATAATAAGAGAAAATACTTTTTATATACTCATTTATTTTTTAAATTTTTAATATTTAAGAGAGATGAGTGTATTTTTTAAATAAAAATTATTCCCTTATTATTTAAATAATTTGACACCATAGAATGAAAGATAATTTAATTTCTGATCCAATGAAACAAATTTGGATTAATTTGGAGTTATATTTTGAAAGTTATGAATTTTCTAATTGTTATGGATTTTTTTTGGAATTTTTCAGAATTTTTATGAATTTAATTAGATTTATTTTGAATTAAATGAATAAAAAATATATTTATTGAGTGCTGACCTGGAAGCTGACGTGGCGCAGATAAAAATGAGCATGCCACGTGGTGACATATGAGACTGCCACGTGTCACACACGTGTACATGTGTGCGCATGTGAGTGCGTGTGTGTGCGCACATGTGTGCATGTGTGTGCGCACATGTGTGCTCATGTGTGCGCGCGTGTGTGAATAAGGAGAAAGCACCCTGTTAAGGATTTTTTCTAACTCCTTATTCATGTATTACTTATATACTTGCACATTCAACTGAATTTTTATCATGTGGGACTATATGTATGTTTTTATGTGCGCAGGTGACGTGGCAACGCGTGGAGCGTCCAACCGTGAGATTAAATCGTGATCATCGATTGTCATTTAAGGGGGGTACATGGCGCATCTATACTCTTCGGCAAATTGTTTTAAAAATAATTTAATCTCAGCCGTTCATCAAAAGATTTATAACGGCTGAGATTAAAACCGATGAAAACGCATCTGGAGCATTAGATCAAGATCAGACAGATGGCGTTTCATGCGTTTCTTCTTCACGCGCGAAGTGGTGAAATCTCAGTGGTTCATCTCTGATCCAATGGCCATGACTTAACCATAACGATTCGCATCTTTGTGTTTCATCATAGTCGTTGATCGAAGATTAAATAATTTTCTATAAATTAAGATGTTATTTGACAATCTAAATTATTCTTGGATAAATCCGAGTAATCGAACTGTCTAGACAACACCATCCTTGAATCTCTTGCTTCCAATTGCTTCTAGACTCATTTATGCATCGATGTAGTGGTTGGAAGTGAGATTTCGTCAAAAAAATAAGGAGAATTCACCTCTTGAACGCTGATGATCATCTTCAAAATCATAAAATGAAAAGTCTTTGATCCGGCGATCAACTGAATCATTTTGATTGTTATCTCATATTAGTTTATGTGTTTTCCTCCTAATCATTTTGTCATGTATCGTTAGATTATTATTTAGAATCGTAGATTAAGATAATTTTAGATTTTATTTCAAATTTCTCTCTCTTTGCATCCAAAAATTTCTAACTAATTCGCTCTTTGATTTCTCTACAAATCTTGATCCAAATCAAGTGATTTCTGATTCTGTGGACTTGTATTTGTGTTCTCTTTCGAAATCTATCAAAATACCTAATTTTTCACCTCATATTCATCAGCCGATTTGATCAAATTTCAAAGAATACCTCAAAAATACCTTAATTCTTCATGGATTCGACCCTTATTCACCACTATGCTATCTAATTCGTGATTATTTCATTAAATCGGTGAGTTTGGTATTTATTTTGATGCTTATCCACTTATATTTAATGACCACTTGGATTCGCTTTGTCACATATATCTGGCTAGTAAATAACTCTATAGACCTAATAATACTTATTGGTCTATCTAATTAATTATCCATATGATCATATTGATTACTTAATCAAGAATCAATTTAGCTCGATCAAGAGGTCGAGTTTCTTGCTTATTAGTTGTCAAGTTACATCACGTGTGATAACATACAATTTCATGCATTAATATCATATTCTATGAACTTTTTTTCTAAAAATATAGTCATACATGCATGTTATCATTATTTAAAATGATTAAAATGATAATTTTTATTTTTAAGAGAACATTCTTGATTTTCAATAAATTAATAACATTTTATGAGCATTTAAAAATATTGATTCTTCAAGAATATTACTTTTTAAAAAAATGAAATCTCCATTTATTTTCTAGATATTTTTGGGAATTTTCAGAAGTGAAAATAAGTAAAATCAGTAAAATAGAGAATATAGAGAGGTGTTCATTCTCTCCTCTCTCTCTCTCTCTCTCTCTCTCACTCTATTTCTCTCTCCCGATCATTATCCCTCTGTCCGGCAATCTCTCTCTCTCTCTCACATACACACTTGTGCATTTTCTCTTGCGCCTCACTTCTGCATGGGAGAGAGAAAAATAATAGCAACCAAAAAAAATTCTGTTGCCTCCCTCTTTCTCGCGACAGAGAGGGAACCTATCCCTCTCTTACTTATTTTCTTCTCTCTTCCTTTCTCTTTCTCTTGCAAAAAAAGTTTCCGTCACACGGAAGCTCTTTTGCTCGCCTTCTAACCTTCGGTCCAGCTACCTCTTCGCAAGCGCGTGCATGTGCACGTGTGAAGGGGGAGAAATTTTTCTCCCCCTAATCCCGTCCTTCCTTTTCTCATTCTCTTTTCGCTCTTCTTTTCTCTCCCCCACCTAACCCTCTCTTCCTCTCTTCCTATCTTAGTCTCTCTTGCACGTAACGAAAATTCTAGTTGAGTATTTCTCGCGCACAAGAGGAGAGGAGGTTGACTTGCGCGGGTTGACTAGAGCAGATTGACCAAAGCACATTTAATGGCGCGATTTGAGGAGAGAGAAGTGATAGCAATGATCCATATTCATCGAAATTAAAATCTTGATATTCGACGATCCTGATGGAGTTAGGGGCTGAAATTTTATTGGCATGATCGTCATTTCAAGGTCTAAGAATCAGTTGGGGCCAATTTAAGCTCTGAGATGAAAAATAGGGTTATGAATGTTTCTTTGTGTGCCTCTAGCATTGGCTACCCCAAATGAAAGAAGTCAACAATTGATCATTTTTGGTAAGTTTCTTCTCTTTTCTTTTCATTCTTCACGTTGGTTGCAAGACTCCAAGTCTGGGCAAAATGTACAGGCTATGGAAGGTGTGTTTGGATTAGAGAGCATCAGTGGATGTGTTTCCATCAGGAATCCTTAGATTATGATCATTTTCTATCCATCTTTTCTTAGATTAAGTTTTCATTTTTCGAAAGAAGTTTGAAAGCATTTGATCGGTTCAATTTCACTTCTCGTATACATCTTCTTCCTTTCACTGATCATTTTTATTCTATTTTATCTAAAAACACCAAAAATATTTCTTGATTTCAATCTTTTAACCTTCCTCCTTGTCAATTCAACCTCGACTCACCACTATTCTAACTTACAAAATTAGATTTGAAGAGTTGAGAATAATTTTTTTGATACCTAAAGTTGCACATTTCAACGACCATATTTTCATGCATATCAACATGCTCTAAGAGATATGAACTATATGAGAACTCCCCTATGAAACCTTGTTGTCATCGGTTACTATGTACATATAATCCTTTTTGCGCATGAGACTCATGAGTAACTTCAAGTATGGTTACTTGTCAAACCCAGATTGATCCCTCAATTTAGTATTGATATGTAATAGATTTTGGGTTATGATGCTGATAAACTTTTAAAATTTCGATCAAAACATCGAATGCAGCGGAAAATATTAAATCGGATATTCAAAACACAAAATCACCAAGAACAGATGATCCTATCATCTAGTATGAATGAGAAAATATACTTACAGGATTTCCTTGAAGGAGTTTTTGAAGCTATTCAAGTGTCTAGCCTCTAGGAGTATCCACACGGTCTCCGGATAGTTGGATCTCCTCTTCAAAGCTCTTCACCAAGAGAGAAAGAAAAGAAAGGAGAGAATTCATACAAGGCTTGCATTGGTACCTTGAGTTGTGGTCGTTCTCTCCCTATTTATTTACATTTGGTATGAGGTTTTTCATAAAAACCCTCATAATTATGTCTATATCCACCAACATCCATAGACCTTATTTGTGTGACCCTCTAGGTTCATATATCTCCCTGGTTAATAACTCTATAGAACAAATAATACCTTATTCAACCTTAATTAATTATCCATATCCACATATAGATTAATTAAGGGCTAATCGCCCCATTTATCCCGTGTTTTGGGCTTTATTTTCGTTTTATCCCGTGCTTTTAAAGTTAGCCTAGTTTATCCCCAATTTGTCAAATCAGCTCGGTATATCCCAGTGGATGCTGAGTGTGCTGTCGTGGATGGCCACGTGGGCGTGGAATCCACGTCGGACGCCACATCATCACGGGAAGAATCTTCCCCATTTATCCCGTTCGCCCCATTTATCGCCCCCCATTTCCAAACACTCCGGCGATTTTACGTCTTAGTTTATCAAGTATGTTTTTTCAAAAGCGATTTTCATCCCTGTTTGTAAAAACGATTTCGAAATCGTTTTATTTTTCAAAAACGATCTCCAGAAATTCTCCTTGAAACTAATATTTTTTCTTGCTCTCTCGGTGAGTTATCAATGATACTATTCCTCCATTGTTGGTTTTTGAATTTTGCCCCCGGGCATACGATATTGTGGTCGTTACATCTGTTACTTATTTTTTCTACGCGGGATAATTTCAAGGCAATTTTCCACTTTTTTTTGTTATTCGTTGACGTTTTTTCAGATTTTTTTGGTGAGAAATGGAGATCATGTTGATCCATATATTGTCGTGCCGTTTGTCTATGTGCCCTATGTTCATGTTTGAACATAAATGGAGATCATGTTTGAGTTCCGCCAATCTGATGATGTGGCGAATTCTGATATCAGGCGATTGTATTCTTGGTGGTGGGACAGCCATATTAGCCGCAAGAACTCTAAATGGCTGGAAGAAAATCTCAAAGGTACTCGGAGAGTTTATTTATCTTATATCCTTAAAAGGGTATTTAAAATATTTTGTACGAATAAATTTTTTTCAAGCCAATTCATGTTCTCAATTCGCCCAGTGATTTCACTTTACCCGGGAAATTTATAGTTATTTACTTTGGAAAATAATGAAATCAGAAAATATATGTCACAAGTATTTCTTTACTTTCTTTGCTTCTTTAGTAATATTTGAAAGATTGCTCTTTGCAGATATGGACATGAAGGTCAGCATGATGATCAGACTATTGGAAGAAGATGGCGATTCTTTTGCCAAGAAGGCCGAGATGTACTTCTTGAAGCGCCCTGAGCTTTTGAAGCTCGTTGAGGAGTTTTATCGGGCTTATCGGGCCTTAGCTGAGAGATATGATCATGCCACTGTTGCTCTCAGACAGGCCCATCGGACAATTCAGGAGGCCTTTCCCAATCAGATTCCCTCTACGCCAATCGAGGCATCCAATTCAGCATCCTCCGATGATCCGCAGAAAGAAGCTTATGATGTTGATGCGCCAAATATTGTTTCCATTAAAAGTAATGGTAAAGCCAGAAAAGTTCTGAATTTTCTCGAAGAGGATGGAAAAGGCTATGACAGGGCGGATTTGAATTATAAAATAGAGGGGGAAAATGGAGAAGCCATTAGTCTTGAATGCCAAAAAGCTCTCGAGAAGATATCAAACACGGAGTGGAGATTTCACGAGCCCAAGAAGAGAATGAGAAGATTAACAGCGAGTTGGAGAGATGTCTGATCTTTGAGCAAAAGGTCAACGTGTTGACCAAGCAGATGAATGAAAGAGGAGAAGAGATTGAGACATTGAAGCATAGGTCTAAGGAGGCGGATTTGAAGAACTGCAGCCTGATTGAAGACTTGCACAAAGTCGAAGAGCAGAATGAAAATCTAAGTAAAGAGCTCAGTTCAAATCAAGAAGAACTTTAGGAGGAACGGATTCTGAAAGTCAAAGCCGAAGAAGCTCTCAAATCTTCAGAGAAGCTGAATTTAAGTCATCAAAGAGAGCTTAAAGTCTTGTTCTCCGATCTTCAGATGAAGTCAGAAAAGCTGAGTGATCTCGAAGACAAAGTTGAGAAACTTGAGGTGGAGAATCAGAGCTTAACTGCACAGCTTCTATCATCTACTTCGACCATCAAGAATCTTCAAGATGAGATCTCAACCCTTAATGTAACTCTCATTAGACTTGAAGAAGAAGCAAAGGAAAGAGTTTAACTTGCAACATAATCAGTAACTTACTCATTATAACTAGTTCATCATTTCACAAATGCAACGATATATCATGGTAACTCAAAGAGAGTGCCACCAGAACAAACCCACCACGATGGTCAAGAGCCATCATGAAAAGAGTAGAATTGCCACAAAATTCTAGATGCCTCCTCCGTCTGATTCTCAAAGCAATGTATGCAGAATTATAAAATCTCTGAAAGTTTATTTCAACCGATCTCTTGGAAAACAAACCCAAACATGATTAGTTTGTTGGAGTCTTGAAGGTAGCGGAGGTGGTGGTAGGGGAGGGCTCCGAGATCCCTCTTCTCTGCGATGGCATCGACATGGATACTCAGTTTGGTGATTAATTTGGAGTCCCAATAACCTAATAACCTAGTAAATAGAAGGGGGGAGAGAGAGAGAGAGATGCTGTAAATAGTAAATTATTTCTCTGTAAATAGTTAAAGAGAGAGAGAGAGAGATGTTGTAAATAGTAAATTATTAAATAGTTAAAGCGATCGACAATCCTGTTGACAGCGTCTCTGGTCATGACAAGTGTGTCATGTTGGAGAATGCTGTAGACATTCAGTCCCTGAAACACCCAAAAACACGTTCATGGATGAGAATAAATGATAAGTAAATTTCAACGAAGTGAGAGCCAGCGAAAGAGAAACAAAATTTCAACGAAATGATAAGTAAAGAGAAACAAAATGAGAGCTTGAGAGAGAGATGTCGATAGCTACAAAGAATGTCTGGATAGACAGCGAGAGAGATAGATGGGCCAGATTTACCGAAGATTTACCGGAGAAGAGAGAGAGCACATCGAATGCTTGCATGCCAGCTGGTGTAGGAGCTTATCAACCAGAGACTCTATATCAAACACCCCGCCCAGGTACCTTCACCAAAACACATGTCCAAAATTGGAAATTCAATAGAAACCAAATAAAAAAATGAAATTTTGTAGTCACCCAGATACCGTCAAAAACCATGCATCCAAAATTGAAAATTAAACGCAAACCCAAGAAAAAGGGAAATTATGTATCCTCCCAGACAAATTCACAAACCCATGCATCGAACATTGAAAATTAACACAACCCAAGAAACAAATGAAACTGTGTAGCCAACCAGGAAACTCCACAAAACCATGCATGCAATATTGAAAATTAAATGCAAGCCCAAGAAAACAGAGAAATTTTGTACGCATCCAAGTACCTTCACAAACCATGCATCCAAAATTGAAAATTAAACACAACCGGGTGATCTCAACACGGTCGTAGAGAAGAACTTAGAAGCGACGGAACCGACCACGAACTGAGAATATACAAATAAACAATCAAAAAAGTAAGAGCGGAAAAAAGTGCTCGTTCTTTCTCGTGGCTAACATTTTCTCTGGCGCAGATCTTTGAGAAGAACGAATTAGTGCTCGTTCGGAAGAAGAAAAATTCAAGAATCAATCACAAAATTCAAGAGTCGAGATCATGCCTACCGTTAGGGCCGAGTGCCAGCTGCATCCTGAAGATTTGCTTAGAAGACGTTAACTTTTTCGTGGATAAATAAATTCAAAGAAGATTTACGGAGTGTAAAATTGGGTTTAATCCATACCATGTCTATAGCTTGATTAGTTCTGTGGGGGCATCTCCTTCGATTGTGACTAAATTGTTGGCAAAGAGAGCACTGCTTCTTCACGCCTTTTCTCGTAATCATTGTCCGATTAGCATCTAGCCTCTCAACCATGTCAATCTTTCTCTTTATCTTTGGCCTCCCCGGTTTTCTAGTGACAATACGAGGGAACACTAGAAAAGTATTTTGAACTTCGTCCCATCTGTTTCTTATTCGGTGCTTTGGTGGTATACCTGTGCAGTATGTCGTCATGTACTTCTCTTTCTTATACCAACCAGCGACAAAATTTGACGGGTCATTCCTCCTCCAATGGATGCATGCAATGGCGTGGGGGCAAGGAATACCGCTTATAGCCCAATATCTACAACTACATTGTCGTGCACGCAGGTCGACGACATAATCGTTGCCAAATATCGTAACTTCGAATTGATCATGGCCAACGGGTATACAAGTGCATCTCCTAGACTGCACTATGTTCTCTTCGAGCAAGTTCCTAATGCGTGGGCATATCTGGTCGGAGGTATTAAAAAATAAATTTCTTTTCCTGGCCATCCTCTTCATGAGTGCTTTCCTAATACTTTCCAACATGTCTATTATACGTTTTCCTCTGTATGGCAAGATGTAACTATCGAAGGTCTCACTGATGTTGTTATCAATTGACTCACATTCAACCCGTTCATCAATGTGTGCCATGCAAAACTTGTGTACACCTACGGCTACGAAATCATGAGCGGCCTCTGCACTCATTGAAGCCATCTCCGTGAGGGAAGACTGAAATTCTTCAGGATCAGTGCACTTGACAGTCTTCCAAAACATATTCCTCAATGTCTCAGTCGAATGTCCCTTTTTTTCCTCCAGCTTTTCTAGGATGTGTACAACACAATTTCGTGCTCCGCATATGGCATTAAGGACGCTACTACATTGGCTAGACCTTTTTGTTGGTCACTCATAATTGTCCAACCGTTACTATCGAAATGTTTAAGTTATGTAAAAAGATGTTGGATAAACCAACTCCAAGAGTCTTCGTTTTCTCCTTCGACCACAGCCCAAACAATTGGGAACATCCGGTTGTTCCCATCCTTTCCCACGACACTTAGTAGTTTGCCCTTTCGCTTCAGTCTTCAAAAAAAGCATCCGTCCGAGTCCAATGAATCACCGACATCCATTGACAAAACCTTCAGCCAAAGGCTTAAAGCATATATAGAGTCTCCTAAAAAAAATAATATCCGAATTAGGACTGACCCTGTCAAGCATCATCTCGAAAGTACTACCCGGGTAAGCACTTCTTAATTTTGCTACGTACGTCGGCAGCAAGTGGTAGTGCTCATTTAGGGATCCCTCAAGCATCCTACGCGCGAGAGATCTTGCTTTGTAACATACGTTCCTACTCACAGTGATTGCAAATTGTTCGTTGATCTCCCGCAGCATATCGCTAATGGGCCAATCCAAATTCATCCGAAAGTTTTCGATGAAATGACTTGCAATCCACTTATAAGTAGCCTGTCGATTCCTTTCAGGCCGAGTGCACGTATGTCTATCATTCATTGTCTTCACGATGAAACCCTCTTCTGTCCGGCTCCAACTAGCGTACACTCGCCATGGGCAAGGCGTACTGCATACCGCTTCAACCTTTTGCTTAGAGGACTTTTTCAAACCAAAATCGAACCCACTCGATAAGGCATGGTCCTTCAAAACCTTCAAAAATTGGGCTGACGACTCAAATTTCAATCCTACTTCAAATTTAATCTTCTTCATGGGGCAACTAGGATCGTACCGTTTGCACCGTTGTACGGTCGTTACATTCTCGAACTCCTCATCTGTATCATTAAGAATCACATCTTCCGCATTATCATACTCACTAACATTCTCTTCAGAGTCACTTGTATAATTGTCACTTTCATCCGACTCTTCACCCAGTAAGTAATCAAAATCTTCATCGCTATCGTAATCATCCTGCTCCTCAGTTGGTAAATAATCAAAATATTGATTAGTACCGTAACTACACTCACCCACATTTCTCGCCTCACCAGCCCTATTCCGTAAACATAATAAAAAAGTTACTGACATACTAACAAAAATACTATCATATCAACTGAAAAATGAATTAGTCTTAATAAATGAATACTTACATCTTTTGAGCTTACCTAAGGTAGAACAAACAATGAGATGTCCACAAAGAACAGATCTGAAAAGCAGCTGTGTCCACAAAAAAATAATAGCAAAAATTGAGCTGCCACAATCATGCCACAAAAAGTATGTAAATTAAAAAAAAATTATAAACACTTGGTCCAATTCGAACCCAGTTATTGATATTTGGTATTCGATATCATCATCTAATATCTATCATATGGAGATTTCTCGCCTCACCACCCCTCCATCTCCTCTCCCCCACCCCTCCATCTCCTCTCCCCCACCTTAATTATAATTATAACTCAAACGATAATCATAGAATTATAATTATAATTTCGTCATTTTGATCTAAAACAGCTTATTTATTTAAATCTTCTATTTTAAAACGATTTCGAAATCGTTTTTGAAAAAAATTTGATTTCGAAATCGTTTTTGAAGAAAATGATTTCGAAAATCGTTTTATTTTTCAAAAACGATTCCGAAATCGTTCTTGAGAAACACGATTTCGAAATCATTTTTCTGAAGAACGATTTCGAAATCATTTTTGAAAAATAAAACGATTTCGAAATCGTTTTTCTCAAGAACGATTTCGGAATCAATTTTTTAAAGAACGATTTCGAAATCGTTCTTTAAAAAATTGATTTCAAAATCGTGTTTATAAAAACGATTTCGAAATCGTTTTTGAAAAATAAAATGATTTCGAAATCGTTTTTACAAACAGGGATGAAAATCGCTTTTGAAAAAAACATACCTGATAAACCAAGACGTAAAATCGCCGGAGTGTTTGGAAATGGGGGGCGATAAATGGGGCAAACGGGATAAATGGGGAAGATTCTTCCCGCGATGATGTGGCGTCCGACGTGGATTCCACGCCCACGTGGCCGTCCACGACAGCACACTCAACATCCACTGGGATATACCGGGCTGATTTGATAAATTGGGGATAAACTAGGCTAACTTTAAAAACACGGGATAAAAACGAAAAATAAAGCCCAAAACACGGGATAAATGGGGCGATTAGCCCATTAATTAATCAAGGATCGATTTAACCCAATCGATAGGTTGAGTTGCCAGCTCGTTGGGTGCTAGGCTACACCACGTACACTAGGAGATATGGAGTATGTAAGAACTCACTTATGGAACCTTCCCATCATCCATTACCATGTATGTATAATTCTTCATCCACATTAGACTCATGAATGACTTAGGGTATGGTCAGCTATCAAACCCTAATCGGTCACTCAAGTAAGTACGGATGCGTGTAAAAATCATCAAGAACTCCTCTGATATTTCTACTACCTTGGCTAAGGATTTCATCACATCTCATTCTTTGAGTCAATCTCCTCAAATATCGAGGGCGGATGATCCCATCTTGATCACACAATCATCTTCGTGGACTTCATGTCGTATCCAATATATGACATTTTATATATCCCATGGCTAGGGATTTGTAAGTCATAATCAAAACATAATTATCTATCCACAAGATGTCTTTGGTGTCTCAAGTCAAAGGACCACATACACACCCTGACATGAATCAATCTGATTGACAGTTAGGTATAATACCATTCAGGGATTCATACAGATCAATTCAGTGAACTCTTTTTCATAGAGCACCCACTATATATCCTTGGTGTCTCCACACCAATGGCTATAGGATTAGTTATACTCATTATATGAGTTGGATTAGATAATGTTATTCTTTTTGGATAATTCAATGTCATTCTCGAATATCCCACAAATAGGAATGTTTAGAACATATGTTTAAAGACTAGTGATCACTATATTATGACCTCATCATAATTTACTTAGTCATTGCACATGCTCAAGGACTTCATTACGAACATCACACAAGAATGACAATGAATAAATTTTATTTCAATGAACATAAACAAGATACATGAAAGTGTGATTGGCTTATAGGCCACATAATATCCATCAATAGAAATCATCGAGAATACCTTCTTGAATATTGCTACTAACTTGGCTAAAATTTTTATTGCATCTCATTACTTGAGCCACTCTCCTCAAATATCAAGGGCAAACGATTTCATCTTTAGTACACAATCACCTTCGAGGGCTTCATGTTTTTTTACTATATAATGTTTTTGGAGATCCCGTGGCTAGAAACTCATTAGTCATGATTAAAACATGATTATTCAACTATTAAATATCTTTGGTGTGTCAGGTGAAAAGATCACATACAAATATAAGCGAGATATGAAAGTGTGTTTTCCTTATAGGCCACATGATATCTATCATTTGATTCTATCATTGGGACTTGATCTTGATTATTTAGTTATTGAGGAAGGCTTTGAGAGTATTCTCCATCATGTTAGGTATGCTGGAATGAAGGTGATAGGAAATCGACCACTATTATTTGCATATTTTGGGGAAATTTAGTTACAAAACATTCTTGAACATAGAGGGTGGTCACTTTTTTGTATTGCTAAAGCTAAATACTTCACAATATGTAAATATCTCATAAGATGATTTGGATTCACTCTCCACTATATGATGTAGGTATCACTCAGACAGCTATGCTTATGTATTGTGATAATCAAGTTATAATCTTTATTTCCAGAAATCTCACCTAACACGAGTGGACGGTGCATATAGAGAAAGACTCTCACTATGTTCATGACAAGTTTCTTAGTGGTGTCATTTCCATATAGTCACATTGTCTAGTCAATTGGCAGACACTTTGTAAAAATATTCAACATCATGTCCTACGATAAGTTGTGTGCCAAACTCTCCATATGTGATCTATATGCTCCAAATTGAGGGAAAGTGTTAGTAGGCCTCTCTTTCCCTATCTCTCATGTTACCAACATAGTCTTACTTTCTCCACTTTATCCGCCCACCTTCTCACGTTTACTTCTATCTCCCTCTCTTCAATATAAACCCATGCATTTCTTTCTCTTCTTTATAAAAATATTTATGATTTTGAAGATCAAGTGCCTACCACTATTCCAAAAGTGATACCTTATATCAACGGTGCTACTTTATTTCTTAACAAAGTTCAAGCTATGCCACATGGCATTCAATAAAGGCATGACTATAGAAGTTACGCCAACACTCCTCCTAAATGCTTACTACCAGCCTATGTACAAAGCATGCCCACCGGACTTCGCCAACTGACATCATATTGTCCCAGCGATTAGAACTCATGATCTTTAGCTCTCATACCAATTTCTAGGATCCAGCGCTTACCACTATACAAAAAGCTATAGCTTAGAGCAAAAGTGCTATTTTACAAAGTCCAAGAGGTACCACCCAATGTTTAATTAAGATAGGATGTTGGTAGCTATGTCAACAAAGATTCCTCTACTTTCTAACTTGAAAAATCATCCTATTATTATCCTTAAAAAATCATATTGTCCTAGTAAATCCAAAAAAGTAAATTTTTGATAACGGAATCATAAAAAAATTTGTGATTTTCCTGGTCTCCTTAGGTGAATGAATCATTACTATCCTTGGTCAAGAACAAATTGTACTTCAAAGACCCTCATGAAGAAAATCCACATCAACTGCCCTGATAGTCAACTTGTAAATTTACACTTGTACAGGTAGGAAGTCAGCGGTATGACCCCTCAAGACTTCCTACCTGTACACATTCAAAGACATCGGCAGAAGAGGGGCTCGAGACGGAAGTCGCATCACCGAAAAAGAGGTCGGAGAGATAGTTCCCAAGGTCGTCGGGCGTGTATCGCAGAACGACGTGTAGTTCTTGTTGTCCTCTCAGACGCGCAGCGGCTGTCTTGTACAGGCTCTTGTACGCGGGGATAAGTTTCCGGGCGACGGAAAGCTTCAGCTCGTCCCTCATATATCCGTCTGGGATTATCCACGCCGCCTGCTCTCTACACGCATCTGTGAAGACTTCGTTGAAGTGGATCATGGCTGCCCTCGCCGCCGAAGCATTGGACGCCGGCGACTGGGACGCCGCGGCCAAGACCTTCACCCACGCCAATCTCTCGTAGCTTCCGATGTAGCTTCTTGCCTTGGAGTCGTGCTTGAAAACCCACTCTTCTCCGAGGATATCCTTCAGTTTACTGCCGCTGACTTTGTTCACCACGTAACGGACGTTGTTCGCTAGGAAGAGATACGCCAGGGAGACCGCGCTGAAGGACTTCGCCTTGCTGTCGAGCTTGCAGAGCAGAACGAGGATAAGCCACGCGAAACGGGGGGAAACGGAGGAGAGAGATTTCTGTCCGCTGCGGCAGGCGGGCGACGGCGGGTTCGCTGTGACCTCGAACAATGGCTCCGGCAGCGAGGTGGGAGTTTGGAAGGGTTGGTCGGAGTAGATGTCCGTTAGGACGTTGCTGTAGTCGGCGAGGAAGACGAGGTAGTTCAACGTGTACCGGGTCAGCGGATGGAGACCGCCGCCGGGGACGGGTCCCTTGGAGGTGTCCTTCTGAATCGCTGCCTCGAAATCGCGGAGAAGGAGGCGGACTGCGTCGGCGAGTCTCTGGAGGGAGGAGTTGGCTTGTGTGCGGACGGCGGACGTGGAATTCTGGGAGAAGATGGTCTCGATCTCGGGGAGAAGCTCGGCTATAGAATCGTACATGTCCAGCATCCGGAAAACCGTCTCCGGCGACTTCTTCTTCTTTAAAGCCAAGAGTTCGGGGAAACCCAGGAAGTATATAGCAGAGTCTCTTGAAATCTCGGCGAAACAGGATTCACCGATTGACTCAGAAGAAGAGAAGACGTGGTCGCAGAGGGCTCGCTCGCCGGCGAAGAGGGTTCGGATCGTGACCTTGAAGGCGGAGAGCCAATTTCGAATCCTGGTTTCGAGGACGTCCCAGTCGAGCTTCTGAACCCGGGAAGGGCTCAGCCTCTCGAATCCGAGCTTGTAAAGACCCTCGTCGACGATGCAGCGGCGGATCGTCTTGTAAATGTCGACACACTCCTTGCCGTAGCCGCAAGAGATCATGCACGCGGCGATGGAGCTGAGATCGTTCATGGCAAGAAAGGACACTCGCTCCACCTCGTCGATACACTCGGCGGCTGGGATCTCATCGTCTTCGAGGTCCGAAAGGGACGAAGAGGAATTCCGGGAAATATTCGAGCGATCAGAGGCGGCGATAGACTCGGGATCGAGACGGTCGCGGTTGGCGGAAAGTATCTGATAGAATTCCTTTTTGGAGGCGGCGCATGGCCGCCTTCATGAGAGTCTGGCTCCGGACGAGAAGCTCGCCGCCGGAAACTGACGATTCGACCATGAAGAAGTTCATAGATCGCTGAAGATCCATGACTGCTCTGAGGAACTGATGGGCCTCGTCCCGACTCTCATAAAAGATAGAGGTTATCTTAGAGTAGGCAGATCCTTCTGGGTCCCATTTGGTGATGATCTCCTCTGCAATGGAGACGTTCTCCACCATCATTGTGAAAGAGAAGCTGTGAAGGAGGGTGGCCGGAGCCGTCATCTGCGCGGTTTCACGTTCGAGGCTGCGATTAGGGGTTTTGGTGAAGAAGATGCTTCGAAGCGCGATGGTGGGCGTCTCCATAATTAGTGGATCGTACGGAAAAGAGGAGAAGCTGAGGAAAATGATCTGAATCAAGGATAGAAGGGAGGGACGGGAGGGAAAGAGCCATTTATATAGTATTCTCCGTGACGATTTCCTGAAACGACACTGACTACTTAGAATTGCACTGATGCCCAAAAGAAAGTCGGGTTGCAGAAAACGAGAGGTTTAACGGACGACGACATCCATGTCAACTTCGTTGTGTAGATGGAGATAAAGAGACAAAAATTTGGAAGCTCGGCGTCCGTGTCACCGTCCGGGGCAAAGAGTCCGGGCGATTCTAGGAGTAATGGATGAATCTAGTCTTCATCGCCCAACCTCGATGGGTACAGTCACAGTCATTCATGAAATTCAACGAGGATAACGTCATTCATGACATCAGAATGAACATAATGTCTCTGGACGAGAGGCCCAAATCAAAGCTCCTCACGTGTAATTACTCTATCTCTCGCCGTCGTTGACGTTGAAGATAACGATACATCACCAATAGTCGCAGGGTATCTCGCTGCGGGGAGTCTCGGCCACAATCTTAGATATCTTCATTAAAGAAAGACGTGGATACAGTTTTTGTCAGCCGCGAATACTGTCCTCTAAAATCAACTGCCACGTCTCGTCTTCGCGTTTCGCATTGAGACCGTTCTTAGATCTTCCGGCAAAGGACTGCTCCGTCTCGTCTTGGCATTCGGGTATTTCGCATTGATAGCGCTCTCAGATCTTCCGGCAAAGGACTGCCTTTCGCTATTAACTGCGAAGGCGTTTATTCTCTCGTCGATTACTCAAATTAAATCTACTGGATTACGATTTAATGGCTCCGGGTCCGAAAGAAGCAGTAAGGCTCAAGGTCAGGTCGATGAGTCCAAGCTGACCGCCGACTTTCTATTATTTATTCCGTCGTCGATCCGACGAATTTCTATCATATTTGCTGCCTTTCCAAAGGAATATTTATTTGGCGATAACCGTCGTTGTTACGGTGCTCTCCTGGTCTTTTGCAGCCTCATGTCGAAGGGTTTTGACAATCAGGACACTGACCAATTTTCGTCCTCAATTCATCGACATTTGTACGGAAGCAGAACAGATTTTTCCAGGCGGCGGGGCACGTCCACCGATTTTGGAGAGTATTCAGGACCACGCGTCCAAGATACATGCACGGAAATGAATTTGTATTAAATAATTTATTTAACAAGAGATACGCTCTTGACCCAACTTCGTTATGCTTAGCCTTTGCCGGACCATTACGAACTATCTAGAATAAATTTCACACAATACTATTGTAATTTCTAAGAAAATGAATCATGTGAATAAAAATATACACTGTTGTCGAAATTCTAATTTCTACATGAAAAAGTCAGTTTAACTCAAATATTCACGTTCCTTATTATTATTATTTATAACAAGCTTCATTGTTCGGCTAATGATCTGTATGTTGAGACAAATTGTTAAATTGATGAAATAAGATTTTGTGTAAAAGTTATTAAATTAGAAATGTCAAAAAACCATCAATTATTGAATTATTTCCATTTAGAATCCTTCCTCCTACAATTTAAAACACTATTGACTGATGTGCTAAATTTAGAACCTTTATATCCCACTTTTTTTACAGAGTTTAATGAATGAGATATTTGTTTAAATCAGTCATCAAATGCAAATGACAAAATTCCAAATAATCCAGTATGCGAAAAAATAATATCAAGATAAATTCAGACATTTAAAACAATCTCTATGAGACTTTTGAATATTCATGATACACAAAATAAAGCCCAATATATTATATATAAAATGACTAGTAATAAAATACTGTAAAAATAATCAAAATTACCGTAAACTATTATTCATTACCCAGATATCAATTAAAAACTATTTCATGTTCAGTCTACAGTGAAGCACATCAATAGTTATACACTTATGTATGCATGTGTGTGAGTGTGTGAATATATATATATATAGACACACACACAGACGCACACATGGAATGGTGCAAAATTAAGCTCTTTCTATGGGATAACAATGAGAAAACAATGTTATGTATTAAAATATCGTGTTTTACACCATGATGTAAATGTAGGTGATGATTTTGGAGCATCAATAAAAGACTTTCTCATTTACTCTTTTTCATGCAATATAGAAAAGGCACGAGACTAGAGGTTTAGGGAAAGTGTGGTTGGGAAAGACTGAAAGGCGTGGATATTTTTTAGATCCTCTCTTGTGCCACCACTGTAACGAGTCATCGCGTAAGCAATCAATACAAGGTTCACATAAATAATCCTCTAATTCAACCTTTACTGTTTTCTCATCGACTGTTGTGCTCCTACTTGATTGGCGCTCCATAAATTACATCATTATTTTTGAAAGCTTGTGAGTCGTTGAAGCTAAAAGATCATCAATCGGCATAGAACTCAAACCTTCTATGATACACACTGATTCGAGCATGTTAAGTAAAGTTTCCATAAAAAACTTGTGCTCACCTTGAGGAATATGTTCCAACTTAAATCTAGGGTCTAGCACTGTGGCAATAGGGAACATAGGCTTTCTCCTCACCTGCATTTCAGATTTCAACAATTTCTCTTTCATCGATGTGTATGAGCGTCTTGCTCATTTTTTTCCCTATGAAATCTTGGAGAGGATGATCTAGCTCAAAAATTAATGAGTCCAATCATTCAACTAGAAGTCCATACAATCCCGATACATTTGGCGACCTAATTGATTTTGACTTAGAAAATACATGAGTTGCCTCACGAAAAGCCAAGAGTTCATCTGCAAACATCTTTAAGAGCTCCCATTCTTCATCCTCAATTAAAAATTTTGCTTTATTTGTGTTTAGATGGTCGCTCGCCATTACCTTCAACGCTTCTCTTTTTTCCAAGCAGATTCGATCATGTCACATGTTGAATTCCACCTAGTTCGGACATCATCAACAAGAATATTTTTATTTGAAATTTCCAACTCATTACACAAATTCTTATAGTGATGAATCCTGATAACATGCTAAATGAACATTCTAAAACATGATTTTTTATGCATATTAAGGTATAAACTGGTTTCATTTACATGCTTGTTATCATACTTATGTGTATTTTTCTTTCATTCTATGAAAAAGTCATTATAATCTCAAAAATACTTTAAATTAGGGTTAAATATGATGATTTAAAAGATAAATAATTAATAACCCATCTTTACTTGAGATTATAGAGGTTTTTAAAGTTAAAATAATGAGAGAAAATGTTTTATAAACATTTATTTATATTTTCTTAAGTTAAAATCCTTAAAGAATAAATGTATTTTTGAAATAAAATTTAAAACTCTCATTATTTATTAATTTAGACTTTTTAGAATGATAGATAATTAAATTTCAGATCAAATGAAAGAAATTTGGATTAATTTGGAGTTATATTTTAAAAGTTATGGATTTTTTTAATTTTTAGGGATTTTTCCGAATTTTTCTGAATTAAATTTGCGATTTTAATGTTAAAATTAAATAAAAAAATACAAAAAGGGTTTATTAATTTCGCGCGGGACCCACGTGGATGCGACGTGGCACACAAGGCCACGTGGCAGCGCCACGCGAGCCCACGCGGCGCCTACGCGGCATGATGCGACGTATTTATATTTACTTATATAGTTTATAATATGTATAGCCTTCCGTTTATCAGAAGGGATTATTAATCCCCTAAATACGTCCCATGTTATAAACCCGATGCCTTCTCTTAATTTTCTCTGTGTGGGACTAAGTTCCACGGAGTTGTTTTTTATGCAGGTGACGTGGCCACTCGGAGTGCGTGGGATCGAGCTAAGCGCAGAACATCACGCGTCGATCGCGTGGACGCGCGGACCACCGGATCACATCAGCGCATGTGGCTAATTAAGGGGATTACAACGGCTTAGATTAAACACGCGGGGGAGAATTTGGACCGTCAGATCGCGATCCAAGGAGCGAAATCGCATGCGTTTTATAACGCATCTCATCAGATCGCATCCAGACCGTCGATCGAGATCCAACGG
Organism: Lemna minuta; assembly: GCA_024174645.1. Taxonomy (NCBI): domain Eukaryota; kingdom Viridiplantae; phylum Streptophyta; class Magnoliopsida; order Alismatales; family Araceae; genus Lemna; species Lemna minuta. Next base: position 19,821,159 of record CM044102.1, on the reverse strand, counting down.
CCACGATATTTTTGAAACGTTCCACAGTGGACCGTTTCATCGTAACCGTCGATCGTTTGGATCGGACGGTTACACCCAAAATTCCTATAAAACGATGTGTTCTTCCGAATTGTAAACCATTCGAGTTGGAAATCAAAGCAATTGATCTGTCTAGACACCTCCCCTCTCGTTTCTCTCAATCCCATCTTGTTCTACTCTCATTTCCGCACCTTCGGAGCATTGGAGATCGAGATTTGGTTGAATAGATTAGGAGAAATCGACGCTTGAACTCACGATCGTGTTCTTCGGTATTTTCGACGATTAATCAGGTTAATTGCGCTAATCCGATCGCTAATCATGGTTAGTGGAAGCGGTTTTTTCTAATCTTTCATCCATTTATGTTTGATTTCAAATTAGATTAGGATTTAAGGTTTAATTTCGGTTAATTTTAGTTAAAATCGCGATTTCTTTCGTCCAGAAATTTCTTCCCACTTCGATCTTCAATTTCTTCGCGAAATCAAGACCAAATTCGATAATTCTTAATTCCGTGGAATTGATTTCGAAAGTTCTCTTTCATAATTTACCATTTTCCCTAATTTCTATCATCAATTTATCGTCCGATTTGATCAATTTCGAAGAATACATCAAGAATTTCCTTATTTCCCTATGGATTCAACCCTTATTTACCATTATACCCTTCAATTCGAGACATTTTTATCAAATTGGTAAGTTCGGAAATATTTTTGACACGAGACCGTGTGAAATCGACGACCTCGCGGTCCCGTCTCGTCAAATGGCGCCGTTGCCGGGGAATTAAGGCAAATTTTTTATCAAATTAGTCAATTTTGACTTGGTCAACTCAGATTTTTCTCTTAATTTCTTGAAATTCACGCAATTCAATCGTATTTTTGAGTGATCCGAAGTAGAAATCAATATTCGAGATCCTTAGTTTGATAAGATTAAGTGATTTTTGCCCCTTTTCTAAGGATTACGGGCAATCACTTCTTCAAAATCACGTTAAGAACGCTGAACTCTTACGGAGATCGACATTCAAGTACGATTGATCTCAAATTTTTAATATCCATCTAAGTATCCGATCCACTCTTCATGAGAAGACGAACAGCCTGGATAGTACGGAATAATCCCCTAGAAATAGACCTCTTTGAACGATCCTCGCAAACTCCCGAAAGCTACCGAGATCGATACTACCGAGACCGATTCAAGTTTTAATCCAACCAAACCAGTAGAAATGGCCCGGAACAATGAGGGAAATGTCAAGAAACGACGTAGTGACTATGCTAGGCCCGTCCTCCAGCGACCCGTCACCAGAATTCACGCACCCCTAGGAAGAGGGGCCAATTTTAGAATAGACTCCCATGTCATGAGCATGCTTCCTATCTTCCATGGTAAGCCTTCCGAAGATCCCTATAGACATGTAGATGAGCTTTCCCAGGTTTGTGAAATAAATCACCTTCAAAATGTCCCCGCCGACACGATGAAGATGAAACTTTTTCCTACTACCCTTAGAGATAGAGCCAAAGACTGGTTTTTAAAATTATGGAAAGAATTCACAAGTTAGACCGAGATGGAGGAAGAGTTTTTAAGAAAATACTATTCCGTAGGAAAAACCACCTCCGTCTAAAAAGCCATCCGAGACTTCACCCAAGGCTCAAGTGAAACCTTTCACGAGGCCTGGGAATGATTAAGAGATCTTACGAGGGAGTGTCCACACCATGGAGTGTCTAACCACGAATTAACGCAAATATTTTATGACGAGTTAGGCCCGCAAGATAGATATCTTTTGGATGCAGCTAGCGGCGGCACCTTCATGAGCAAATATGAAGACGATGTGATGGAACTCATCGAAACGGTGGCGGAAAATAGTCACCATAATGCGGCGAAACTATTTGGAAGAGGTGCAATGTCGAAAGCTCTCGACGTCAAATCAGCAGAGACGGGGATGCTCCTCGAAAGGATTGACAAAATGGCGGAAGTCCAGAACTTACTACTGGACAGACTCAACATCTGCAACGGTTCCGAAGGACTCGCCCCCGTCTCACTCTAAGAAGCGTCACCATGCGCGACTTGCTCGAGATTCGACCACGTCGAATTAGATTGCCCCGTGATGGCAATCCAAGGGCAAGGGATGTATAGACAAGGTTCATCGGGAGGACCAAGTCAACAAGGACGACCAAATTATCCAGGTAATTATCCTAACTAATATAATACCCCTGTTTTTAACAATTCTTCGCAGAATAATGGATATAGGAGGAACAACGATCAACCCTATCCTCCACAATATAACGGTCAGCAAAACTACCCTAACCAAAGACCGACGTCGTTTGTCCCACCGACTCAACCGCAAGCATACACGCAAGCTCCACGCCAGACCACGCCAGCATCTGACCCAATCCTCGGTACTATCTCGCAACTAATGGAGCAAATGACGAGGATGAACTCACGCGTGGACAAAATTCAAGACTTCGTCAAGACGAATGTCCAACCTACAACGGATAAAAAGGGTAAGCAAGTAACTTTTACTGACCAATTACCCTCGCAGGCCACGGCAAATCTAAGGAATCAAGGAACCTCGTCGACCCAGACACACAACATCAACCATGTACAGGTCGACGAGGAAGTTGTTGAATCAACATTGGCCATATCAAGCCTTCGGAGTGGGAAAGCTCTGCCGGATCCATACAAGGATCACCCTTTCCACCAAGGCCAAAATGAAGAAAAAGAAACGCCAATTATCGTCGAGCAAGACAGTGACTCGGAGGATGAGGAAGAACAGGTTACGGCTGAACTTAACCCTGAAAAATATAAGCCCCTTGTGCCTTATCCTCAAGCCCTAAACAGACCAAAAGCAAAGAATAGCGAAACCGATGACAACCTACTAGACGCCTTTAAAAAGGTGAACATAACCATTCCTTTGATAGATGCCATCAAGCATATCCCTTCCTATGCAAAATTCATTAAAGGTATATGTACTCCCCATAGAAACCCTAAACAGATCCAACTTAGTCAGACGGTAAGCTCCATTATGATGAATTCCTTACCCGTAAAAAAGAGAGATCCGGGAGCACCCATGATCACGAGTGAAATAGGAGGAATGTCCTTCACTAGATCCCTACTAGATACAGGAGCTAGTATCAACATCCTCCCCAAAGCCGTATTTGATCGTCATCATGTAGGGGAGCTACAACCTTTCCTAGTAGAATTATGCTTAGCCGATGGATCTGTTAGAAAACCCCATGGACTAGTAGAAGACGTCATCGTAAGAATAGAAGATTGTTATTTCTCGGTAGACTTCTTAGTGATCGACATGAAAATGACTAAGGAGCTGAGCCAAGCCCCAATTATCTTAGGATGACCCTTCCTAGCTACCGCAAAAGCCGTAACCGATTGGGAGAAAGAAGAAGTAACTCTCAAGGTGGGAGAGCACACTGTGAAGGTCGACATCTACAAACTCATGAAATACCCTTCACGAGCTTCCGAAGACTTAGGCGCCATCGACTTCGCCGACGATCAAGACATAGACGCATGCATAGAAGAAGTAATGATGATCGACGAGGAAGCAAGATATGAGGAGCTTCCAATGGACGAGCTAACTTTGGAGCTCAAAACTCTCCTGTCTACACTCAAGTATGCCTTCCTTGATGAAGAGAAAGCAAAGCCAGTAATTATTTCATCCAAGCTAGATATGAAGCAAGAAGAACAATTACTGGAGTGCTAAGGAAAAATAAAGAAGCAATCGGATGGACCCTGACAGACCTAAAAGGGTTGGACCCTTCATTATGTACTCATCGCATCTTCCTAGAGGATGAGTCGAGACCCGTCAGGGAAGCCTAGAGACGACTCAACCCGAGGGTATGGGAGGCCGTAAAAGAAGAGATTCTTAAATGGCTCAATGCAGAAATCATCTACCCCATATCCGATAGCCAATAGTTGAGTCCGGTACACGTTGTTCCGAAGAAAGCCGGAGTAACGGTCATGATGAACGAGAAAGGCGAGGAAATCCAGACACGCCTACCGACGAAGTGGAGGGTCTGCATCGACTACCGAAAAGCTGAACTCCGCAACTAAGAAGGACCACTTCCCGCTACTGTTCATCGACCAAATCCTGGACCGACTCGCAGGATCAAACTACTTCTGCTTTCTCGATGGATACTCGGGCTACAATCAGATTGCTATGCACCCCGACAATCAAGAGAAGATGACGTTCACATGTCCTTTTGGCACCTTCGCCTTCAGACGCATGCCATTCGGATTGTGCAATGCCCCCGCGACCTTCCAACGATGCATGACGGTAATCTTTTTTGACTTTCTTGGCGACAGCTTAGAAGTCTTCATGGACGATTTCTCCGTCTTTGGAAATGACTTCGAAAGTTGTCTTGCTCACCTGACGAAGATACTGGAAGTATGCGTCAGGAAACGACTGGTGCTTAGCTGGGAGGAATCCCACTTCATGGTACGAGAGGGAGTAGTGCTCGGGCATATCGTCTCGGGCAAAGGCTTAGAAGTAGACAAGGCCAAGATAGAGGTCATCCAAAACCTCCCTCTACCAAATACCGTCAAAGATTTGAGGAGCTTTCTCGGGCATGTCGGTTATATCGAAGATTCATCCCGAGACTTCGCGAAAGTATCCAAGCCCCTCACCACCCTTCTTTGCAAGGATAAGGACTTCATCATCGATGAAGAAGGGAAGCGCGCATTCACGATGTTGAAGCAAGCACTGATCGAGGCACCGATTCTACAAAGTCTTAATTGGGACTTACCCTTCGAGATCATGTGCGACGCTTCAGACTACGCGGTGGGAGCGGTCTTGGGACAGTGACTGGACAAGAAGCCGATGGCCATCTGCTATGCAAGTAAGACCCTAATCGAAGCTCAAATAAACTATACGACTACGGAAAAAGAGCTTCTGGCGGTGGTCTACGCTCTAGAGAAGTTCCGGCCTTACATCTTGGGGAGCAAGATCATCATCTACACTGATCATGCGGCCTTGAAGTACTTGCTCTCCAAGAAAGAGGCCAAACCACGACTTATACGATGGGTGTTTCTCCTTCAAGAATTCAACTTGGAGATAAAAGACAAAAATGGCAGCGAAAACTCGGTGGCAGACCACTTATCACGTCTCCACATCTCGGGAGGAGAGGACATCGGAGATACATTTCCAGACGAGCATCTCCTCGCCATCTCGGCTCATGTCCTCTGGTATGCGCACATCGTCAACTTCATCATCACTGGATCGATCCCGGAGCACTGGAACCAGCATCAAAAAGATAAGTTCTTCCATGAGCTTAAGTACTATTTGTGGGAAGAACCACTTTTGTTCCACCTAGGATACGACCAGATCATCCAACGATGCGTACCGGAGGAGGAGCAAGGAGACATTCTGGCGATGTGTCACTCATCGACGTGCGAAGGACACTTCGCGGAACGAAAGATCGTGGACAAGATCCTGCAGAGCGGCTTCTACTGGCCCTCCATCTTCAAGGACGCCCACCGTTTCTACTCGGAGTGCTTACAATGTCAAGCGGTGATCAACATCTCCAAGCAAGATGAGATGCCGATGCGACCGATCCTTTAGGTGGAAATCTTCGACCTTTGGGGGATAGATTTCATGTGACCTTTCCCACCTTCTGACGGGAAAGAGTACATATTGGTGACAGTGGACTATGTGTCCAAGTGGGTCGAGGCATCCCCCACTAGGACAAACGATCATCGGGAGGTTCTACGATTCATCACACGATGCATCTTCGACCGGTACGGTTGTCCGAGGGCCATCATCAGCGACGGCGGCTCACACTTCAACAACTCTCACTTCCGGGCATTGTTGAAGAAGTACAAAGTGCACCACCGCATCACCACGCCATACCACCCCCAAGTGAATGGGCAAGTAGAGGTAAGTAATCAAGAAGTCAAAACTATACTCAAAAAGATAATTCATCCAGATAGGAAGGATTGGGCACACAAGCTTCCCGACGCACTATGGCCATACCGGACGGCATACCAGACACCCATCAGGATGACTCACTTCCGGCTCATCTTCGGGAAAGCTTGCCACCTTCCGGTTGAGCTAGAGCATCGAGCCTACTGGGCCATCAAAAAGCTCAACCTAGTACTAGACGAAGTAGGGAAAGAACGACTTCTCCAGCTCTAGGAGTTACAAGAGTTGAGGCACGACGCGTACGAGAACACGGCGATCTACAAGGAGAAGACCAAGGCCTTCCACGACCGACACATCTCACAACGATCATTCCACGTCAACGACAAGGTCTCGCTTTACAACTCACGCCTCAAACTCTTCCCTCGAAAGCTGCGCTCCAGATGGGATGGTCCTTACGTGGTTCTAGAATTGTTCGACGGTGGAGCAGTACTCATCTCCGACACTAAGACTGGTCGACAATTCAAGATAAACGGCCATCGTCTCAAGCCGTACCTGACCTCAGAGCCACCCGCACCAGTAGATCTTCATCTTCTCGAGCACTCAAGGACGTGACAATATCACCCTTGAACCATCAGTAGTCGTAGGTTTTATTTTTTGTTTAGTCTGGCTGAAGACGTTAAACTTAGCGCTCTTGGGAGGCACCCCAAGATTATCTTACCTTTTTAGTTTTATGTGTTTTTCAGTTTTTTTAGACATCGGAGAACTACATTAGGAAAAGGCGCACATGCATTGGAAATCCCACGAGCATCACAAACTAATGAGCTTTTCTAAACCTATCTCACCACACTTTTTATTATTTTCATGCCATGATTCGATGAGTTTTTCACATGAGCATGTAGTTTTCATTGAGGGCAATGAAAGATTCTAGTTAGGGGGTAAGGATTTAGAAAAAGCTCTACCATTTTTCAAAAATTTTAAAATTGTACCTTCTAAAAACTCCTATTTTTCAAAAAATTTGATCTAATCTACCCCACCTTAGAAGTCTTTTCATCTAGAGATCTGACCTACTAGAGATGTAGAAGTGAGGGCCTCATAGCCTATATGATTACATTTTGAGTAATTAAAGCCAAATGATCTAGAGAAACCATGGATTAGATTTAGTGGTTGACTTCTTTGGGGTTGGGTATCTAATAGGCACCAAGGAAAAAAGAGTAATCAAGAGGTTGAAATGCTATGGGATTGAAAAAGAGAGTATTTGAGAGAAAATAAATTCCATCATTTACCTATTATTAGCCCAAACTACTTAGTATAAGGAATTTCTCGATTCTAGACTTTCCCCTTTAAAGAGTGCAATGATCCATAAATTTTTGTAGCACATATCTTTCCTTATAGGCATGTAGTCTTTCTCTTCCAAAGCAGTTAAGTAGTTACACCAATTTATTTTAAACTTCACTTTTGATGATGAACACTCCCAAGTGAACTCACATATCCATCTCACCTTCCATTGTTCATCTCACATGTACTTATACCTTCACTACACTTCATTTGCTACACACTCTCTTCAGAAATCCTAAAACTCCTCCACATCATCATTCTAGTCTTCTGAAATGCTTAAAAAAAAGAAGAAGAGAGAAATAAGAAGTTACAAGAAGGAAAATAAGTGGGAACATCTTCTACCTTTATCTCTACCTCCACCATCATCTCTACCATTTACCCTATCCATCATCATCCACCTCACTTGGGAATATAATCATCATAAGTGGTACCTTCTTTGCTTTATAATCCACTTTGTTTTATCAGCATGTTTGCTTTTAGCCAAGTCATACCCTTAGAAATAGTATCTTTTATTTCCTTCAGCCTCCTCACACGATGCATCCAAAGATAGGAATCCTTTTGAATTGCACTCTTTTAAGGAGGAAAGCGAGTTGAGGGAGATTCTAAGTACTAAGTAGCCTCCATTTTGAAGGAAGGAGTGATGTGTTTATGGAGAGGGTAAGGAATTACATCCACTAATGAGAGAGTGAGTATATTTTCAGCACCATAGCATCATACCTTAGATATGCTCACCTTGATTACAATCAAGAATTAGACTTGAGCATTAGCCGATGAGCACTACCCTAACATGCACTGAAGAAGTCAACCTAGAGATGGAATCTAGATCATTATGGCCTACAATATGAGGAAGACGTGATAATACATTTATACACTTCACCTTTTAGTAGTAGGATCAAAGGATGAAAAGACTTTCTAGGGAGATCATATAGTAAATTGCTAAGAGACTAGCAATAATTTAAGTTGGGGGGTGTGATAACATGCTAAATGAACATTCTAAAACATGATTTTTTATGCATATTAAGGTATAAATGGTTTCATTTACATGCTTGTTATCATACTTATGTGTATTTTTCTATCATTCTATTAAAAAAGTCATTATAATCTCAAAAATACTTTAAATTAGGGTTAAATATGATGATTTAAAAGATAAATAATTAATAACCCATCTTTACTTGAGATTATAGAGGTTTTTAAAGTTAAAATAATGAGAGAAAATGTTTTATAAACATTTATTTATATTTTCTTAAGTTAAAATCCTTAAAGAATAAATGTATTTTTGAAATAAAATTTAAAACTCTCATTATTTATTATTTTAGACTTTTTAGAATGATAGATAATTAAATTTCGGATCAAATGAAAGAAATTTGGATTAATTTGGAGTTATATTTTAAAAGTTATGGATTTTCTAATTTTTAGGGATTTTTCTGAATTTTTCTGAATTAAATTTGCGATTTTAATGTTAAAATTAAATAAAAAAATACAAAAAGGGTTTATTAATTCGCGCGGGACCCACGTGGACGCGACGTGGCACGCAAGGCCACGTGGCAGCGCCACGCGAGCCCACGCGGCGCCTACGCGGCATGATGCGACGTATTTATATTTACTTATATAGTTTATAATATGTATAGCCTTCCGTTTATCAGAAGGGATTATTAATCCCCTAAATACGTCGCATGTTATAAACCCGATGCCTTCTCTTAATTTTCTCCGTGTGGGACTAAGTTCCACGGAGTTGTTTTTTATGCAGGTGACGTGGCCACTCGCGGTGCGTTGGACCGAGCGGAGCGTGGACCATCACGCGTCGATCGCGTGGACGCGCGGACCACCGGATCACATCAGCGCACGTGGCTAATTAAGGGGATTATAACGGCTTAGATTAAATGCGCGGGGGAGAATCTGGACCGCCAGATCGCAATCCAAGGAGCGAAATCGCATGCGTTTTATAACGCATCTCATCAGATCACATCCAGACCATCGATCGAGATCCAACGGCCATGATATTTTTGAAACCGTCCACGGTGGACCGTTTCATAGTAACCGTCGATCGTTTCGATCGGACGGTTACGCCCAAAATTCCTATAAAATGATGTGTTCTTCCGAATTGTAAACCATTCGAGTTGGAAATCAAAGCAATTGATCTGTCTAGACACCTCCCCTCTCGTTTCTCTCAATCCCATCTTGTTCTACTCTCATTTCCGCACCTCCGGAGCATTGGAGATCAAGATTTGGTTGAATAGATTAGGAGAAATCGACGCTTGAACTCACAATCATGTTCTTCGGTATTTTCGATGATTAATCAGGTTAATTGCGCTAATCCGATCGCTAACCGTGGTTAGTGGAAGCAGTTTTTGCTAATCTTTCATCCATTTTATGTTTGATTTCAAATTTATATTAGGATTTAAGGTTTAATTTCGGTTAATTTTAGTTAAAATCACGATTTCTTTGTCCGGAAATTTCTTCTCACTTCGATCTTCAATTTCTCCGCGAAATCAAGACCAAATTCGATGATTCTTGATTCCGTGGAATCGATTTGAAGTTCTCTTTCATAATTTACCATTTTCCCCAATTTCTATCATCAATTCTTCATCCGATTTGATCAATTTTGAAGAATACATCAAGAATTTCCTTATTTCCCTGTGGATTCGACCCTTATTTACCATTATACCCTTCTATTCGAGACATTTTCATCAAATTGGTAAGTTCGGAAATATTTTTGACAGGAGACCGTGTGAAATCGACGACCTCACGGTCCCGTCTCGTCAAATCCTCTTAGGGGAAAAATTAATTGCAATGTTAAGTTTTCGAAGTCTATGAAGAATCTCACCAAATGGTTTTTGACTGGTGGCTTCTAGTCCCTCTATATGGTTTTCATCATCCTCACTATCCCAATGTGACTCCTCATTACCAAGTTCCTTTAAGCCACGTTGCACACCTAGATTAAGAACATGGGCCATGCAAGGCATGAGATAGTTCTTGGTGTACCTTGAACGAGAACCCTTCAACAATTTTTTAAGCTTGCTCCCATAGTTTGATTGTTGCTTGCATTATCAGCAGTGATTGCGCACAACTATACAAAACAAGGAAAACAAGTATTTAGTACAAAAAATTAGGAAAAAATTAAAAAAAATTCTTACCTTATCCGTCAAATTATAATCTACCAGCAATTCATGTAACACTTTTGCCATGTATGCACCTCCATGAGATCAACGCAACTCTTCGACATCAAGAACATATTCATAAAGTTTCCACATGTCATCAATCCAATGAATTATGATCCCAATAATTGTCAAATGATTTGTAGTAGTCCAAGTATCTACTATGAGTGACACTTTCTCAATTGGTTGAAAAAATTGTTGTATTTTTACCTTTTCATCATCAAATTTTGCAGAGATGCTACGTCGTAATGTGTTTCCACTCAGAAGTGACACATCACATTGTGCAAAATAGGAACAAAAAGCTTCAAATTGTGGATGCTCAAGGGTTGCAAAGGTTGTATCAGTGTTGATTATCAAATCAATGCATCTTTCCTTTGTAAGCTCTTGAGTCCTTCCTGAATATTTAATTTTTTTGGAAAAAAATTAGTCAATGGATTTTGAGTGCCTAAAGGCTTCAGATCCCTATAAATAGAGTGATGAAACTTTTCTAAGTGTTTCCATAGAGCCATAGTGATTCTTGTCTTATCTTTCTTTATTATCAAATCTCTCGACGGGGTACTTTGCTTACAAATGTCATAACAATAATCACCATTGTCATTCTTCATATAGTATACCAAAGTTGGGGAGCCTTTTCGACGCTTTGAGGAATTTATAGTGTGCACACATGTAGAAATATGTGTCTCTGCATTATTTGAGGCAATCTGCTAACAATATATCAACATAATGTTATTTTGTTATTAAACTAGATAAATATTTTATATACAATCAATGAGAAATAATGTACATTAATGGAATATAAGTTACCTCATCTTGAGGGATATCCATTTGAGGTTGTTGATGCTCAATGATTACAAACTTAAATGTCTAGAATTCAAATAATCTACATTAGATAGAAATAAGTAAGATATTTAAAAATTAGTTATGCACCTAAATTTGAAATAATTTTACACACATAAATAGAGTGCAAATGATTGAAAGAGGAGATCCTCATCAAGATACATTTAGAACATATCTCTATGGATTAGGAGGGTACAAAACTATTCTAGTGGCCATTTACTCTCCCATAATTGTTCTTATAGATAGAGAAAGACCCATAAAGAAAATTAAGAGAGAGTGCATTTTCCCTGAAGTTTTGCATTTGGGTCTATTCTTCTTCCTCTTGTTAGAGTTTTTGGAAGTGAACCCACATGGATTCGGAAGCAAAAGATCAAGAAAAGAGCCATTTTATCAGTGCAGATTGGAGATTTCAAAACCGCAGGCGATCAATCTTTTGCCTCATTCAACAAGATCAAATGATTAATTCATATTTTTCTTCCTCTTTACTCAATAATGCGACCGGGATTTTCCTCCAAACTAGTCCCATATTTCAATTGATCCTTCTTTCGCTCAATGGGCACCAAGATCTTCTTCTTCCAATGGGATTAATCTCAATCCGGAAGAAATACAAAAGGAGAATCCCACTTTGGGAAAGATAAAATGAGGAAATTAGATACATTTGCATTAATTCAAGTGTGCCACTGCGTCTTCTCCTTATCTCCTCGATTTAACTCTCGAGACCTTGGGTTGCCGAAGCAGTGGGGCAGAAAATTGCAGAGACGCTGAAGAATATGATGGAGACGCCAAAGTTAGGAAGAAGCATGAGAACTGAGAACTGATAACATGCTAATTAGACATGATAAAATATGATTATTGATGCATATTAAGGCATAAATGATTTCAGTTCTATGCGTGTTATCATATTTATGAATATTTATCTATCATTCCATGAAAAACTCATTATAATCTCAAAATACTTTAAATTAGGGTTAAATATGATGAGTTAAAGAGAAATAATTTTGTAACCCATCTTTAGTTGAGATTATAGGTGTTTTTAAAGTTAAAAAAATGAGAGAAATCATTTTATAAACATTTATTTAATTTTTTTAAGTTAAAATCTTTAAGAAATAAATATATTTTTGAAATAGAAATTAAAACTCTCATTATTTGTTAATTTTAACTCTTTAGAATGATAGATAATTTAATTTTGGATCAAATGAAAGAAATTTGGATTAATTTGGAGTTATATTTTGAAAGTTATGAATTTTCTAATTTTCAGGGATTTTTCCAGATTTTTTTCTGAATTTATTTTGTGAGTTTAAAACGTTTAAAAAAATTAAAAAAATAATAATAAGGGGGGTTATTTTCACGCGGGACCGACGTGGATGCGAAAATGGCACGCAAGGCCACGTGGCAGAGCCACGCGGACCCACGCGAGCACCAGCGTTGCGTGGAGGTGACACGTGTGCACATTTACATATTTTATATTATATATATGGTTATAGTACATATAAGCATTCCGTATTCGGAATTTTCTAACCCCTTTAAACCGTAGCACCTTTTAAACCCGAGATCTCCCTTTTATTTTTACCGTGTGGGACTATGTTCCACTTTAATTTTTTTAATGCAGCGACGTGGCCGAAGGAGATGCGTTGGATCAAAAGCGCAGTGAAGATCGCGCGTGGATAGCGTGGACGCAGAGTCCACCAGATCATCGATAGCGCACGTGTCTTAAATGGAGATTTATAACGGTCAGTATTTAACGCAATCAAAACGCATCCGAAGCATCCGATGAAGATCCGACGGATGCATTTTCAAGGCCTTTAATAACGCGTGACACGTGGCTTCATCTGAGTGCTCCATCGATGATCGGAAAACAGTGATTTAATCGTAACAGTTCACGATGAACCGTTTCATCAAAACCGTCGATTAAATCTAATCGGACGGTTACGCCCAAATACAGTATAAATAGAGATGTTCTTCTGATTTGTAAACCATTCGAGAGCAAATCAATACAATTGATCTGTTTAGACACTCACCCTCCTGAATCTCTCGATCCTATCCTCTTCTAGACTCAATTTCGCATTCATGGAGGGCTTAAGATCAAGATTTGGCCGAAAGACGAAGGAGAAATCGACACTTGAACTCCACGATCACGATTTTTTGGATTTTGTATGAACAGTCTTAATCCGGCAATTAATTGGGTTAATCTGATCGTAATCTTGGGTTAATGGAAGCATTTTTTACTAATCTTTCGTCTATTCATGTTTAACTTCAGTTTAGATTAGGAATTTCAAGTTAATTTCATTTCAATTTCGGTATTTTTGTGATTTTAAGTTTCTTAAAAATCACCTCACTTTCGATCTTCAATTTCTCCGCAAAATCAAAGTCAAATTCGATGATTTTTTATTCCGTGGAATCGCCTTGAAGTTCTCTTTCATAATCTACCATTTTCCCCAATTTCTGTCATCAATTCATTGTTTGATTTGATCAAAATTCAAAGAGATCTCCATAAATTTCATTAATTCCCTGTGGATTTGACCCTTATTTACCATTATACCCCTCAATTTGAGATATTTTCATCAAATTGGTAAGTTTGGAATTATTTTTGACACGAGACCATGTGAAATTGACGACCTCGCGGTCTCCTCTCGTCAAGAACCGATCTAATGTAGAGTTTAGGTTAAAAATATGAAATAGTAATAACGGAAATCAGATACGTTTGCGACAAACGTACCTGATTTCTCTCAAATTTTCAGAAAATGTACATGTCTCGAAGCCAAAGAAAGTGACAGAAGAAAAAGAGAGAGAAAGCTTCACAAGAGAAAATTACTCACATTTTTGGCAAAATAGAGATTAAGCTTCACGAGAGAGAGAGATAGAGTTTCTTGCAGAGTTCCACCAATATTTTCTGACTCGTGCACCATTATCTCTCTCACAAAATTCATGATTCGCCCTATGTGTGAGAGAGACCAAGGGAGAGAGAGATTGTGTGTGTGTGTGTGTGCGCGCGACAAAGAGAGTGTGTGTGAGCGAGAGAGAGAGAGAGATAGAATTTCAGAATTTTGGTTTTCACCGGAAGTGAAAACCGAAACCGAACCGAAACCTTCGGTTTGGCTATTTTTTTAGCACCGTCGGTGTCAGTTTGGTTTGGTCTTTTGATATCTAGCATGTTTTTGGTGATCCTTAGTCAAGTAGGATTTGAAGCACTAGTTTTCCACCATGTATACCTAATGAAATACATGGAGATGGGGAAATTTTCTCCATATCAAAAGTGACACTAGATTGGGAAATGTTTTCCTTAATTATGGTCTCAAACTGAAAAGAACAAACAAGGTTTCTCATCTGGGGGATAAATATCACCATACAAGGTGGCTATTGTATGATCTCTTTGGTTCTTTGACTTTTACCATAGACTTGTTCATTTTTGTGGCATTTTCATTTGGTAAACCATGGAATATCCAAAATTTCTCAAGAACTTCTACAAGTATATCTTTCTCCTTTTGATTGTAAGTGTAGAAACTTAGGAAAGCATCATTATGCTACATATGTCATCTCTCTTTCTTGTTTTGAGAAAACACCTTTTCAGCTCATTCATTGCAATTTTGGGGTCTAGTAAAACTACCTTGATTTGTGCATTGTCTTTGTTCATAAACTCTTTTCATTTCCATGAGAGTATACTTTCTCAAATATCAAACTCAAGTAATCTCTATGTCAAGTAATCTTTTTTACCTCCTTCTCATTAACTCTCAATATTCTTTACACAAATAAAACATGAAAGTAAGGTTAAAAATAGTTTTAATCTTATACCAACACCTAAGAGGCTTTGGGAAAACCATCACTGTCAAGGGCTGCTTTGATGCATGGGCACGCCAATGCTGCAAGGGTGTGCAGATGACATAAACAAGCATGTCTTTGGTATGTGGAATGATCAGCAATCTCATTGGACATTGATAACATGTAATATTTACTTATAATTACAACATTATTAGTGCATTTTAGTGCACCATTCATATGTTTTTCAGGCATGCTATCATATTCTGAGTGCATTTTCATCATTCCATGTAATTTATTTCAAAAATCTCAAAATGTATCATTTTAAAGGCTAATCATGCATAAATAATAAGTTTGAGTTTTAAACTAGATTAGCCTAATTTTATTTGAGATTTTATTTGACGTTTTAGATACAATATAATAAGAAGAAAAAAAATTATGTACACTCTAAAATTATCTACTTTTACTTTTAAAGTGAATTTAATATATTTTGGATTTAAATATTTATTCTCTTATTATGTTTTTAAGTAAATAGCATATAATGATATATCATTTAATTTTTTTATTAAAAAATGATTAAAAAGGAGTTGTATTTTAGAAGATATAAATTTTTTAATTTTTACATATTTTTTCAAAGATTTTTTATGAATTTATTTTGAATTATTATGTAGTTGTTTCATTTATTTTTAATTAAAAATATAAAACAAGGGTTTTTCTAAGTGTGTGCTAATGTGGTAGATGACATGGAATGCGTGCATGCATGGTGTCATGCAGCTGCATCTAAGGGCGCCACATGGCATGCATTAGCACATGTATCAGGGGTGTATATGTGTTAAGTGCCTTTAATAGGCTGATATTACTTAAACTAAACCATCATTCTTTTTATAATTAAAAAAAATGCCTCTAAGATTTTCAATATTGGACTATTTTATTTATTTATGTACAACTGACATAGAAAAATGAGGAATATTTGATCTCTTGATTTAACCATGATAGTTGATAATCACTAAAGATTTCAATTCGCTTTATAAAACTTAATGAATCTGGACCATCGATTCAAGGAGATATAACAATCACGATATTAAGTACCCAAAGGACTCACCTTGGCATGCGAAATGATTTTAAGCATCCCATGAGAATTTGACAGACATAATTAAACCACAATCTCTCCTCACAAAATGACGTGGCAAAATCTTAGTGTTCCAATTGAGATCGGACAACTGCTATTTTAGGACACTGATTCGTCTCCTTACATTAAATTGTAACCTTCAATCTCATTAAATTGTAACTACGCCTATGTTCAAAATGTTATAAATTCTCTATCCTTTGATGGTATATCATACTTTTTGGATAGCGTAACCCTTGAATCTCTTGCTTTAATAGTATTCTAGACTCATTTTTGTGTTTGAAGTCAAGATTTCATTGAGAAATCAAAGAGGAATCACCTCTTGAACCCCAAACATTCATTTTCAAAATTGTGAAATAAAAAGCCTTGATCTGATTAATTAGATGATTTCGAGCATAGTTTTGGGTCAATTTTTTCATATTCTCCCTAATCTAATGACATTAAGTATTAGATTTCAATTTCAAACCTTAGATTATATGAATTTCATAAATTTTATCGTTTTCTCTCTCTTCGCGAGAATTTTTTTCTCTCTTAATTTCCTTCTCAATTTATCCATGGATATATATTTGATTCGAGTGATTTTTTATTATGTGGATAGCTCTTTGAGTCTTCTTTCCAAATCTATAATTTTTGCTAATTTCTCACCCCAATTCATGATACAATTTGATCTAATTTAAAAATATTCTAAGAACACACACTAATTCTTTGTAGATTTGACACTTACTCACCTCTATAGTAAATTAAACTTGATTAATCCACATTTTAATCCAAATTAAAGAAATGATACATGATAGGGATTTTTCTTTATTAAAATAAATGCAAGTTGAGTATATAAGTGGAATGAAATGATGAATACAAAAATATCATAAAAAATGATAATGTGCATTATATTAACAAGAATTATGTGTTAAAACCCGTTTATAATGATGAAAATGAATGCATCAATGACACGTTATCAAAAGCTTATCAACCTCAGAACTTGACACCTCTCTCCCTTATGTGCGCACGCAAGAGAGCAAAGAAAGGAGGGAAATGGGATTTACTCACGACAGAATTCTCTTCTATAGCGTGGGAGGGAAAAGAGAGGGAGAGGCAAGGAAGGAGAAGGGAGGAAGAAAATTTCTTCTGTTCTCTTTCCCTTATGTGTGCACATGCATGCATGCAAGAGAGCTAAGGAGAGGGGGAGAGGGAGAGAGAGAAGTGAGAGAAAGAGTGGAAAGAGAGAGGGGATGATGGAAGAATCTTCTTCCGTCCTCTCCCTCCTATGGATGCATGCGAGCACGATTGAGGGGAGACAATAGAATTTTCTTCTGTCCTCTACACTTTAAGAGTGCAGGAACACAAGAGAGAGGAAGAGGAAGAAGATAGGAAGGTGAAGAAGAAGGATGGAGAAGGAGAGGGAAGCATTGTGCCAGAGAGAGAAAAGAGAGGGAGGGATAGAGAGATGGAGAAATGGAGAGAAGAGAAGAGGATTGGGCGTTGTTGAATTGAGACTGCGAGGTCATTGAAAACACATGGTCAAGAGTCAAAACAATTACCAAACTCATCAATTTTATTGAATAATCACGAATTCAGGAATATAGGGGGTGAATAAGGGTCGAATCCACGGAAATTAGGGATTTTTCTATTTTTGGAAAGAAGACTCAAAGACAAATCCATGGAATCAAAAATCATTGAATTTGGATCAAGATTCGTGGAGAAATCATCGAACAAACAAGAGAGATATTTCTAAAAAAATAAAATCGTAAAAAACCAAAATTGAAATTGACTCAAATTATGATTCAAAATTGAAATCTAAAGTTATACGAAGGAAGATTAGGATGAAACACAATCTCTAACCCAAGATTGCGCTCGAATTGATCCAATTACTCGCCGGATCAAAGGCTTTTCATTCTCAAATTCAAAAAATGATCGTTGATGTTCAAGAGCCGATTTCTTTCTATTTTCTCAACAAAATCTCACTTTCAAGTACTCCGTGGACGCGGAAATGAGTCTAGAAGCGATTGAAAACAAGATATTCAAGGGATTTGGTGTCTAAATAGTTTCGATTACGCAAATTTCCCTGTAATGCTTAACAATGTCGAAGAACACCACAATTTATAAGATGAATTGGGCATAACTGTCCAATTAAGCATTTACTCTTCGATCAATGGCTTTGATGAAACGGCACGATTGCGAAACATTACGATTAAGTCGTGGTGGTTGGATCTCAAATAGACCATCGAGATGAAGCCACGTCGCGCGCATTATAAGTATCGAAATGAATCGCCGCCGTTTGATCTCGATCAGTTTAATCTCAACCGTTATAACTCCTCAGATCAACGGCTGAGATTAATTCGTTTCAAAAGATTCGTCGGTGAATGAGATTGCATCACGTACCTCCGCCTTTAAGTGACGATCAATGGTCATGATTAAAGTTGCTTTTGAACGCTCCAGATTGTGCCACATCACCTACGCACTTATAAAATCGATTTTAAATTAAATAAATTCAGAATAATTCAGAAAAAATCTGAAAAATTCTCTAAAAATTAGAAAAATATTAACTTTCAAAAATATAACTATAAATTAATCCAGATTTATTTCATTGAATAAAAAATTATATATCATTCTAAAAAGTCAAATTTAATAAATAACAAAAGAATAAATTTCTATTTCAAAAATATACTCATTTCTTTTAGATTTTAAAACTTAGAAAAATATATGAGTATATATAAAATAATTTCACGTATTATTTAACTTTAAAAACTAATTATAATCTCAAATAAAGATGGGTTATGAAAATATTATCCTTAATTCATCATAATTAACCCTAAATTAATGCATTTTGATATTATAATGACTTTTTCATAGAAGGATAGATAAACACTAAAAAATATGATAACATGCATTAGAATGGAATGATTTATGCCTTAATTTGCATTAATAATCATGTATTTTCATGTTTAATTAGCATGTTATCAGGCATGAGGAAAAATTTCTCTATCGTGGAAGAGATAGAGAGAAATTACTCTCCCTTCTCTTTTTTAATCGAATAAAGAGAAAATGTGACGGCCAATCACGGGCCACCATGTCACATATTCTTTAAAAATCATTAAAAATAAAATAATTTAAAAATTCATTTCATAATGATTTTAATCTCTATAAATTCCCAAAAAAATTTCAAAACTCTAGAAAAATCTCAACTTCCTCATAGAAATAAATTTTCAAATAAATCTCAACTTCCCAAAGATTATCTTCTTAATGAATTAATGTCATTAAATGCTCATAAAATCTTATTAATTTATAAAAAATTAAGAATATCCTTTTAAACATAAGAATTATCATTCTAATCATTTTAAATGATGATAAGATGGATTTATAATTATATTTTTAAAGAGAAGTGAATAAAATGCATAATATTAATGCATGAAATTGTATGTTAATATGTGGCAGTCACATGAAGGCACCCACTATTAGAAGTTTGTGAGGTGTTACAAAGATCCTATGCTATGATATCATAAGAATAGGAGATAATGAAGGTTAGTCTCCAGATGGGCTAGAGAGAGAGATGCATAAATAGAGCCATAAAAGGTCCAATAAGTACACATATACACTACTGGGTCACAAAGTTGAACGTACAATTAATAATTGAAAACATCAAATCTAGGTCTCTTGCCCAAGGATATGTATAAGAAGAAGGTAGATAATGAATAAACATATACACGCGAGAGCAAGCTAAATCCCAATTTAACTACAGATCAACTCTGCCAATTAGTAATGACGATGAGCTTTGAAAGCCATTGGAAAATAGCAAGGAGCGCAGAGTCACACATGAAATTGACGATAGTAGTGTTGACAAATGCCATTTGGCAGGTGTCTTTTTTATACTATAAATCGAAGGCACGGAATCCAGTAATTAGAATTCAGGATTTCGAAAGTACATAACACGTGCCTTTGAAACAGTTGACTTTTCGAGAAGTTATTGGATCTGTCCTGTCACCTTCTGACCGTCTATTGAGCATCGAGATGCCGAGGCATGGACGGCCGGCAGGGACAAATCAATATCCTCTAGAACATCTCGCTCTCGTTTGCCTCGTTGCGTTTCATCTCGCCCATCTGGATTTTGACTTCTTCGACAACGCACACGATAGATTATGCGACAGCGCCGCAGTTCCAAGCGTGTCGAGATTTGTGATCAGAAGAAGGACAGCTGTTTTATATTTCTAGAGAAAGGGCCTATAATCTTTTCTGTGGCTTAGAAGCTTTCACGCCGCCTCGTTGCAATCAAGCTTGACGAGATAGCGCCGGTACAAGGGTTTGGTGGCCCATCCTCTTTGACGATGAGTTGATTCCGTGCGTTCCGTATTGAAACGTCCGTACTGCTCAATTTGGGCTTAGAAGCTTTCACGCCGCCCCGTTGCAATCAAGCTTGGCGAGATAGCGCCGGTACGAGGGTTTGGTGGCCCATCCTCCTTGACAATGAGTTGATGCCGTACGTGTTCCGAATTGAAACGTCCGTACTGCTCAATTTGGGGCGTCAGATTGACAAACACAACACGAAGTTGTGGCGTGCCGCCCAGTCCCTCCTCGAAATGACGAATCGTTTGGTAGCTAGGTTGTCCCTGCTGTCCGAATGTCAAACCCCGAATCGTCTGAAATGCAGTAGAGACGGCACTCAATCTATACGGCATTTTCTTTCCCTGCCCAATTGGCCTCCGGTTGACAGCGATATGTAAGTTCCGTTCTCAGATATTTTGTTTGCTCGAGGAAGAAGGCTCATGGAACAGATACAGAAAGAGAGGTTTCGGGAACGATGAAGATGGATTTGAAAGAGCCCAGACGTATAAGAATATTTTTTTTTACTATCTTCTGACGAAATTGTCCTCGCTTTTCTTATGGCCCGCATTTCAAACCACGGAAGCAAAATAGTGGCAGAATTTTAATGATTTTCGAAGTTTTCTCGATCGTGTATGACGCCAAGCAGTTTTTGACTTTTGAGGAAAGTCGTAATCCTGGAAGTGCGAATATCATGACGGATGGCAATGATCGATATTAAATAGACTGCTGGAAATATAATAATTACCTCGCCATCTACGATCCAGGGAACTCCCTCTCCCTTTCATGTTCACCATTATTCTGTCGCCAGGAGTAGGAAAATCTCCAACTCTGACACAGACACTTGGATTTTATATGATCTTGGACTTCAAGGAGTTTGAAACACACCAATATCATCGTCGCCGCAGTTTTCAAAGAAAACGATGGATTCCAAGAGGAACTCAGCTACAGCGATCGCGAGGACGAGTCACCAGGTAGTTCTATCAATTGACGGTGGCAGGCCTGTTACAGCGGTATACTGGCTTTCAATTGTAAACCACATGAGATGGCGTATTGACCTTGGAATACCAGCAAATCGTGCTCTCCTCTCACGCTAAGCGTCTCCGACCGACTGAATAGACTGGTTTTACGGGCACTGAGTGAGCTCACCAGTATCCTCATCGGTGACTTGAACGCTAAAAGTTCAATAGAGATATTTTCAGTGGAATCACTTCACTCGAGTTCTTCGTTTGAACACGAAGAGGGCCCGCGCTGAACGTATTTCGTCGGTGGCTAGACTTCTCAACCCGGTCTCAATTTAATTACCTTACTCGTCATTCTCAAACGAGATGACTTGGACGTGACGACAGAGCATAGGTCAGGGCGGGTTCCCCGAAATGGAGGCCTAGGGTTCCATAAAGAAATATGCTACTATCGACAATGCGCGTTGTTGACCACGCCATCGCCCGACGGGCGGTTCCTGGCCGTCGGAAGGATTACCGACTACGCTTTGACAATTTTTCCTCTCCTCCTCAAGAAAATAAGATATTCTTACGCGATTGCTAACGCCGTCCGATCGTCGTCAACGCAGAGGAACCGTTCGATTGTCGTCCATGACGTGTATCGAATTTGAACCCATTTCCGTACGCGTCTGTATATAAGCACATGCTTCTCCGCGTATCAAACTATACCTGCTATCAGGCAAAGTCAGAATATCAGATCATCTCAAAGACGAAGATCCGCAGCCTTTTTCATCCCCTGTCATCTCGTACCTCTTTGGGAAGATGCCCGCCAAAGGAATGCGCAGTATTTCGTACCACACCTCCCCTCCGCGCACCAGAACGGCTCCGGCCAACCCCCGCCTTAGCTTATCCGTCACCATGATGGAGGAGAACATCTCCAACGCAGAGGAGATCATTACAAAGTGGGACCCAGAAGGATCTTCCTTGGCTAAGATAACCTCCATCTTCTACGAGAGCCGAGATGAGGCGCGGCAGTTCCTTCTCGCGGTAGCCGATCTTCAGAAAGCGATGCACTTCTTCATGGCCGATTCCGCCGTTTCTAGCCACGAGCTCCTCGTCCGGAGCCAGACATTGATGAAGCTGGCCATTCGCCGCCTCCAGAAGGAGTTCTATCAGATCCTCTCCGCCAACCGCGACTGCCTCGATCCCGAATCTGTCACAATTTCGGATCGTTCGTCACTTTCCTTGAATTCCTCTTCTTCTCTTTCCGACCTCGAGGACGATGAGATCCGTGCCGCTAAGTCCATCTACGATGTAGAGAATGCGTCCTTCACAGCCATGAGCGATCTCAGATCCATAGCCGAGTGCATGATCTCTTGCGGCTACGGCAAGGAGTGCGTCGACATCTACAAGACGATCCGCCGCTCCATCGTCGACGAGGGTCTTTACAGGCTCGGATTCGACAGGCTGAGCCCTGCCCGCGTTCAGAAGCTTGACTGGGACATCCTCGAGAGCAGGGTTCGAAATTGGCTCGCCTCCTCCAGGGTCGCGGTCCGCACCCTCTTCGCTGGCGAGCGAGCCCTCTGTGACCACGTCTTCGCTTCTTCCGACGCGATACGCGAATCCTGCTTCGCCGAGATTTCAAGAGACCCGGCTATATACTTCCTGGGTTTCCCCGAACTCGTGGCGCTAAAGACGAAGAAGTCGCCGGAGATGGTTTTCCGAATGCTGGACATGTACGACTTTATCGCCGATCTGCTCCCCGAGATCGAGACCATCTTCTCCCAGAACTCCACATCCGCCGTCCGAACCCAGGCTAACTCTTCCCTCCAGAGACTCGCTGACGCGGTCCGCTCCCTTCTCAATGACTTCGAGGCAGCGATGCAGATGGACGCCTCCAAGTCAGCCGTTCCAGGCGGCGGACTCCATCCGCTGACCCGGTACACGATGAACTACCTCATCTTCCTCGCCGACTACGGCGGCGCCCTAACGGATATCTACTCCGACCAACCCTTCCAATTGCCCGCCTCGATGCCAGAGCTCCTGTTCGGCGCTGCGGCCACGACTTCGGCGCCGCCATCCCCCGCCTACCGCGGCGGAGAAAACTCTCCCTCTATCTCCCTCCGGTTCGCGTGGCTTATTCTCGTCCTGCTCTGCAAACTAGACAGCAAGGCCGAAGCCTTCCGCGAGGTCTCGATGGCCTATCTCTTCCTCGCCAACAATTTACGTTACGTGGTGAATAAGGTCCGCGGCAGTCAGCTGAAGGATCTCCTCGGAGATGAGTGGGTATCCAGGCACGAGTACAAGGTGAGAAGCTACACCGGGAGCTATGAGCGGTTGGCGTGGGGAAAGGTCCTAACAGCGGCATCGACCTCAAAGTTGACCAATGCTGTGGAGGCGAGGGAGGCCATGCGCCTCTTCAACGAAGCCTTTACAGATGCTTGTAGAGAGCAGGTGGCGTGGATAGTCCCCGACCGAAAGATGAGGGACGAGCTGAAGCTTTCCGTCGCCAGGGAGCTTATCCCCGCTTACAAGAACCTGTACGTGACAGCCACTACGCAGCTGAGAGGAGAAAGAGACTTAACAACCGTTCTGCGGTTCACTCCCGACGATCTTGGGAATTATCTCTCCGATCTCTTCTTCGGCGACGTCGCCTCCGGCTCGAGCAACAATTCCCTCTCTGATTCTTCCAAGGTAATCATGTAGACGAGCAACATCTCTGCTTCCTTCAGTCTCCGAAGGATTTTTGCAGACGCAAATATTTTCTCCCTCTGCGGAGATGTGTACATTGAAGAGTCCCCCCATACACCAAAAAAGTTGTAATTTTCTTCTTTTCAGTGCACATATAATCACCATTGATTTGAAGATGGCTTGCGAATTCTTCCCCGAATATTCTTCCGACGTGATTTCCTTCATTCCTTCACATTACAAAGTACAAATGCCGCAGTCCGAACAATCTAAAGAAAAGTTATAGACATTTCCCAATCGATTTAGTCAATCCTCCTGTGCGCGTTCTAGAGAAAGAGGTCTTCATTCGGTCAAGAAGAAGGCGTCCTTCTTCAATTTTCGACATCATCAACCGAGCGTTGTCAAAAGCGATGGCGACGCCACAAAATGTCAGCGGACGATGGCTGACAGAATTCAGAATGAGATGTTCGCGAGTCGTAGAAGAGACGTGGTGAGAAAAAAAACACCGCCAGTCTGGCTGGTGCCCTGTCATCTCTACTGAACGATTTAGGCGGTAGGTGGTCCGGTTTTTCCGTGGCCCCCAGAATCCAGATTGACTTATTGGTAGATCATGCGGGACATCCTACGTCACCTGAGCAAGGCATACCGCTCTGATGGAATAGATTTGACCTAATGTTCCACCGCGAAAATCTTTGGCATCACGTCTTTTCGTCTTTTCGTCTTGAAAAGTTGCCCTCGAGGTAGATAGCTATTCGATGTCGTTACTATTGAACTCAATCCCAAACCCTAAAACTGGATTCCAACGCGCTGAAACAACTACGGTTTTACGTTAGCCGCGAGAGGCTCCAGTTGAAGCTGCCTGTAACGGGCGAACAAGGAAAGTAACGTCGCTAAGTCGCCAGGGAATCCTATAAAAGCCATCCTTGCAGGACGCAAAGCCTACTCACCCCCAAGATCTCTCTCCTTCACGGTCCGTCAAGGAGACGGATGGCGTCCTTGGCACCTTACGCTGATGCTGACGTAACCTTACGAGCTCTCGCTGGAAAGGCCGAAGGTTTCGGCCGGTTCGCCGTCGGCGGACTTCATGGTCCCGTTTATCACGTCACCACTCTCTCTGGTACCCATCTCTTCCCATGCACGAAAAAGATTTTATTTTCTTCAGGAAAATTTTATAGGATGATGAATTTCACAGAAGACGGGGTCGGGTCGCTTCGTGAAGCCTGCGGAGTCGTTGATCCGCGGTGGATCGTCTTCGATGTCTCCGGAACCATTGAACTAACTTCGCCGTTAAGAGTATCCTCGTACAAATCAATTGACGGCAGAGGGCAGAGAATCAAGATAATCGGAAACGGCCTGCATCTGAGAAAATGCGAGCACGTTATCCTCTGCAACTTGGAGTTTCAAGGTGGGAGAGGACATGACGTCGACGCCATCAAAATTAAGGACGGGTCTAAGAATATCTGGATTGATAGGTGTAGCCTGCGGGAATACGATGACGGATTAATAGACATAACGCGAGGAAGCACAGATATTACAGTTTCGAGGTGACGGCTACTATTTTTTACCATCAGGATAAAGATGAAAAAGTCGTGTAAATGTAAGCAATTCGCAGATGCAAATTTTCAGCGCACAACAAGGTGATGCTAATCGGAGCTGATCGTTCGAACGTGGAGGATCGATGCATCAGAGTGACGATTCATCACTGTTTCTTTGACGGAACGAGGCAGCGCCATCCCAGAGTTCGTTTCGGGAAGGTCCATCTGTACAATAATTACACAAGGAACTGGGGAATATATGGAGTCTGTGCGAGCGTGGAATCTCAGGTGATACCCCTTATGGAGTTTACTATTTTAAACCTCTCATGACAAAGGTCAAAGATCTTGCTAGACTCATGCTCTCTCTTCCATCTCCGTCGCCCTCTTTCTCTCCTCTCTCTCCACCAGATTCTATCGCAATGCAACATATACGAGGCTGGTGAGAAGAAGGTAGTCGTCAAGTATATGACGGAGAAGGTACCGCAAAATCTTTGGCTTGAAATCCGAATCGTTCATGACTTGAAACTGTTGAAAAATGAACGTTTTTTGGTTATTTAACTAACAAGGCGGCGGACGCGGAGAAGAACGACTGCGGTTCAATGAGGTGCGAGGAGGATATGTTTCTCAACGGCGCACAATCTGGTCTCCAACAAATAGGAGAACCACGTTGCGTTTTCAGCGCCTCTGATTTCTACCCTAAATGGTCCATGCACCAGGCTTCGGACAAACTGATGAAGTCTCTAAAGACCTTCACTGGTTGGCAGAACATCCCACGGCCTGATGACGCTCCTTAATAGTAAAGCTTCGGCACATTTGAAAAAATTATGATCGCATTTGACTTCCCTATTCTAAGATAGATGGCACCCATATCTATCTAACCACAATCAGTCAATTAAAACCGATCTATGCATTCACTATCTATCGATCTATCTACATAATTATCTATCAATCAATATGTGGCTATCTATTTCTTGCTACCTAGATCTATTTATCTATCTGTCTATATATCTACCTAATTATATATCAATCTATCTGTGGCTATCTATTTAATGCCATCTAGATCTATTTATCTATCTATCTATATATCTACTTAATTATCTATCAATCTATCCGTGGCTATCTATTTATTGATATGCAGATCTATTTATTTATTTAGTTATTTATATATCTATATATATATATATATATATATATATATCTTCCTAATTATCTAACAATCTATTTATGGCTATCTAGATATATTTATCTATCTTTTTCCTATTTATATCTATCTACCTATCTACGGCCATCTATTCCTATCTATTCATCTATCTATTTATCTATATACCTACCTATCTTTCTATCTATTTTTCTATGCATCTATCTATTTATCAATTAATTTATCTACCTATCTATTGATCTCTATGTCTATCTATATCTCTATCTATCTATAGTTCATATTTTATGGATCAAAATGAGCTATTTACGTCCCAAAATCATGTAATCATGGAAACATAATATTAGAGATCAATGGCAAAATTTTCAACTACTTACAGTCAATGGTTAATTTAGTATGGATTGAATTCATAGAAAAAATAGACATAGATATCTTTCTAATGAATAAAATTTTAGGAAACTCTTATTGGAAATAATGGAGAAATCAAAGAAAACTAAAGTAGAATAAATTTGAAAGAGGATAGGGAAGGTCATCAAAAAGTGAACATTTTGATAATATAAAATCATCAATCCAAATATAACCCTAAGTTTCAACAAAATAGATGAAAGACCACCCAAATAACTTAGAAAAACTTAGAAGTTCATCTACTTTAATTGTTGCTTTAAATCTTTTTCTTTCTAACTTCTCTTGACATAAGATAACCATTTAAGCAATGATTTCTAATTCAATCACTTGTTGAAATCTTGATCAGAAATGCTCATTTCTCTTTTCACTTTGATAATCAATAAAACATTTGTCCTTTCATTACGATAAATCAAAAGTTTCAAGAATAGTTTTATAATGAGGAGAGAGAGATGTTATTGAAAGGTCAATTGTGAATTAAGTCCTTGATATCAAATCTCACTAAGAGATATCTAGAATCTGAATTGAACCTTGTTGTTTGATGAAAATTTACTAGATTGGATTGCACATATCATATCTTACTTGTTGTAGATCAAGATCCACAATGTGCCACATCATATTTCATTTTATTTCACCTTCATTAGAGAATCCAATGTTATATTTAGAAGACAAAACATCCACTAAACTTGATATATACTGATGGAAATTATGTGGTCTACAAGCCAATTACATTTTCATCTTTCGTTTATATTAATTGAAATGAACTTTTATTTATTGTCATTCTTGTGTGATGTTTTGTAATGAAGTCTATGAGAATTTGTAATGACCAAGTGAATTATGATGACATCATAATACAATGATCATTATTCCTACACGTTGGATATTCGAGAAGGACATCAATTATCCGAAAAGAATAGCATTATTTGATCCTACTCATATAATGAGTATGGCTGATATGTGGCCATTGGTGTAGAGACACCAAAGATAGATAGTGGGTGCTCTTTGGAGAAAGAGTTTGCTAATTTGATTTTTATCAACCCTTGAATGATACTATTTTAAACTATCAATCAAAGTTGATTCATGTCACGGTTGTGTATGCAGTCCTTTGACTTGAGACACCAAAGACCTCTTGTGGATGAATGATCATGTTTTGACTATGACTTACGAATCCATAGCCACAAGATCTGTAAAACATCATAGATTGGATACGAAATAAAGCCCTCGAAGGTGATTGAATGGTCAAGATGGGATCATCCACCCTCAATATTAGGGAAGATCGACTTAAGGATTGAGATGCGATTAAATCCTTGGCCAACGTAGTGGAAATATTAGAGAAGTTTTTCTCTATGATTTATTAATCGCATTAGTACTAAAGTGAGTGATTGATTAGGGTTTGATAGTTAACCATACCCTAAGTCATTCATGATTCTTACACGGATAAAAGGATTATACTTACATAGTAACTCGATGGCGGAAAGATTTCATGAAAGAGTTCTGATATACTCTATATCTCCTAGAGCACGTGGTATAGCTTGGTACCAACCAAGCTAGAGACACAATCTTTTGATTGAGTTAAATCATTTCTTAGTCAATTAATCTATATGTTGATATAGTTAATTAATAAGGAAGACCAATAAGTGTTATTGGGTTGTTGGAGTCATTAAGTGTCAAGATATATGGACCCTAGAGGGTCACACACATAAGGTCAATGAGTGTTGGTGGATATAGACATAAATGTAAGGGTTTTTGTGAAAATTTCACCTTCCAAAAGTCTATAAATATGGAGAGAATTACTATAATAAGGGTGCTCATGTGAGCCTAGTTAAAAACTCTCCTCTCTCTTCTCTTCCTCTTGTAGTGACGAGTATTATAGAGGAGATCCAATCGTCCAACGACTATGTGGATTTGACACAGTGAGGGTCGTCCAAGTGATTTGACCCATGAAAAAACAACACAAGAGTCTTAAAAATGCAACTCTAACAACATGCATGTGTTAGAAATAGAATTGATAAAAGAAAAAGGAAGCTTCTAGGACCTAGTAGGCTTGAACAGAGATCTTCTGCAACATCTAAGAATTGTAGACTATGACACATAATATTTGTGTGTCTCTAGGTGATCTTTTACATATGTTGTCAGCTCCTAGATATTCTCACCTGGCCCATTAAGCTCTAACTGAGCCTCACATGTGGAATTTGTGGGTTTCTGGGCTATAACACTCATATTGGACTTTTTGGGTCTTTGAACACCATCTTCGGGCTACATCAGGCACCCCTTCTTCAAAAGAACTCACCCCTCGAGTTATCTAGAGTTCTTGATAAGTACTCATAAATGTTACTTACGTTGAATGTGTTAGAGATAGCAAGATTGTCTAGAAGCTCCACTACATATGCATTGTATCATCTTTAGAATTTTTGCAAGTTCCATATTTTTTTGCTTCAGCTTATTGTAAGTTCCTATAGGAAATGGTTCTTTTCACAATTACACCATTACAAGGTCGCCAACTTCAAAAACCTTCTTCCACTGTTTCTTGTTTGCTGCATTTTAGTAATTTTCATTTATTGCTGCCAAAGCATCTTGTACCTTAGCATGAATGGATTTCACATGGTATGCTGCTAGGTTACTAGCAATAAGGCTCCTTCCAGATTTTTTTGGAAGTTGTAATAAATCAAGAGGAACCTTCAGTGGTTAAATATAAACTAATGAAAATGGGAACTATTTTTTAGAACCATTTACCATGGAGTTATATGCAAATTCTGCCTAAGACAAGATTAGATCCCATTGCTTTGGCTTATCTCTAGATAGGCATCGAATCAAATTATCTAAAGTTTTCTTGACTGACGGTACTAATTCATATGGTCATTGAATACACACGATTTAGTGTCAAAACAAAGTCCTAAACTTACCAATTAATGATTAATCAATTTAATTAAATTAGGGAAATTTGAGATATATCTTTGAAATTCGGTCAAATCGGACAACGAATTGAGATTAGAAATTGGGTGATTTATAATATTAAGAAAGATAACTCAATTGCAAATCCACGGAATCAAAAGTCAGGGGATTTGGATGAGAATTCGTAGAGTAATCGAAATTTGAAGTTAAGAGAAAATTCGTATCGCGAGTTTGATTAAAAACTGAAATTAAACTAAAATTAATCTTAATTTGTGATTCAAAATGTAAAATTAACACTAAATGATGAAAGATTAAGATGAAAACACGCAATCTAACCCAAATTAACCTTCGAAATGATCCAATTAATCGCCCGATGCATGGCTTTTTATTCCGAGTTTTCGAAGACGAATTTTGAAGTTCAAGATGTGATTTCTTCCTTCTCTCTCGATTAAACTTTGATTTCAAGTAGTCTTTGTATGCGGAAATTGACGAGACGAGACCGCGAGGTCGTCAATTTCAAGCGGTATCGCGTCAAAAATAATACCGAACTTACCAATTTGGGGAATTAAGAGAGAATTGAAGGGGTATAATGGTAAATACGGGTCGAATCCACAGGGAATTTAGGTATTTTTGAGATATCTTTTGGAATTTGGTCAAATTGGACGATGAATTGAGGTGAGAAATTAGGGAAAATGGTGTTTTTAGAAAGAAGACTCAAAGATCTATCCGTGGAACCAAAAATCACTCGATTTGGATTAGTAATCACGGAGAAATCAAAGATGGAAGTGGAGAGAAATTTTTGGAACTCGCGAAGAACACACTTGAAATTGAAATGAAATTAAACTTAAATTGAAGTCCTAATCCTAAAATTGATGATACATGACGATAGATAAGAGGATAAACTTATTTTCTAACCCGAGATAACGATCAAATCGATCCAATTGATCGCCGGATCGACGGCTCTTCATTCCGCGAATTCAAACGTGAACATCGGTGTTCAAGAGACAAATTCTCCTCGCTCGATCGTCGAAATCTCTCTTATAAACACTCCGTGGACGCGGAATCTTGTCTAGAAGTGATTACAAGAGAGAGATTCAAGAGAGGATGCAAATAGATAGGTCAATTAGATCGAAACTCTCAAGAATGAGTACAAACGACGAAGAACTCGTCAATTTATAGCCCAAATTGGGCGAAACCGTCCGATCAATGCGTTAGGCTTGATCGACGGTTCAGATTAAACGCCCTTTAATTGAACCGTTATGCTTATATCGTGATCGTCAGATCTCAAATCGACGCTCCGGATTTGTCCTTGCGATTTGCGTTATAAAACGCTTGGATTTGTGCCCTTTGGATCGTGATTCAACGGTCTAGATCTGATCTGACGAAACGCTTTAAAAAAATGTTTCAAATAACGCCCTTTGGATCGCGATCGGACGGTCATGATTCTCCCTGCGCGATCAAATCTGGACCGTTATAACTCTTTTAAATAGGCACGTGTTTGATTGATCTCCGGTGCGCCACGCGTCCACGCGATCGGCGCGCGAGATGCTGCCACGTGTCGCCTCATCCGACCGTTATAACTCTCCTATTTAGCACGTGCGTTGATCCCCGATCAGTGGTCCGGCGCTCACGTGATCGATGCCTGTCGATCGCCCGTCGGCGAGATCTAACGCCCGTCGTCGCGCCACGTCGCCTGCAAGGTAAGTAAAGTGTGGGATTTAGTCCCACACGGAGAAAAAGAAAGAAGAATGTCGGGTATATAATACCCGACATTTAAGAGGGTTAATACCCTCCCCAACTAGGCGAGGCTGAAGAACTCTTTTAATATATATAGTAATAATAAAAATAATTTAGTATATACGCGCCACGTACGCGCTGCGCGGGTCCGCGTGGCGCTGCCACGTGGCCTTGCGTGCCACGTCGCATCCACGCGGGTCCCGCGCCCCTTTTTCAATTTTTTTTATTATTTTTTTAATGTTTTAAATAGAAAATAAAATCATAGAAAATTCGGAAAAATACAGAAAAATCCCTAAAAATTGTAAAAATCATATCTTTTAAAATACAACTCCAAATTAATCCAAATTTCTTTCATTGGATCTGAAATTTAATTATCTATCATTCTAAAAATTCAAAATATTTAAATAACAAGAGATTTAATTTATATTTCAAATACATTCATTTTTACAAGATTTTAACTTTAGAAAATTAAATGAATGTTCATAAAAATAATTTCTCTTATTATTTAACTTTAAAAACCATTCATAATCTCAAGTAAAGATTGGTTATAAAATTATTTATCCTTAATTCATCATAATTAACCCTAATTTAGTGTATTTTGAGATTATGACATAAATATGCATAGAATGATAAAAATGCACTCAAAGTATGATAACATGCACATAAATGTAATGTTTTATGCCTTAAATTGCATTAATAATCATGTTTTATCATGTTAAGATTGCATGTTATCAGAAATGCATTATGAACACAAGGAATCAAATGGCACATGAAATGGGTGTCTAGACAGTTCGAATTTCTCGAAATTCCATGGGCCTTTATTTCTGCCGCGAAGAACTGTATTTAAAAGAACGGATTTGGGCGCGGCCGTCCGATGAAGGGGCGCATCGCGATCGACGGTCGCGATCACATGTCTTTTGATCAAAACGGTGCGATTAAGTCGCATCCGTTCGATCAAAGATGGAAGGTCAGGATGCATCCACGTTTGATTGTGTGAAGAGGCGTCGCTTTTATGGTCCGTAGGATCTCCATCCAGCGGTCACAATTAATCGTAAGGTCTATTGATCGCGATTAATCGTGATCGTTATAACTCCTCTAATGGATGGTCCGGATTAATTCACTTATGTGGATTTGAAGCACGTGCGGTGATCCTTGATCGGGTGGACCTCATGTCCACTGCATCCATGCGCGATATTCATCGCGATCTCCATCCGACGATCCACGTAATGCCACGCGTCCTGCAATCAAGAAAGCGAAGGGAACATAGTCCCACACGGAGAAAAACAAGACAATTCATCGGGTTTATAAGGTGAGACGTATTATGCAGTTATCAAAGTCCTCTATGGATGGCTTATATGTACTATAATCATATGTAATAAAGAAAATATATATATATGTATACGTCACCTCAGTGCCACACAAGCACTCGCGCGGGTCCGCGTTGCGCTGCCATGTGGCCTTGCGTGCCACGTCGCATCCATGTGCGCTCGCGCGATACATGCACCCATTTTTGGATTTTTTTTTATTGTTTTAAATAGCTTTAAAAATTCGAAAATAAATCTAAATAAATTCAGAAAAATTACAGAAAAGTCCTTAAAATTATAAAAATCATAACTTTCAAAATATAACTCCAAATTAAGTCAAATATGTTTTTTTGGATCAGAAATTGAATAATCTATCATTATAAAAAGTCAATATATTAAAATACTAAGAGAATGAATTTTAATTTATAAGATACATTTATGTATCTTATAAAATAACTTTATAAAAATAGATAAATATTAATAAAGATCTTTTCTCTTATATTTTCATTCTCAAAACGTGATTATGATCTCAGTTATAATTAGGATTAAACATTATAATGTTTAATTGTGTATAATAATCCATAAATTGGTGTATTTTAAGATCATAACATGAAATCATACAAAATGATAATAATATACTTAGAATATGATAACATGCATACATTTGGAATTATTAATGCTTTAAATTGCATTAATAATCATGTAATTTCATGCATAAATAGCATGGTATCATTGACCACTTCAGTGTGGCCATTTGTTTGAGGATGGCAGGTCAAGCTGAAGTTAAAAATAGTGTTAAACCTACACGAGAGCGTGAGCCATAAGTGAGAAAGGATCTTTGAGCCACAATCTAAAGTGATTGTTTCAGGTACTCTATGCAGACAAACTATTTCCTTGAAGAATAGATTTGCCACTTGAACTACATCATTTGTCTTCTTGCAAGAAATAAAATGAGCAATTTTAGAGAACCGATCAACAACGTCAAAAACAAAATCTGCCCCTCTTTGTGTTCGAGAAAATATAATTAGTCCAATGTTCTTTGATCATGAAAAAGGCCAAGGTCTCATTTAGAGAGTCTAAAATGCATGATTTTACAATATTCACGAGATTTATCCTTCAAGGTCAAACATGTCAAATATTATTTACATTTTCTTGAGTTTATGGAATTAAGTACTAGATACAAAGAACCATGAAGAAAGACAAGAAGAAGAAAACAAAGTGGATCAAGTCAACAACTATGTTGACTAATTTAACTTTTTTCAATAGAAGTAGTGGATTTACTTTATTTCTTACTTTACATATTATGATAATATAGAAAATATCCAATAAATAATTTGAGTGGAAAAGAGTTATCGTTTGAAAATAGAAATTTTTAGATTTAATGATAATTTGATTTTTCAAAGAATTTATTAAGTGTAAAAATGGCACACATATATTACAAGACATTTGGATCCATTGGGCCATGTACTAGTACCATAAAGTGAAGATCTAAGTAAAAGTCAAAAAATTCTCAATGCTTGTTGAGTGGATGAACATGTGCGGGGAATCAAAGTACGTCGAGTATTCCTATTTCAGGACATCATATGTGGATAGATTGCCATATTCATGGCATGTGCATAGCGCTTGAGTGCTGCTTATGTGATGAAATGAATTCACATGATCAATTAAAATACTCGAATTTGTGTCAAAATAAATACCAAACTCACCAATTTAAATGTTTAAATCACGAATTGATTGGTGCAATGATGAATAAGGGTTGAATCCATAGAGATTTAAGAGAATTTTTTAAATATTCTTGAAATTTGATCAAATCATATGGCAAAGTGAGTTGAGAAATTAGGCATTTGAGTATAGTAAGAAATCAGATGGAAACAAGACTCCAAGATGAATCCATGGAATCAAAAATTTCTCAATTTGGATCAATATTCACGGAAAAAAATTAAATAGCAAAATCAAGGTAGAAAAAAATCGATCACGAAGAGAGAGAAAAACACTAAAAAAATTCATAAAATTCATAACATTTGACTAACCTACTATTAGAAATTGAAATCTAATGCTACATGAAGAAAGATTAAGAAGAAAACACGTAATAAAAACCAAAATTGCACTTAGAATGATCTAATTCATTGCCAAATCAAGCTTTTCATTTCACATTTCAAAAAATGAAAATGTAAAGTTCAAGCACCGAATTCTTCTTATTCTCTCAATGAAATATTAATTTCAAACACTCCTCGGACGTGGAAATGAGGCTATAAGAGGAAGAAAACAAGATATTTAAGGATTGAGATGTCTAAACGGATCAATTAATCGAAACACCCAAGAATGTTTTACATCGTCGAAGAAGGAGAGTTTAAATAAGAAAATTTGGGCGTGACTGTTAGATCTAGCCATTGGTCTTCAACTAATTTCTTAGATGAAACACTCGGATGAAAATCATCACCATTGAGTCCCATCCTTCCGATCGAAGATGATGCACTTAGATTTTGTCATGTTGCACATGATGAAGAAGCGTCAAGTAACACCTGCCATTTAATCTTGATCGAATGCTTGAGATGTCAACACACGACCATGGGAGTCCACCGGTCACTTTTAATCTTGATTGTTATAACTCTCGTGATGAACATCCAAGATTCATCGCAAGTTTATAAATCAAATCGACGTACAATCGCATTGCAATGCATACCCCCTCAAGTAAGTGAAGATCAATGACAATGATTAAATCCACAAATTGAACGCCATATATAAAAACCACAAATGACGTTGCCACGTTAACGCGTATATAAAAATAATATTTTACTATTTTTAATTTTATATAAATCTAAATTCAATCCAGGAAAAATTTGGAAAAAATTAGAAAAATTCTAGAAAAATCCCTAAAATTAGAAATTTCATAAATTTTAAAATTTTTTCGTCATAAATTAAATAATCTATCACTCTAAAAATTTAAATTTAATAAATAACAAGATAATAAATTTTTATCTAAAAATACACTCATTTTAAAAAAATAAAAACTAGAAAAAAATAAATCTGTATACAAAAAAATATTTTTTTCTTATTATTTACAATTAAAACTTAATTATAATCTCAAATATAAAATGAGAATAATTTAATCTCAAATATCTCTTTTGAATTATTTATGATTATTCCATTAAAAATAATATAATATTATATGTCTTAATTTTCATTAATAATAATATAATTACTAGTATAAATTTCATGTTATCATTATGCAAGTTTTATTATATAGATGGATTAAAAATCCTCCGGTAAGGAGGTAGCTTCTAAGATCAATGAATATTCTATTCATCATAAGCTTTAAGTTGTGGGTTATGTGTGAGTTTATTCTCATGTGTCCAATTCAACTTACTCATATGATGTATGTGTTGAGATCTGAGGCTCGACAAGCTCTCCAATTTTTTTATCAAAACATTGAATACAG
Source organism: Lemna minuta (assembly GCA_024174645.1). Lineage (NCBI taxonomy): Eukaryota > Viridiplantae > Streptophyta > Magnoliopsida > Alismatales > Araceae > Lemna > Lemna minuta. Next base: position 19,784,673 of record CM044102.1, on the reverse strand, counting down.
TGGAAGACATTGCATCAAGCATTCAACAAAGTTTGTGGCACCAAGAATAGATGATCCTCTCATCTAGTATAAAATAAAATCCATACTCACAAAGATTTTATGAAAAGAGTTCTTCAAGCCATTCAAGTGTTTGGCCTCTAGCGGTATCCACACAACTGTTGGATGATTAGATCTCCAAGTACGTGGTGTAGCTTGGCACCCAATGATCTGGCAACTAAACCTATAGATTGGGTTAAATGAATCATTGATTAATTAATCTATATGTTGATGTGGATAATTAATTAAGGTTAACCAGTAAGTTGTTATTTGGTCTATAGAGTTATTAACTAGAGAGAGATATGGACCTAGAGGGTCACACACATAAGGTCTATGGATGTTGGTAGATTTAGACATAATTATATAGAATTTTATGAAAAAAACCTCATACCAAATGTCTATAAATAGGGGGAGAATGGCCACAACTGAAGGTGCCGATACAAACCTTGTGGGAATTCTCTCCTTTCTTCTCCTTCTCTCTTGGTTAAGAGCTTTGAAGAGGATATCCAACCATCCGGAGACCGTGTGGATACCACTAGAGGCTAGACACTTAAATAGCTTTAAGAACTCCTTTAAGAAAAACCTATAAATATGTTTTCTCATTCACACTAGATGATAGGATCATCTGTTCTTAGTGGCTTGGTGTTTTGAATATTCAATTCAATTTTTTCTACTGCATTCAATGTTTTGATCAACATTTCAAAAGTTTATCGACATCAGAACCCAACAATCGCGTGTACACAAATCATCGTGTAACTGCCACCATTCAATGTTTATCGAATACTCTAGATCCATGCATGTGTCCATAGGAGTCCATAAGACACAATTAATCTCAAACATTATAACTCCTCATATGAATAAAATGAATCGGCGATGAATCATGATGTGTTGGCTTTAAGTGAAGATCAATGGCGCTGATTAATTCATGAAGATCAAACGCTCCTTGTTTTGCCAAGTCACATGTATAGAAAATATAGAAGCATAGTCCCACATTGAATAAATTATAGACATTTTTGTATATAAATACATATGCCACCTCTAAGGTTAGCTTATGCCCTTAAAAGGGGCATAATCTCTAATGATGCGCACACACATGCGCCACCCGTTCACGTGGCCCGCACATACACCCCCATGAGATAACACAAGCACGCATGCCGCCTCATTAGGCACATCATCGTGTACGTAAAAAAACCCATTTTTTTAATATTTTTTTCAATTAAAAATCAATTCTAAAAACTTCTTTAAAAAAATCCCTAAAAAAACTAGAAAATTCATAAATTTTTAAAAATAAAACTCTTCTGTAACCTAATTTTTCATTGATCATAAATTAAATAATCTACCATTCTTTGCATTTTACTTTGATAAATAACTAGAGAATAAATTTCTAAATCAAAATAATATTCATTTTCTTTAGAAAATAAAACTAGAAAAAAATAAATGAGAGTAGAAAAAAATATGTTCTCTTATTATTTGCATTTAAAACTCAATTATAATCTCAAATATAAATGGGGATAATCTACTTCAAAATTTTTAACTTTCATTATATATAATTATCATTGAAAATAATGCATTTTGATATTTATAACTTATATTACATAGAAATGTTTGATAACATGTAACTTATGTCTCAAAAATATGGTAACATGCAACTTATGTCTCAAAGTATAATAACATACAACTTATGCCACAAAGTATGATCACATGCAACTTATGCCTCAAAGTATGAATATGCACTCAAAGTGTGATAACATGTATAAGAATGAAATAATTTATGCTCCACAAACCAACACTCCAAATCTTCACCATTTTCGGAGAGAAAATGCACATCAAAAACTTTTTCTTAGATCCTAAAGCAATTTTGACCTTTAAAATCAACAATATAGTACAATGATGGCTTTGATTGGATGTCGCAATAACAACTTGATCGAGCATCAAGAAATGATCATATGATATGAAATATAAAAATAAACAAGAACACACATATATATCATATATGGGTCAACTATTCTATACTAATTTGTAGAGGTATTTATATAAATTAATCATGATAGTCAATAAATATCCATGTTCATTTTCATTCATTCTCCAACAAGTGAATGGATGAACGTGTTTGCATGCTCCTAAACTAGCCTCGAAACATGTTGACATATAAATATCTTAATGGTGAGTGTGAAAATTCCATCAAAACATGTTAACATACTTACTAATGGTTTTAAATACACCTAAAAAATTTAAGAATTATGAATTTTTATATGCAAAATATCAAGGTTATCAATCATGATGCTTGATGTCCTTCTCAAATATCAAGGTGTGGATCTTGTCTTTGTAGTGTATGATTGTATTGTTTAGAAGATTTATTTTTCAGTAAAATTATTTCTTAAGTTTCTCAGATGTTTCTAGTTTTCTAAGAATATCATTGAGCTGAAGCATAGACGAAGTCTTGGTTGGTAGATTATATGATGATATTATGGAGAGTTTAATTGGTTTTTAGTTTAAGCTATCTATGTGATTCATCTAAGTTGAAATTGATTGGTCTACATCCATGTGAAGTGTTAGGTTGGTTTGTTTTGTGGGTTGAACTTGCTAAATAACCAACTAAAGTTGGCTAAAGTTTCTTCTACATAACGTCGTAGATGTGCATTTGTAGTCTTTTTTTTTAATAACAATATAATGGATTGTGATTTGATATTTCCCAATTTTGGCTTGGGCAAATACTTTAGGTAATGTTGTTCGGGACATGGATATGTTATTATAAGGAATTAAACTAAGATGGAGCCATAGAAGTGAACTCAAGAAGTTTTTACATCTTTGGTGGTTAGTTTAATAAAGAAAGGTTACATCTTGGGTGGTGAACCTCTTTTTTCTTAGAGAATCTCAATTTGGCAATTTTTACTTGTAACTAAGAGGGTAGACCCTCCTTCGTATTTAGCTCCAAGTGACAAAGCCCCACCCTTCCTCACTTTTTCCCCATCATTAAGGTTGTGCAAGAATTCTCATTCATTCGTGAGCTCACAAAAATGAACAAAAATACATATTAAGCACAAGCGCAACAGACATCTTGTCTTTCTTGTTTGTTTTTCACGATCCATAAAAGAATTTACTCAATTGATAAGTTAACTCATTTTTAAAAACTTAAAAAAAGAAAGTAAAATCTTTAATTTTTGACTTCCAAAATATTGTTTTAGCACATTTGGCATATATGTTATTGTATATATCTTGAATATCGTAGTATCTTTATTTTAGCATCCAAATTAGTATTTTTTTAATTCTAGTTTAGTTAATTGATTTTGGATTACTATATTAGATTTTCTTTAATTGATATTCAATTTTAATAAATATCAATGCTTTTGAAAAATAGTTCAATATATTTGACACATAGATGATTCATATGTACACATTTAACTTTCAAATCTCATATCTATATTCATGCGAAGTTATCAAAAAAATATATTCAAAAATGAATATCACATATTTGACATACATGTGATATGATATTTATGGATATATATCTTTTCTTAATCTTTAACATATATTCATGATTAATTAATACCTTTCAAAAGATGAATTCAACACATTTGACTTGTATGTGATATATGTACACATATATAAGTATCATTTAAATCCTGAATATCTATTCATGATTACTTAACACAAATACCTTCAAAAAATTAATCTAACATACTTAACACATGCACACATATTAAATCTCTACTGTCTTATTCATGATTAATTACTTTAAATATCATAAAAATTTTATTTTTCAAAATAGGCATATATATATAACTTCACTATTTTATTTTTTAATTTTAGGATTATATCTGATTATCAGTAGTATTTTTTATTGTTAATTTAAATATGTTCGAAATTTACGTATTTTCATCACAAACGACGAAGGGGCGAACAGTAACAGTTTTATAAACTGTTAGGTCGTGTTGCAGAACACGAACAGGTTTTTAAACTCTCTGCTCGTGTTGATGAACATGAACAGTTCTTTAAAATCTTCATTCTTTCTCAGGAACACGTTCGCAAATCCCTACCTTTGCCTGCCATTGTTGGCTCCTTGACCTTCTCAAGACTATCATAGAAGCAATTAGGTTAATTAAAAGAATCTTGGATTTAATTTATTATGGTCGTGTATTTTCTTGAAGGTTACCTCCCTTTTAAAGGGTATTAGACTGGTTCGTTTTTTAATCAACATTATTGTTGCCCATAGTTTGTATAAATATGTCTTTAATGAAGGTTTCTTGGGTTGCCCTGGGAATAGTATCAAAACCTCTCTCTGTCTCTCTCACATTCTTGAAGCAACTGCCAAGAGGAGAAACCTCCTGGTTTCCTAGGCGATCTTGGACAAACAGGTTAGTCATCTTCACGCTAATCTCCCATAGATCTGTCATCTAGGTGTTAAGCTCTTCAAGAGATCACATCTGCTCGCAGAGAAGTATCGTTACAGCTGATCAAGATTGTGTAAAGCTTCATTACATCATTTCCTAGATCGACATAGGCCACCCGCCAACGCTCGCCAATTTACCATGCGCCGATCTTTCTCCTACCCGCACCCTTCTATCCCCAATTCATGGAGCTTCAAACCTTCCCCTTCTCTTCATCAACATGATATCGACAATCACGATCTGCAACAACCTCATCCACCACCTTCAGAAAATCGCTCCTTCCTTCGTGGAAGCGATAGCGCTATCTCCTCTCCATGGAGCTTCGAACCTTCCTCTTCTATTCATCTCCATGATATCGACAATCACCATCTGCAACAACCCCATCCACCATCTTCAGAAAATCTCTCCTTTCTTCGTGGAAGCGACAGCGCTATCCCCTCTCCATGGAGCTTCGGACCTTCATCTTCTCTTCGTTTCCTTGATATCGACAATCACCGTCAGCAACAACGTCACCCACCAACTTCAGAAAATCTCTCCTTCCTTCATAGAAGCAACAGCGCTTCTCTCCTCCAAAACCATGACGAAGGTGACGACGGACTTCTTATCAGCGAAAGGGCCGACGACATCGATCTTCCGCCTATTAGAAGAGCCTTCAGCACCGAGGAGATCACCGGAAACGGTAAATTTGTCCGCTACAACGCAGAGGAGAGGAGAAAGCGAGTCGAGAGGTACCGCAACAAGAGAAACCAAAGAAACTTTCAGAAAAAGGTCACTGTAAGTTGTTCGTTCTTCTTGCTCATATATTTCTCGCTTACTCGGGCAAAGGCTCTTCTGAGAGACGAATACATTTCTGTTCTTTCTTCTCTAGTACGCCCGCAAGAAGGAGCAGGCCGACGGCCAACTAAGAAAAAAAGGGAAATTTGTGAAGAGCGGCGATTTGATTAAGGGGGAGAGTTATGCGCTCTTCTCAGGGAAGAATTGAAGAGGGCTGACTACAATCCTGCATTGTGGGTCAATTTTAGCTTCTGACTGCATGCTGTTGCAGAGAGATCGGTGATTATGCTGGCACAAAACCTCGTCCTCTTCTTTCATCTTTAAATTCGGCGAATTCCCCGTGGAATTACCCTACCACAATTCCCTGTCAATGTCTAAGCTTTCTCTGTCTCAGTGTCTACAGCGTGTTTCTCAATAGATCGTTGACAACTCAACTTAGAAAAAAAGAAGAGTCAACATTCACGTCTAGCTTAGACTACTGTAAACGAGACGCTCGTTTACACGAGCGTCTCGACCCCAAATTCGGCTCCTTTCTTCCTCATCTTTTGACTCGGGCACTCGCCACGTACCCCACGCGCTCGACAATGCTCTCTCTTTCTCTCTCTCATTTTTGACTCGGTCGTGTCCGGGGATTCCCGGCCGATGACGAGTGGAGCCAATATTCTCCGCTCATTCACGGAGCAAATATTTTACTCCCCCAATGTTTCCCCAAAGGCAAAGATTCTGCGGCTGGCCGGGGGCACTTATTCCTCTTTCACCTCTGCGAATGAGCGGAGAATATGCCCAGGTTTCTTGGAAGAGATACAAGACAATGCATTCTTTATAACCCATCTGAGAGGTAGCGCGCTTTGTTGAATGACGGAAAGCTGGGGATTGCCAAAAGACAGATTCTGTTGGGAGGGAAACGTTCTTTTCTTTTCCTGTTCGAGAAAGGTTTTCTCGTTAGACCCCATGGAAGGACGGGACCAATTTGGGATGAGGGGGATAAATTTCAAAAAAATACTAAAATAAAAATTGAAAGTTTAACCTTCAACTATCCTCTTATTATTATTATTTGCAAGATTTGTAACTCAGATAGGCGTTGAGTTTCGTGATGTTCAATAATGTTCGCTAGTCTCCTTTTAATTTTCCTCCAAATCATGTCTTGTCTCTCAGATGTTTTTTTGTAGCTTTCTTGTTGGTCGATGTGATTTCTCATGACATAAGCAATCATCTATCCGCATCTTCTATAAACCATAATTTCCCCCATCAAACTTGTCATTTCGTACTCTTCCGTCATCACAAATATGGTATCAAAGGAAATACATGATATCACAAAGAGATCTGCTTTGGTGTGAAAGTATAGATCAAGAATTTGTCCCCTCAAATGATAGGAGGGAGGGTGATTTAAGAGATGCGTGGTAGTGAGAACTCAACTTGACCTTTAAGAGATGCTGTGTTTTCTTGTTGACAGATGAAATTTTGTGTCATATAATTAATCGTCTATTTGCATCTTCTAGAAATCATAATCTCTCACACCAAACTTGTCGATTCGTACCTTTCCATCATCACAAAGATGGTATAAATGAGCGATACATAATATTGCAAAGACATCTATTTTAGTGTGGAGGCATCGATAAAGAATCCCCCCTAACATCATCTTAGCGCAAGAACAATTTAGGACTTGAATCCACAACCCTTGCTCTACAAGAAGAGTTAGAGTTTAAATCCACATAACTAAACTCTTCAACCCTTGAATCCATAATGGGTTGTACTTGCATACACAAATATTATAATAATCTCAAAAAAGTGAGAACACTCGCGAGGAAGAAAACAAAGCTCTGAAAAAGGAATAACTTCAAATTGTGTTGTCAATGCTTATATAGGCCTTAAAAAGGTGAAGGGTTGTCCAAGTGACTAAACCCTTGAAAAGTGATGAACTCCATTGCGTGTGTTTTTCATCGTTGTTCTGCGTCGATTTCATGCAATAAATATAATTACTTACTTAGTATAGTGTCAACAAGGGTCGAATCCTCAGGAAGGTGAAGTAATAAGGTTAGGCGTTCAAAAGAAAGATAAAGGTAGGGGAATATGCATGGGTAAAAATGGAGTGTGTGGAGATGAGTATGAGCGATAATTTTGAGTTTTTCTTAGAATTAAGATAGAAATTAGAAAAGAGAGGAGAGAATGAGATTAAAAGAGATGAAATGGATATGATATGATGGCAAAATGAGAAGGATGGATAGTGGTAGCAATGGATCGATGAGCGGTAAGGGCAAGAGTGAGAGATGCATGTGTAAACGCTGTCAAAGCTACTACAATCAAAGAAAAATAAATAAAAAATAAAACACATGTCTACTGTAAACAAAAATCTGCATAAGCCAAAATCCAATCCAAATCGTTGCACATACCCCATTGGTTTGCCCGTCCTAGACGGGGTGATGCTCAATCCACGCCGATCATGATCTTTGGTTGCTCCCTTCTGCACGACAAGATTGAGCATTAAAAAATTTTCTTCCTTAGGGTTTAACTACTCTCCCTTTATTTATGGTAGCCTAATGCTAAGAGAGAGCTAAAAAACATGAGGAGAGAGAAAATGAAAGCTTTTATAGGTGGGTTCCTGGGGTTTTAGTGTAAGAGGCATAAAGAGTCCAATTATTAAAAAAAATTTCTCGATAGACTCTTCCATCCAAGGGAATGGATGGATAGAGGTTTCAAAAATGAATCTATTCATAAAATTTCAGCTCAAAACTTCATCTAGATCATCAGATATCATCATTTTAATTTAGAGAAATCTTAGTCGTGTGATTGAGATCGTACATGAGAGTGAGTCATGTGTCACACCCTTCTTGCACCAAAAAAATGTTTCAACCTTTATAAGTGTGGAGGGACATTTTGGTAAATTTTAACTTCAAAAATTAGACAGATTTTTTGTAAAAATGCTCTAAAAATCAAGAAAAATTCATAAAAATTCTAGAAAAATCACTAATCTTAGAAATTTGATATTTACAAAATACAACTCTTTTTTCTATAAAATTTTATCTATTGGATTGAGAATTTAATTCTCTACATTTTTATTTATAAATTTATAAAATCATCAAAAAAATTATGGAGTCGCTTACTAAAAATAAAGCTTGGTATAACCTCCTTTAAAAATTTGGAGGTTGACCCAACTTTTACTTCCTACTAGGTGTAAAAAAAATCCTAGTCTAAAATTTTAGCTTTCCCCAGTAGTCTCCAACATGCTGCCGTTGTGTAAATTTTTCTTCATATTTTATATACTCATGATACTTGTTTTTCACACTTACATGTAGATTTTTTAGTCTGATTATTTGTACAAGAAAACATATTTGAATTTAACTACTCTCCATTTTGGCTAAAAATGTTGAATTTTTTTATGTTTTGAGTTGTTCAATAGAAATATCCCATTTTTATTCCTCATTTATGGCATTAGTAACTGATATGGCATTAGAAATATGTTTTTCTCCATCACCCTGCTTTCTCATCTATGCTTTGATTGCATCTCTCTTGCCATTGCCATCGCGAGAGAGAGGAGAGAGTAGTGAGAAGAGAAGAGGGAGGAGAGAGGAGAGAGCTAAGGGTCATTTAACATAATTTTCTTGTGTCTCAACAAAGTTTGACCAGCCTAGAGCGAGTTGATCAGTGCGATTTGAGGATACAAAAAATTAAATCAATGATCCATATTACTCTAAATTAAAAGCTTGATATTTAATGATCCTGATTGAGTTAGGGGCTGAAATTTTTTGTGCATGATTGTCATTTCAAGTTCTACGAATCTGTTAGGAATGATATCAGTTCTGAGATGAAAAAATAAGGTTCTTAATGTTTTATTGTGTACTTCTAGCATTGGCTAGCCATAAAGAAAGAAGGCAGCGGTTTATCATTTTTCATGTATGGAACACCATTTTTAGTGAGTTTCTTTTCTTTTTATTATTGGGGTTGGATGCAAGACACTGAGTTCGAGTGAAATCTACGGGCTCTCGAAGGTATGTTTTGATGAAAGAACATCATTAGAGTATGTTTTCATCGTGAATCTTTATATTAGAATCATTTTCCATCATTATTTTATATTTTATCTATTTCTTTCTCATATTTTCATATGTAAAAACCACTTTTCCACCATCGATCAAGGGTCTTCAATTTTTTAAAAGATTTTGGAAGCATTTGATCGGTGCATTTCATTCTCGTGCATATCTTCTTCCTTTGATCGATCATTTTTGTTTTCTAAATCTAAAAATACAAAAAATTATCTCCTAATTTTAATCTTTTAACCTTCCTCCCTCTAGATTCGACTTTGACTCGCCACTGTTTTAAATTTTAAATCCGAATTTAGAGGGTTGAGTATAATTTTTTTGATACGTAAATTTGTGCATCAAAGACCTTATTTTTACGCATATCAGTGATATCTTAGATGGTCGCATTAATTGATATGGTGGAAACATATTCTTGAAAATATTAAAAATCTAGGATTCAATCCAATCAGAAAAGAGTTGTTGCCTATATAGTAGATAAACCATCTATCTTTAGAATTTGGAGTAGGTGGTCTATAATAGTACGCTTCTTCCCAAAAAGAAAATAAAAATGGTCACCATATCATGTGCTTTATCTACAAAAAACCCCCCATACTGTCATGTCATTTCATGTCATGTCATATATCTGAATGATACGAGTCCAAAGTTATTTTTACTCGTCCTCTCTTTTTAAAGCGCACTTAAAATAATTGGGATCATCAATCCATGAAACACCATTGGTAAGATGATCCATTAAATTTCTTAGTGTCAATGGGCCGTTGGAAACTTATCTCCACGACATACTTCACTCTGAAAAACTTCAATTAACACGTTCAACCATCTTTTCATCAGAGTACTAAAGCTGCCAGTGATTTCTCTTCTTAGATCAATGGTGTTGGCTGAGCAAACTAAAATTTGGCATGCATATAGAAATTTGAAAAATAAAGGGAAAATGGATAAGACGGAGTCTAAATAATCAAATTAGACAGAAGATTAAAAGAAGTAAACTCCCTCCTTTATAAATAATCATCATTTTTTTTTGCTTGGAATGATGAATTGCAATCATGGGAATGAGATTCATTCATCCTGATCCAAAGAGATGATCTACAGTGGTGAATCTTCAACAATGGCTGACTTGATTTTGAGAAGAAATATGACTTCACGAGTGTTGCATGAATTTTAACTACCAGTTTCAAAACCCATTCATCTCTTTCTCAATGACATATTTTCCGCAGTCATCATGAAAGGATCAATCAGCATATTAACCATGGAAGGATAAATCAACATATCAGAAAAGAGAAGTTTGTCTTACTTGGCTTATGCGTCTCCCAAGCCAATCATCATGAAGACATGCATCGCTAAGAAGAATTCAGACGCATACATGAATAAAAAAAACTTACAAAAAGCTTTGTCTTGAAAACAAATCTCTTGTTCCTTTATATCAAGCGCAGCATTGTTCCACATTATTATGAGACTTTATTTTTACGCTATTTCTCTTCATCTCTACCATTTATTGGAAGCATCTACAGGGATGATGGCAAATCCACTCCATTTATATCATTCAATGTAATAAAAAAAACTTCAGACAAATTCAAATAATAAAAAACAAGAAAAACAATCTTCATATCAATCATTTATGTAGTATATTAAAGGAAGCCAACACTTCTCCATTGCTTCTTCAACGTCGGGAAAAGGCCAGCATGGATACACACAAAGTCAATTCCATCACCATGAGTACTCCAATTGCATCTAATAAACGAGTTAATCAGAGTTAAAAACACCAAATTAGTTTCAATATACAGCAACAACCTGAGGAGACAGATAATGCTATTGGTAATCAGAATCAGACTTTTTCGTAGATACTAGTAGTGAAGTTCCAGCACTCGCATTCAGATCACTTCCATTTCCTGAACATCCCGTGCTTTCCAAACTTCCCATGCTTTCCATGATGCCCAAACATACCGTGCTTACCAAACTTGCCGTGCTTGAACTTGCCGTGCTTAAACTTGCCATGGTGGCCAAAGCCATGGTGGCCAAAGCCATGGCCATGGCCATGCCCATGGAAGGCACCATGAGTCAGATGGTGGGCTCCGTATCCTGCTGCTGCTGCAGCAGCTCCTCCTGCTAGCAGTGCCCCCATACCTGGTCCGTGGCCTCCTATGCAAGTGGATGGGGAGATAGAGGGGCAAAAATATGAAGAGATCAATTGATAAGAAAGACAGATACATATTTATAGATATAGATATATTGATGTGTGTGTGTGCGCATGTGTGTTTGTGTAGAACTACACGCCCTAATTTAGGGATTAGGCTGTGTGTAAATGGAGAGAAAGACAAATAAATTAATAGAAAGACAGAGAGATAAATAAAAATATAGAGAGATATGGAAGATGTATATATAGGAGAGCAATACAGATGTACTTCCTCTCTCTCTCTCTCTTCCCCCTTCTCTCCCCCTCTCTCACACCCACCATCTCTTACCATCTATGGTATACAGGTTTAGCTGATGACGAGCTTTCAGATTAATTTTTTGTACATTATTTTTTTTTGAAATGGAATTTTTAGTCCATTTTGAACAAACCACTACAAGGAGAGAGCATAATGAGGAGGTCGAACTGGTTGTACAAGATCTTCCACTCTCTACGTCATACACATACATGCGCGCACACACACACAAAATAGGACATCTATGGATAAATTGGATGACAACTAAATATATTTAGCAGATTTATAATTTTAATTCAATAAATGAAAATTTCTTACCATGATGCGGTGCAGGATGCGAAGGGTAGCCAGCTGGAGGATATCCATGAGGAGGGTATCCTGCTGGAGGGTATCCTGCTGGAGGGTATCCTGCCGGAGGGTATCCTGCCGGAGGATATCCTTGGGGAGGATATCCATGAGGAGGATATCCTTGAGGAGGATATCCCACTGGCGGTGGAGGATACCCTGAGTGGTGACCTGGATGATATCCACCTATCTGATGTGCCATGTTGGAGAAAAACCCACGATCACTGCTCTCGGGCTCTCCACGGTTATCATTATCTTTCCCGCCACCCATTCTTCATGGAAAATAGGATAGGATCGATTAATAATCAGAGAATAACTTTCTGTAGCATGTTCTGCTGGAATTCCTTTTCCGTGAGAAAGGATAACATGAAAGAATAGAGTTCTTGAAGGAAGTTCAGTGAACGACAGGATCATCTTGAATTCTTGTAATATATTAAAAAACATTCCACAGGTCATGAGAACCTCAAGTTTTTGAGAGATGACGAGTTACATACGAATAAGAATTAGAGAATTCGATTGGAAGGCATCGTCCAAAAGTTGAACTCACATAATCCGAACGTTTTGGCGAACCAAGAAACGAAAAATTATTTTTATCGAACATAATCTGGGGTTCCTCGACGATTTTTTGTTGAGTAATCAGCATTCATCTCGAAACTATTTATTCAATTAAACTAAGAGAACACTCAATATTGATTTAATTAACCGACAGATGAACATAACAATGAATATTAAAAATAAATTAAGAAAAGTGAAAACTACAAATCCAACACAAAAACATAAACGTAACGTAATGGGGGGCACTGTTTCGGGGTGCCCTTCTCCCTTTACATCAATAAAAAAAACATAAACGTAAGATCGACATGGTAAAACCTATATGAACATGGCTTCCCCACTACAAAAGCAACGGATTTCAAGTACGTTGAGAGGAAACTCATCTATTCAATACCAAAAACAAAGACGCAATAAACTACCGAAATATCATTAAAAGCAGTCCGCCAAATCAAAAACATGCGATGAAGATGCCGGAGCATACCGTGATTGGAGCACTTTCTTCCACAGATCGGACAATAGATGAGATCAAGAAAAGTGTACACGCTTTTAATTTAAGTAAAGCAAGTATTTTCTTTCCTCCAAACCTTTACTTCGCGACGAAGCGTTTACCACCTGGCATTTTCTCGTGGAACGGACGTGATGAAGAGGACCCCACACGGGCGTTTGGACCAAATTTGGGCCGACCGTTGATATCCCACTTTCGAGATTCCTAAACTGAAATCGATCCGTTCGATGTAAATCCTTTTAGACGGTAACATCTCAGCCGTTCATTCTTATGAGGCCATCACAACCGTCGAATGGTTTCGTTTATATTACAGTGTGGAGTTTAGCAGTTCCGCAGTGAGAGAAACTAGGGTTCGGTTGTAGATCGAAGGCTTCCGCTTGCTCCGGATACTAATCCGCGAAGATTTGAGGGTTATTTCTCTTCTTCTTTTAAGATCTCTTGAAATACTTTGACTCTCTTTTATTTTCTCGCAGATAGTAGTTTTCCCTGCGATCATATTTTTTTTTATGTTTTCGGGTTTTATTCTTGATTTAGATATCCTGCCTGTTAGTGGATCGTGATATCCCGTCAAAATATTTCCTCCATGACTTTGATTTTGTGAAATATTTTTGAATCGCCAAACTCAATAGCCTTGTTCAACAATGTTATTTCTACACTTTGATATGCCTTGCTCTTATTTCTTTATACTTCTCGAGGACTATAGCAATATGCCATCCTCTAATCAGTTGTTTTACCCATCGACTTTAGGATAATATAGAGTCTTATGATACCCGAACTAGTCGTTATTCTAAGACTAAGTGTTATCCTATAACTTGTGCTAGCAGAAGAACACTGACCCGTGGAAAATTTACTCCATTGATAGTTTCCTCGTTCTTTTTACGGGAGAAAATATAAGTTACAGATACTATTTTATTCAAGTTATAGAATTGAAATTAACGTTCGTCGTATCAGATACCTTGATAAGAGATGAAATTTTCAGTATATTCGTTGTACCACTTCTGAGAGATCGTTTCCTGGCTGACACTTTAAATGATCATAAGTTTTTCTATAATACCAATGAGCAATTCTCTCGAAGTATTTGTCATATCCGGTCATTCTTAAAATTCCTGCTATTTGTTAATTATTCGTATTATTTTGTGTCGGTATTTTCGAAGGATCATGTTTTGAGCGCTTGTCTGTGTTAATATTTTGATAACATTTTTCTTTTTATTGTTCAGGGAAGCAATGCCTCGCTTTGATGATCGATATGGTGGTACTCGTCTCTACGTGGGTCGATTGTCCTCCCGTACACGTTCTCGTGATCTTGAAGACATCTTCAGTAGATACGGGAGGTGAGATAACAATGAAATTATTTTGTTATATTTTTCAAAGACATATTTTACTTAAATGTCGGTTTTGGGGCACTTATATATATCTACAGCGTCATTATTATATTTATCTTAGTTTCCTAGGCATGTGTATTTCGGTGTCAAATCAAAGGTACACTTACCTTTTTCAAATTAAAAATGTAAAATAAGTTGGCAAGCTGAAGTCCCAGGGTCCAGTGTTTAACTTCAATGATGTTGTTGAAGGTTAACGGTGTTTTCCAACCTGGAGGTCTGTGGTGTGAGGGTGGCCTGGTGGAATTGGTGGCCATTCATGAGAGACGTTGGCGATTCTTTCCGTAATATTATATTTTTATGAACATGCCCAAATTTGCCTTACTCTTTCTGGAAACCATTTCCGCAGAATTCAAGATGTGGATTTGAAGCACAACTTTGCCTTCATTGTATGCATTCTCCCTTCTCTTTACCTCCGTCCCTTTGTTCATCTCTATAATTAAAGTTGATTGGCGGGTTGGTGTCTTGCTGCAGGAATTCCGGGACCCTAGAGATGCTGATGACGCAAGGTATGCACTCGATGGGAGAGATATTGATGGGAGTCGTGTTGTAGTTGAATTTGCCAAAGGGGTGAGTCTCAGAATTTGTTGGGTACCTTTTAATATACTTTTAGGGTCTATTGTAGATATTAATTGTTGTTGTTTAGGGGCCACGTGGCTCTCGCGAGTATTTGGGAAGAGGCCCACCACCTGGGTCAGGCAGGTGCTTCAACTGTGGGCTTGATGGTCACTGGGCACGAGACTGCAAGGCTGGGGACTGGAAGAACAGATGTTACCGATGTGGGGACAGAGGGCACATTGAGAGAAATTGCCAAAACAGCCCAAAGAGCTTGAAGTAATTATTTCATTTTTTCTGACATCATTTTTATCTGATAATTGCTTATAAATATCTAATTCTTAAAGAGGTAGGAGTTACTCAAGGTCCCCTTCTCCACGCCGCGGTCGCAGTCGCAGTAGAAGCTTAAGCCGCAGCCGCAGTTACAGGTTTCTGCTTCATCACTTGTTTCATCTCTCACGTTTTTTAAGAATTGGGTTTTATTACCGGTCATTCGATCTTGAACAGCCGATCCCGATCACCTGCTCCAAGGAGGGATTATGGTGGTGATCGTGATAAGAGGTCGAGGACTCGCAGCAGGAGCCAGAGTCCCAGAAGAGGTGAGCGCTCAAAGGCCGAGAGAAACGGCTCTGATTACAGCAGGAGCCCTAGCAGGGAGATGAGCAGGAGCCCGAGAAGAGAGAGGAGCAGAAGTCCTAGCAGGGAGATGAGTAGGAGCCCAATAAGAGATGTAAGCAGAAGCCCTAACAGGGAGACTAGAAGCCCAAGAAGAGAGAAGAGCAGAAGCCGAAGCAGGGAGATGAGTAGAAGCCCGGTAAGAAAGGGAAGCAGAAGCCCGAGTAGGGAGATGAATAGAAGCCCCAGCAGGGAGATGAGTAGGAGCCCGAGGAGGAATGTGAGTAGAAGCCCAAGTAGAGAGATCAGTAGAAGCCCAAGAAGAGATGTGAGTAGAAGCCCCAGTAGGGAGATTAGCAGGAGTCCAAGAAAGGAGGCAAGCAGGAGCCCTGCGGAGATGAGCAGAAGCCCGAGTAGGGACAAGAGCAGGAGCCCTCAGGCCAACGGCCGGAGCGCGTCGCCGGACGATCAATCGCGTGATTGACTTTGCTGACTTATCTAATAATCGTGGGGACAACAATTTCTGCCTTTTTCTAAGTAAAACAAGACGCTGGAACTTTTTTCTTCTTCGACAATCTTCGACTATCTCTAATTGCATGTTCTCATCTCCTACGCAAGATTATTGATTACCATCATATGAAATCTTCCAATCGCGGTTTATGAGTAGCCTGCTAATTTCTGTGCATTCTAATCTACTAGTTCAGGATGGTCAGATTATTTTCACCTCAATTCTCTCAATCTGTAACCCAACGGTGGTCGGATGGTCTTCACCTCAGTCGTCTTTAACTTATTCGCCGCAGCATTTCGCCGAATCGGTCTTCACCTCACTCCCGTTTCCCTCCAGCTCCTAACACAGTATGTCAATTTCCATAGCCTGTCATTTCAATTTCCATACCTCTTAATCCAATCTCTTTGCGGCCATCTGACATGGTTCAGAGTGTGAGGGCCGCCAGAGCAAAAGGGCCCTCACAGCCTAAAACGGACCCAACAGCCCGGATCCATTAAAGGTGATGAAAATAGAGGGCAGGGGACGTGGGGAAACCATGGCCATAGTGGCACAAGTGGACAAGGACGATAGTGGCCCCCCACAAGGCCACAACCATGAGCGAGATGGAGAGCAGGGCCTTTTACAACCACCACTCCATAAGTCTATTTAACAGGAGGGTGGCAGTGATCCCATTCCCTCTCTCCTGTGATCTCATTCCCCTCAATCCTCAGTCTTGAGGTGCTGAGAATGTGCAGGGGCCATGGAAGCTCACTCTCTTCGATCTATGAATCGTCTTGTTTTCTTTTATCTTCCCTTTGTTTGAAAACGCTTGTTGAATTAAGGAATTTCTTCTTGTCTCATCAACTTGACTCCTCGATAAATGTCTTTTCTTTACTACCTTTAAGATAAATGCTACATCACGGACAAGTCATCTTCTTGCTCTGCCCTTGTTGGGACCTCAAGTCAAGAAGCTTTTCAGAATTTTGATCAAAGTATCGAATGCAGTGAAATATATTTAATTGAATATTCAAAACATTGAGGCACTAAGAATAGATAATCACATCATCTAGTATGTATGAGATAACATACTTATAGGGTTCACTTAAAAGAGTTTTTGAAGTTATTCAAGTTTCTAACGTCTTGTAGTATGCACACAATTGTCATATGGTTAGATCTCATATTTAAAGCTCTTCATCAAGAGAGAAAGAGAAGAAATAAGTTAATTCTTATAAAGCTTGCATGAGCACTGATAACAAGCTAATTAGACATGATAATACATGATTATTGATGCATATTAAGGCATAAATAATTTCATTCATATGCATGTTATCATATTTATAAGTATTTATCTATCATTCTAAGAAAAAGTCATTATAATCTCAAAATACTTTAATTTAGGGTTAATTATGATGAATTAAAAAGATAAATAATTTTTATAACCCATCTTTACTTGAGATTATAAGTGTTTTTTTAAAAAGTTAAATAATGAGAGAAATCATTTTTTTATAAACATTCATTCAATTTTTTATTGTTTAAATCTTAAAGAAATGAATGTATATTTTTGAAATAAAAATTAAAACTCTTGTTATTTATTAAAATTGACTTTTTAGAATGATAGATCATTAAATTTCTAATCAAATGAAAGAAGTTTCTATTAATTTGGAGTTATATTTTGAAAGTTATAAATTTTTCTAATTTTTAGGGATTTTTTCGGAATTTTTTTGAATTTTAAATGAATTTCTAAGGATTTTCTGGAATTAAAAATTGATTTTACTAATTTAAAATCAATTTTTCAGAATATTTAAAGCGCGTAGGTGATGTGGTGCAATCAGAGCTGTCCGATCGATCGCGATGAGGAGACGACATGGCAACGTGTGGGACATCCGATCGCGCGTGCGATATCGGCCGTTGATCTTCACTTAAATCGATGGACACACGTGACTTAATCGGGGTTCACCAATCATTTTAATCTCGACCGTTGATCGCAAGAGTTATAACGGCCGAGATTAAACGGACGAAAACGTATCAGGAGCGTCAGATCAAGATCCAATGGATGCGTTTTATAACGTGCGTCGACGTGGCTTCATGTTGAGCGCCCATCTGCGATCCAACGGACGGGACATAACGGTAAAGGTTCAAGATCAACCGTTTCATCAGAGCCGTTGATCGGTTTAATCGCACGGTTACGCCCAAATTTAGATGTTCTATCGATTTGTAAAGCATTCGAGAGCAATTCAATTTAATTGAACTGTTTAGACACCAAATCTCTTGAATCTCTTGATCCCAATTGCTTCTACACTCAATTCCGCGTCCACGGAGTGCTTAAGATCAAGATTTGGGCGAAAGACGAGGAAGAAATCGACGATTGAACTCGACGAATCAAGATTTTTGGATTTTGATAAAAAACCTTGATTCCGGCGATTAATTGGGTTAATCCAATCGCAATTGTGGGTTAGTGGAAGCATTTTTTCCTAATCTATCATTTATTAGTGTTTAATTTCCGTTTAGATTAGTAATTTTGATTAATTTTATCTTCAATTTTGGTATTTTCGTTTTCCGATTTTTGAAAATTTCATCTCACTTCGATCTTCAATTTCTCTGCGAAATCAAAGTCAAATTTGATGATTTTTGATTCCGTGGAATCGTCTTGAAGTTCTCTTTCATAATATACCGTTTTCCCTAATTTTTATCATCGATTCATCATCGAATTTGATCAAATTCGAAGAGATCATCAGAAATTTCTCTAATTCTCTGTGGATTTGACACATATTTACCATTATACCCCTCAATTCGAGATATTTTCATCAAATTGGTAAGTTTGGACTTTATTTTGACACGAGACCGTGTGTAATTGACGACCTCGCGGTCTCGATTCGTTAAGCACCTTAAGTCGTGATCATTCTCTCCTTCTTTATTGATATTTGGTACGTAGATTTATAGAAAAACCCTCATAATTATGTCCATATCTACTAATATTCATAGATCTTATGTGTATAACTCTCTAAGTTCATATATCTCACTAGTTCCTAACTCTATAGACCCAATAACACTTTATTATTTGACCTTTGTCAATTATCTACATCAACATATATATTAATTAATTAGGGATCGAGTTAACCCAATCGACTTGTTGAGTTACTAACCTATAGGGTGCCAAGCTACTCCACATATTTTAGGAAATATAAAGTATATAAGAATTCTTAGATGGAACCTTAAGGACCATGAATGACTTAAGGCCTGTCAACTGTTAAACCCTAATCAGTCACTCAAATTAGTACTGATATGTGTAGGAAATCATCATGAACTTCTTCTCCGATATTTTCACTACCTTGGCCAAGGATTTTATCACATCTCATTCATTGATTCAATCTCCTCAAATATCACCATTAAGGTTCATGTTATATCAATTAATCTTTAAGGATTATCTTTAAGGATGATTTCATCTTGACCAATTATCTTTAAAGACTTCATGTCATATCAAATATATGATTTTTTAGAGATCTCATGGCTAGGGATTCGTAAGTCATGACAAAAAAACTGTCATCGATCCGTAAGATGTCTTTGGTGTGATATGACCAAAGACATATACACAACTCTGATATGAATCAACCTAATTAATAATTAAGTATAATACCATTAAGGATTCATACAAATCAATTTAATGAACTCTTTCTCCAAAGAGCACTGATAAAATACAATCTTAACAAGAAAAAACACGATTATTAATACAAATTTAGGCATAAAGCATTCCATTTATATGCATGTTATCATACTTTGAGTGCATTTCTATCATTTCATGCAATTTTAAGTTATAATCTCAAAATGTACTAAATTAGGGATAATTATACATAATTAAGAATCTATTTTAGAATAGATTATTCTCATCTAAATTTCTTATTATAATTGGGTTTTAATGTTAAATAATAAGAGAAAATGTTTATATACACTCACTTATTTTTCTAAGTTTTGTTTTTCAATAAGAAATGAGTGTATTTTTTAAATAATAATTTATTCTCTTGTTATTTAAATATTTTGACTTTTTATAATGATAGATATTTGAATTTCTAATCCAATGAAAAAAAATTGGATTAATTTAGAGTTGTATTTGGAAAGTTATGAATTTTCTAATTTTTAGATATTTTTTCTGAATTTTTCTGAATTTTTCTGAATTTTTAATGAATTTCTAAGGATTTTCCGGAATTAAGAATCAAATTTTCTCAAATTCTAAAAGATCTCTCAAAAATCCCTTATTTCTCCGTGGATTTGACCCTTATTTACCAGTATACTATTCAATTCTTGATTAAATCATAAAATTGGTGAGTTTGGCTTTATTTTTGACACAAATCGATGTGCAATTAACGACCACATCGATTCGTTCCGTCAAGCACCTACCATCTATCTTTAGTATCTTCACATCGATGTGTATAAGATCAATCATACTCATCAAATGAGTAAGATCAGAGTGTTATTCTTTCCAAATAATTTGATGTCCTTCTCGAATATTGCACGAATATGAATGTTTAGCACATATGTTAAAAGACTAGTGATCGTTGAATTAAAATCTCATCATAATTCACTTTGTCATTGCATATGCTCATAAACTTCATTACAAATATCACATAAGAATGACAATGAATAAATTTTATTATAATTAATATCAATGAGATATATGGAAGTATGATTGGCTCATAGGCCACATACGATCGATCAACCCCCACACAATAATCATCAGACGATAGCTTTGGGAAATTCATCATAGCCACCACAACCTCCACATACCCTAGGCGACAAGATCAACATTCTCTAGGTGGCAAGTCAACCAAATGGAGTATGACAGATTTTCTTTTGACAACTCATTTGATGATTGAGAATAACCATGGGGTCACAAGTAAAGATGAATGTCTGACATTGACAATTAATGGTGCCACCATCACACAGTGGAAATCCCACCTTTCTTTTGAGATGGTCCTGAAAGGTGGCTGCAACATGTCGAGCAACATTTTCCCCTTAACTCGGCTAATGATAGAAAATGCCTCCAACTTGTGTCACTTTACATGAAAGACAAGGCACCTTCTTTGTTTTGATCAATCTCAAACCTGCAGCTAATCACAAATTGTTCAAATAATAGCAAATATGACAATGGATGTACTAATTGCAGACTTTGATAAGTTGATGAGGTACATTCTTGACTTACCCAACGTGTATCTAAGGACATGTTTGGCTCCGCACTTACCCTCGCGATTCAGAGCGAGATAGCACGACCTACATTGTGTCTCATCGAACCAACTCTCATACCAGCCATTATGTGGTGAGGTTAGGAAACAAGTCTTTCTCCCTTACTCACAATATGCCTTGACACTATCTCAATGCCAAGCAAACCTCAATTGCAACCTTCAAGCCTCTTTTTGAAGGTATGATCCCTATGTTCTTAGTTTACTCAACTTTGGAGCAACATCAGTGGTGAAAGTGGAACAATGGGTCAAAGGACCACTTATTTGGAATAAAGAATGCAAGCAATGAAGGTCTTGGGCATTTTTGATGAGTGAGTCTAAGAACTCGGCATGCAAATGAAGGAGGTCTTGGTGAGGGTTGAGGATTTTAACATTCTTGGAGTCACAAGAGAGAGTGATGACGCATATCAACTCAATGAGTCAGTCAAGCTACTTTTCTAGGATGCGCATTTGCCCCAAGGTTGAGACATCAAACAATGAGGAATTAAGAAGCAAGGTGGCAGCCAATATGAGAATAAATTAGGTATGTGCTTGGGTCCAACAGGCTCCAAATATCTGTAGTTTTGGGATGTGTTCCGTAGACTTACTTGAATATTTACTCAAAATGATCCTCCAGCTATGGCATCAAGTAAATACCTATCTAGAACTCCCATAGCGTCAAAGAAAACTTGAATTAATGAGACACTAAAATGCACACACTATCTCCCAAGATTCATAATATCTATCACGCTTCATAACAGCTATGGGTGAATTTCCCAATAGCCTTCCTCATTGCATATGTTTTCGAGAGAGAGAAATACTTCATCAAAAGGCTTCTTCCATCCCTTCCCATGAGTTACATGTTTGATTCAATGTTCTTCACCACTCCTTGTCTTGATCCTTCGAGGTGAAATTTCAAATTTCTCCATCTCGGTTGCTTTGAACATTTTATAATTGTAGAAATTCACATAATTGGATGAATTCTTTTGTATGCCTATATTGGTCCTCTTGGGGGGGAAATTTGGGAAGTCAAAAATAAACTATCTATATCCGTCAATTTTAAGTCTTTCTCCTTGTAAGAGGGGTGCATTTATACACACAATCAACCCATTGGATTGTAGCATGATATTGTTTTACAACCCCATCTTGTCAATTACCTTGTTAGATTGAGTCATATCTTAAGATCCTTCCACTAGATGTATCTAAACAATGTTGTTTATGTGTGTAACCAAGAAGCTCAGTACATATCTTGGCTTCATTCTATGTCCTTGCTACTAATGTGTCATTCTTTCATACACTATAATCATTATTAATTTGTTTTGATAAACAATTTGCATGTACAAGTTATACATTATCATGTTTATGTGAAATTTTTTCATTCATCATGTTTTAGAAAGCATTGCCTTTTTCCATAAATTAGGGGTTAAAATAGTAGAACTTGCACATGTTGACCATACCGGTAGGTTTAAAAACCTTATAATAGTCATATTTTCTTGAGTTTTCTTTGTTTCAATCATATATTAAGGAAATTATAAAGATGATGATTGAGTTGAGAATCCTAAACCCAAGTTCTAAATTTTGAATGATTCTTTACTTTTCTCTCGCATATTTTGTTAATTGAGTCATTCATGACATGAAAGAAAGCTAAAGATAGAATGATTTGGTGAAAATTTTATCCAAATAAGATTTATGAATCAAATGTTTTATTTTTAAAATTTCAGGAAAAATTTATTTTAATATTTACAT
This sequence comes from Lemna minuta, assembly GCA_024174645.1. Classification (NCBI taxonomy): domain Eukaryota; kingdom Viridiplantae; phylum Streptophyta; class Magnoliopsida; order Alismatales; family Araceae; genus Lemna; species Lemna minuta. The sequence continues at coordinate 19,761,627 of CM044102.1, read as the reverse complement.
TTTCTATATTTTTCCTGAATTACTTTCATTTTTTGGGTGTTTTTGAAGAAATTATTATTGCCAAGGATTGGGAGGACTAGATATATATGGTGCTTGACGATGTGCAATATATGCTTAAAATTGCATGTATATTTGTGCATTTGAAGGCACATTTCATACATTTATGTTTTTATTGTATTTTCATGAATCTCATGCCTTTTTTATGTTTTCAAAATGCACCTTTTATGATTAATTCTATGCAATTTAGGAGTTTGACCTTTTTAAGATCAAGTCTATATTTTTCAAAGGCCTATTTTATTGAAGATTGTTTATTAGAAACTTGAGAAGATTGAATTTAGATGAATAAAGAGAATAATGGGAAAATTTTGATCTTGATACCAATTTCAAAATGTAATTTCTATTTTTAAGGCAACCTATTGATATTTGTGGAAAAATCATTTTCTTATCTGGATAATTATGGAGTTAAAGGGTATTTTTTTCCTAATCAAATGAAGACAATTTGGATGGAAAAGGATTTATATATTGAAAGACATCTATTTTATAGGTACATAGATTTTTTGGATTCTTTAGGAATCTACTTTAAGAGAAAAGGGTAAAAATGTGAGTCACATCATGAACTTGATGTAGCATTGGATTCTTTAAGAATCTAATTTAACGCTTATTCAAGGAATGCATTGCATGCCTAGGAAGCAGCACATGCCATTTATTCAGAGCCTACGTGGCACCTTAGTGCACACATGACATTTAGTCAATACATGCATGGCATCTCTAATTAAGAGAGTCATTAGTGCTTAATGGATTCAAATGCTTAAGACACTAACATGTTATATAATGTGACAAGTCTCTAAATTTCTTCCATGAGGGATGATTTTTTAGCTTTTTATTTTCATATGATCCGACTTTAATATGAGTCATTGATCTTCACCTTACGTTGTGCAATGAAAATGTAAGACACTTGGGTCATGATATGATGTCCATGATGTTGCCTAAAAGGTTTGGAAGCTTTTAAGGGCATGGAACTTGTGACATAACCTTTTTTGTTCCACTTTGAGGAAAATTGACCAGCCGGTCGAGAAGGATTATAATTACAACTTTCTTCTCGCAGATTACAACTTTTTTGCTGTGTGGAACAATTTGAGCCATCAAAACTCTAAAATTTCAAGACTTTATGCCCAAAATCGTTCCTAGAGTTTATAAAAGTTTTTTTCTTGATTTTTATGGGGACATGGGGGGCAATCTCAGCCCACACATGACAATATTTGATGCTAGATAGGCTCTTTTGATTTCAATGAAAATATAGGATGCAAATGAAGAAATTGAATCAAACATTCAAAAAATTGAGACATTAAGAACCAATGATTCTATAATCTCATATACATAAAAATCCATACTTTTAGGGCTTATTAAAGGATTTCTTTAAGTTTTTCAAGTGCCCAAACTTTAATAGTATCTACATGATTTTCATACAACTAGATCTCCTCTGTAACATTCTTTATCAAAAGAGCAGGAGAAGAAAGGAGAGACTTTCTCACATAGTTGTAGTCATTCAACCCTTATTTATAGACATTAGATATATAAAAATTTTCATAAAAGACCATCAAAATTATGTCCCTATCCGATGATTTCCATAGAGCTTATGCGTATGATATTGTAGGTCTATATATCTCGCTAATCAATAACTATATATTTTTAATTCCATAGATAGATCTTTCATTCTTCTTCCTAAACATATAATTTTCCTAATTTCTCATATCAATTCATCATCCAATTTCATCGAATTGGAAAACATATCAAATTAAGTGAGTTTGGTGTTTATTTTGACACGTGGAGATGTGTTTTTCGATGGCCACATGATCACGCTTCGTCATATGGTAACTTACAACAACGAGGTTCCATATAAGAGTTCTTATGCACTCTATATCTCTTAGAGAATGTGATGTAGTTTATCTAATCTACCTTTCAATTGGATTAAATAAATAAATAATATAATAGATATGTGAAATCTTTAATTATAAGGTTGACTTATAAGTGTTATTGGGTCTATCACTCAATTTATAGTTGTATCTATAGAGAAGTCTAAGAGCGAAGTAAGAGGAAGAAAAATTGTTTGTAAAGAGAGAGAAAATGGAAAAATTGACATATATAAATCTAATATAAGCTTCAAAATTAAAATATAATGCTAAATGACAAGAGATTAGGAGGAAAACACAAAATCTAACCCAAAATCACCCTCATAATGATCCAATTAATTGTCAATCAAGGTTTTTTGTTTTGCGCTTTCGAAAATGAAAATTCAAAGTTCAAGAGATGATTTCTTTGTATTCTCTCAATGAAATCTTAACTTCAAGTACTCATCAGATGCAAAATTGAGTCTAGAACACAAGTGAAGCAAGATATTAAAAGAATGAGATATTAGAAAGGTTCGATTAATCAAAACAGACAAGAATATATCTTTCATCAAAGAGATACATAGTATAAATAGAGGGAGAATTGGGAGTATCCATTAGATCAAAGCTTTATTTTTATCAATGGCTCAAATGAAATGTCAGTATCTGAATTGACCCCTTTAAGTTGCGACCATCGGATCTAAATGGAGCACTAGGATTTCGTCACGTCATTGCATGAAGAGGGAGCATCATCCAATGCCTCATGTCGCATAAAGGACCATCGAGTGCTTTGAATCCAAGCTGTTATAACGTCTCATATCAATAGCCAAGATTTTTCTGCTAGTAAGACGAATCGATGCTCATTAAGAGACGACCATTTAAGTGAAAAATAGAGGGTCACAATTCAATCACAAAATCCCATGCTCCTTGTTGTGCCACTTCACCTGTAACAAAAATAAACACGCGTAGTCCCACATAAAAAATATTAAGGAGATTCATGATTATAAATTGGTTGGCAATTTTATGAGTTAATATATGCCCATTAAGGGCACTTAACATCATTATCACTCCCCTAACAAGTGCCATGCATGTGTCATGTGCACAACATGTGGTACTTGCACACATCATCATGTGGCGACATTCAAGCACATTGTCATGTCAGGTGCCATGTCACCCTATACTTTTAAAATTATTATTTTTGATATTTAAACAAAATAAATTCATAAAAATTCAAAATAAATTGAGGATTTTATTTTTAAAATCCAAAAAAAACATATATCTTTCAAAATACAATTTTTTTTAATAAAAACTTTTTAATTTAATCAAAAATTAAATAATCTATCATTCTATAAATTTTAATTTAAGAAATAACAAGAGAATAAAATTTAGCTCGAAAATACACTCAATTTACATAAGAAAATAAAACTAAATAATCTTAGGGTGTTTTAAAATATTTTGCATTTATAACTCAAATAAATCTCAAAATAAAATTAGACTAATATTTTTAAATTTCAAATCTCGATGAATGCATAATTGACCTTTAAAATAATAGATTTTGACTTTTTTTTATAAAAATTAGATAGAATGATGGATGAACACTCAAAATATGATAACATGCATAGAAATGAAATTGACTTGTGACTTAAAATGCACTAATAATCATGTAATATTACATTTTAATAGCATGTTATTATCATGTACGTATAATCATTGATGAAATGAGACTCGTGAATAATTGATACATGGTCAATTGTCAAACCCTAATCGTTGTTCAAGTTAGTATCAAAATATGGACAAAATCCTTAAAACCACTTTCTTAGATATTTTCATTTCTTTGGCCAAGGATTTAACCCAATTAGTCTCCTCTGATAAATCTCATCTTGATTACACAAACACTTTAGAAAACTTTATGTTGTATTTGATCTATAATATTGTAGAGATTTCATGGCTTAGAATTCATAAGTCATACACAAAACATGATTATCTATCCATAAGATGTCTTTGGCATCTAAAGTCAATGGACCACATAAACAATCAAGACATGAATTAACTTGATTGATAATTAAAGTATAATACCATTAAGGGATTCATACAGATCAATTTACAAACTCTTTCTTGAAAAATAACCCATTATTTATTCACGATGTCTTCACACTGATGGCCATAAGATTAGCCATACTCATGACATGGGTGAGATTAGATATTGTTTTTCATTTAAGCTATTTTGATGTCCTTCTAGAATATTCCTCAAATAGGAACATTAAGGAGATATGTTTACATGCCACCATTAACTGTCTTACGATCTCATGAAAATATTAGATTATGAACTCATCATAATTCATTCAGTCATTGTATATGCTCACAAACTTTATTAAAAATATCACGCGAGAATAAAAATAAATAAATTTTATTACAATGAATACAAAGGAAACATGAAAATGTGATTTGACATATAAGCCATATAATATCCATAAGTGATTTACATTTATAACAAATTAAGGTATGTCATGAAGTATTATATCATTGCCCTCTCTATTTTCTCATGCAATTGAATTTTCTAATCCATATAATATTGATTAATGAGTCAAAAGAGTCACTCTTCTTAGTATAGAAGGAAAGGGGACCATCTCATCGCTCTCAACGCTAAAAAAAGAATGAGAGAGATGTAGATGATCGAAGATAGAAGAGAATCAATACACCAAAAATTTCAGAGGGAAAGAAGCGCCAAGCTCCTTTATGGGCGGTTTGCTCTCTCTCCGAAAGAAAGAAATGTCATCTTATTTGACCGTTTTCAGCTCTCCACTGCAAATACCATCCCGCCAAAGAACACCCGGTGTCTCTACGGCGAACGGCAAATCCAACAAATACGTTAGAGCTGACCAGTCTCCTCCCCTCAGTTGATATTCTCTCTCTGGTTTTGGCAACTTATCCCTTCTTCCATCTCTTTCCATAGTTTCCCTCTCACTTCCCCCACAAATTTTCTTTTGGCCTCCATTGTTTCCATAATTCTATTTCTCTCACCCCTAGTTTCTAGATTCCCTCGTCCTCTCCCTCGTCCTCTCCCTCTCCCTCTCTCTCTCGCTCTCTCTAACACTCTCTCAACCCGATTTTCCTGCTTCCCTCTCCATCTCATCTCTCTTTCTCGGCTTTTTCCTCTTTCCAATGTCAAAAGAGGCAGGGATAAGGGTCATGGAGTTTTCCTCGATCGCGGTTCCCATTTCTGTTAGGACCAGTAATTTTGCTTTTGACTTCTCTCAAAAGAGTCCTTCATCCATCCATCCAACCATTCCTGAAGACCTTTCCAAATTGAAGTCAATTCTCGATCTTGTGTAAGAGAGAGAGAGAGAGAGAGAGAGAGACATAGAGAGAATGATGTTATCACCTATATTTCTGTTCTAAGCAATCTTATCTTCCAAGGCTTCCTCTAGATTGCCATTTTTGGATTAAATTCCGTAAATTTTCGAATCGTCAAATTTACTTTAATTTTTATACATAAAAACATCCCCCAATATATTATAGAATAAACCGAAATTCGTACGTATAAACCACAATTGCATAGAAGGGTATTTCGTGGACATCAATCCAGCCGTTCATCTCCTAACATGCTAGGGTATTTTGGTCACATGGAAATATAGGAGAGTATATAGGACGTCAGAGATTCTCGGGCTTCTCCATGGTCGCCCCTCTTGCTACAAGAAACATAGAAACAAGGGCGGGTCTGGATATTTAGAGTCCGAACGAAAAGCCAAAAACATTCTCTCTTCGCCTAGGATCTTTGCGAAGAACCGACTTTCTTTGTGATTGATCAATTTAATTTATAATTTGTGTGTTTGCATCTTATTTAGTTTCAGATTGTGTACCTTTCGTCTCTTTTCTCTCTTTTTTTGTTCTCGCTCTCTTGGCTTTTTTCTCCGTGCTTTTCCCAATCGACACAGTGGAGAGAGATCATCTTCGTGCCGCGTTGGATTGCTGACGCCTAAGGTAACGGACTAACGCGTCGTTCTAGGGTTTTGCTACCGTTCTTCTATATATATTGAATGAAATAACTGAATCCCATTTGAACAGAGTACGTGAATTGCCTACCGAGGTAGTTGATCAATGCTTTGGCGAGATTGTACATTGCGACGATAAATCAATGGACTTGGAGTCCAATTCAGCGGAGGTAATCTTTTTCTGTCCACTTAACACCCATCGTCTCCAATTTCTGTGTTTACGAACTACTTAGGTCGCTCTGTTTAAGTTGTAGCTATTCTGAGGTATTCGCTTATTTGGCGTTTGCATGGATCTTATTATAGATTAGAGACTATTATCATCGAATTTTTCAACGCGGCCATCATCAACTCGTCCTTTGCGTCTCTTTCTACAATTGGCGACGCTTGAAATAAAACTGCACCAGAGAACTGATTGATTTCTGTCCGTACGCTTGCCCATTGTAGATGACGGGAAATTGTGACTAAGCGATGAAATTACGTTGACAAAGTTTTCATAACCTGAGTACGACATCGAACTGTGTATTAGAATATGGCCTTGCTCTTGGTTTTGAAGTATCTGCTGATAAGAGCGTTTAGGACATCTCGGATGACCTTTTTTATTATATGACTGGACTCATCTTCAGTATAAGCAAGGGTTTCATTTCCTTTTTGCTTACCGTCTTTGCTCAAAATATTGTATTTAAGGATTAATTAAAAATTCATTCTCATTCCTAGCTTTTATGATGTCCAGATCTATATTCTTTGTTAAAATTTCTCAATTGGTCTTTTCTTATTATTTCATCTGATTCTGAGGACAATATACTCACGATTTTATAGTCAGAAGATGAATCTTGGATGATAATCAATTAGTGCTCTTCAACCTGTGAAAAAATCCTGAATATAATTCTATTTTGTTTTGACTTAAAATACATTCCCGTGAATGAAATTGTGTGTTATCTTTTGATGTTATTTAAATTGGATCACAACTTCCCTTGCTGCTTTGACATCTTTTTATCATCTCTGTTTCAGAAAGAGCAGGTCAAAGGTGGGATTCAAGAAAAGTCATTTTCATATGCTTCTCAGGCACATGTGTATCAGCCCTGGAACTCGACTTCTGGATCAGACACAGTAGAATGGAATTCTCACAGGACTGATAATGGTACACCTTCGATTCCTAGCTACCAAAATGACCAGCAAACCAAAGATGCAGCTGCTTTTCAGGATGGGAGAACTGGTGTTTCAAATGCTGGAGTTAGTACGTCACATGATTATTCTGCTTATGCAACAAACCATAATTCTACTGAACCTTATTCAAATCCATATCAAAATCAATACTATGGCTATCAACACTCGACCGGTGACTCTTCTCATCAGCAAGTAGTAGTTCAAAATACAGGTGCTCCTCATCAGCCTCTTAGCTCATTTCAGAATGCAAGCACTTACGTGGATCCCACGAGTTATTCAAGCACTTACTACAATCATGGTGATTATCAGACAACAGCAGGATACCAGCCAGCAGCTGCAGCGTACCAGAGCAGTGATTACACCCATCAAACGACTGCGTGGAACGATGGACACTATGTGCCTCAACAGTATTCAACTTATTCCCATCCCGATGCAAACACTATGCATTACGCTAGCACGCCAACTGTTGATCCTGCCCATTACCAGCAACATTACGGTCAATGGGCAGGCTATTATACTCAGACATCATCAGAGGTTATGTGCGCCCCAGGTACAGAGCATGCAGCTCGTGCCTCTGTTTCTACTGGAAACTTAAATCAAGATTCCAAATTGGGTTATCCTGCGGCAAGCAACCAGCCGCCGCCACCGGGGACTACATCATGGAGACAGGATACAGCCTCTAGTTTTCCTTATCCGCAGGTTTATTTCTCTTTTATTGTTCTTTCATTTTTCTGGCTATGTGGGTAATGTATGCATATTGAGACCACAACAGTGGAGGTTTCACTATCACATGTGCTTTAAGTCCGACGCATAGGATAGTGTTGAGGTTGAAACTTTTTTAATTCCCTGAAGCTCCTCCTCTTATGCTCTCTCTCATCTGTCTCTCTATATTTTTTTCTGAGGAATTAAACAGTTCAGGCAAAATCATTTGAGTCATTTATTCTTGCTAAGGCATAGTTAATCTTTCATATATCGACTGTCTCAAAAGTTTCGTCCATGAATTACAGTTATCATAACTATTGTTTCAGGGACTCGGCCAAAGTAATGATTGGCAAAACAGACCACTTGTCTTTGGGAACCAGCAGGGGAGTCTGGCGCCATCAAATTTTCAGCACACATCCAATGCTGGTCCTCCTTCCTTCTTTCAAATGGAAGAACAGAAGAAGATGGTGCAAGCTCAAGCCTCAAATGCGTCATTCTCATCTATGAATCAGCTTCGACCAAACTTTCGGCCGGCTCTGAATCCATTGCCAACATTGGAAGGACTTCGGGCAAGCAAATTTCAGATACCTACAAATCCTAGAATTGCCACAAATCTGGCATCATCTGTTCCCAAAACAGATGTAGCGAGCTCAGTAAAAGAGGCAGCTTCAACTCCGGCATACATCAATGTCTCATTACCTATATCCAACAGCAAATTGCCCTCTCATGATTCCTCTGAAAGTCTGGTCAAGGTCTGACTTTTTTGCTTTTCTTAACTGGATTTTGGAATAGAATGTCTTTGCAACTTCCTTTCATTTTGGATGAGTTGGCTACATGATGCATGGATATTGTGGTAAACTTGCATTTGAGCGTACATCAGTGTGTTAAGTGTGTAGTTTTCTTTCTTATATAATTATTGGCGTAAGCTAGTTATTACCCTAGATACGTTTTCTTTTAAATGTCCGATATTCCATCTCCTCTGATTCCACAAGTATTTGCAGCAAGGAGTCTTTCCTCCGTCCCTCCGTGCATATGTTGAGAGGTCATTTGCTCGTTGCAGGGATGATGAACAGAGGTTATCGAACCAAAATCTGCTCAAGGAGGTGAGACATTTATGAAGTCGGTTCTAGTTTTTCATTTTGCAGTCACCTCCGATCAAAAAAGATGAGAAGGAGTCAAAGTGTCATTAATAATTTTCTTCCCTTCTCGGCAACTCTTAACTTGTCTCTTCACTCCAAATTTAAGTGGAGTTCTCAAAGATTAGTCTACCTTGGAAATCATTTGCAATGATTATCAAGTATTCCACTTAGATTCTCAATGCCACGTTTCATTCCATTTAATCCTCCCAGATCATTACGAAGGCAACTGCTGATGGAACGATCTTCACCCTAAACTGGGATACGGAGCCTCTTTTTCCGTTGCCAGCTACTAGTGCCGATCATGGAAATCAAGGGTATGAAATAATTTATAATAGATTTTATTTACTCATCTGTCATGGAATTATTGCGTGATTCTGAGCAAATTTCATGGAAAGAAACCTTTTTGATAACAATCTTTGTAGTTTTCATTGCAAAAGAGTTCGCTAGTCACTGTATTTTACTTCTTTGGTTTATTTGTGTTTTGGAGCAGCCCGCAAACTTCAGCCATTCTTTCCCCTTTGAACAAATTGAGACGAAGCCCCACTCGACGCTACAAAAGCAGGTGGGAGCCCGTTGTTGAAGAAAAGTTCACGTTCAAGAGTGCCCTTTTGAGTAATCTCCCCGTTGACAAACCAACTTTTAGTCATTTTAAATCTGAAAACACGGTAATCCCTTTTCTCCCTAAAATTTCTTTCTTTTTCCAAAGTTTCAATACCCGCTTCTTTGCAGTCTAACTTTCTGCGGAATGAAGACAAGAGAAATGGCTGGAAGGATGCAAAGTTTGTGCCGCCTCAACTGTCCCCCGTTAATAAATCCTTCCAAAAGGCTTCCAAAAAGCAACGGTTATCTGATATGGACGCTACCCAGATAGATAATGCCTCTGATGATAGTGATAAGGACCGAGATTTACCCAAGTACTTGACTCCTGCGGTTCCTCTCCCAGATTCTCCCGAGAGAAGAAAGCGAGAGCACAGGAGTAAGCGCTTTGAAAAATATCAGGAAAGTAAGCCAGAAAAGAAGAACTTTCATCAGTCTAAGCCTTTCCGCGGACGCAATAGGAAGTCGACCGTCGCGTTGACTTTGAAGCAAGAAGATGGTCCAAGACGGGCTGTAGAAGACATGGACTGGGATTCCTTCACTGTCAAGGGTACGTGTCAGGAAATCGAGAAGCGGTACTTGCGTCTGACGTCAGCACCCGAACCTTCCACCGTGAGTGCTATTATTTTTACTCCAAGGTCCTTAATTTAAAACTTTTTTTCCATGGATTTTCATTTGACGGTGTGGGAATAATTACAGGTGAGAGCAGAGGAGGTGCTGGAGAAAGCGCTTGAGATGGTGCAGACCACCTCGAGAAATTATCTATTTAAATGCGATCAGCTAAAATCCATCCGTCAGGATCTGACCGTCCAACATATACGCAACGAATTTACCGTGAAGGTAAACTCTCTTCTCTTACAGTCTATGAGAAAGCAGGGAAAATAAAATCTTTGACCGTAGGTTTACGAGACCCATGCGCGTCTGGCGTTAGAAGCCGGGGACATGCCGGAATATAATCAGGCATGCTATTTGTTTTGTTTAATCTTTTCCGCCATTCTTTTCCGTTTAGTAATACTTTTTTTAAATTATACTTTTCCTCTCGGGCAGTGTCAGTCGCAGTTAAAGACTTTATACGCGGAGGGAATGAAGGGATGCGATTTCGAGTTCTCGGCTTACAATTTGCTCTGCGTTATCCTTCATCCCAGCAACAACAGAGAACTCCTAGCATCCATGGCAAGGTGAGAACATCACCAATAAAACCGTTCTAATATCCTATTCAAACTTGCGTCCAATTTTTCAGGTTATCTCCCGAGGCTAAGATGGACGAGGCGGTGAGACACGCCCTTCAAGTTCGTGCCGCCGTCTCCTCCGGAAACTACGTTCGCTTCTTCAGACTCTACAAGAAAGCTCCGAATCTGAGCACCTGCCTCATGGGTGCGAACACGGAAAACAGTTTCTCTGTTATCTCTCTTATGATATGACGAGAAATTGTGTTGACAGATCTTTACGTGGAGAAGATGCGCTACGAAGCGGTGAAATGCATGTCAAAGTCGTACCGGCCGACGGTTCCCGTTTCATTCGTGGCCCAGATTCTCGGTTTTTCGGACGAGGCGAGCGGGGACTGGGAAGACTGCGCTGACTGGCTAAGAGCTCACGGCGCCGTCATCACTGTGGATAGTAACGGAGAGATGCTGATCGATTCTAAGGTTAAACCCATCTTCTCTTATCTGCTCTCACAATCTTATAATATCCCTGTTCTTCTTTCATAGGCAACCACCGCGGGACTGTTTATGCCGGAGCCGGAAGACGCCGTCGCCCACGGCGACTCCAACCTCGCCGTTGACGACTTCTTGACCCGCGCATCATGACCAAATCTCTCTTTCCCTCAGTCTTTGGCTGCCCATGTCATTGCGTTGACTTGGGGCGTCTCCCTCTGTACATGAGCAAGAAAATCATTCATCCTTACGTAGTAAAAAAATCATTTGTTGCAGCGCCTCAGTCCCGAAATTTTTTTACACCTCCTCCGAAACACAATTTTGAGAAGCGGTTTTTTAAAACTTTTAACAAGATATTAGGCGTTCGTCGTGGTGAAATCTCAGCCGTGGGTTGGAATCACTCACCACCGCTCGAGCGGCGGACAGTGGGCCACACACTGATCCTCTCCTTCTCGAACTTGACGAACATCGCGGAAACAGCGGTAACGGTGTAGATCTGGATGAAGACCGTCGCCGGCGCGTGGAAGCTAAATAGCCCCTTACCCGGAGCCAAGTTCTACGAGAATCAGGGCCGCCAGCCCCAGCGCCGCCAATCTCCCGTTCACGTGCTCGCTATATGGCGTAAAGCCTAATTCGACTTTCATTCCGCCGGCGGCAATTGGCTCCCGGAGAGGCACTGGCGGCAGCATCACCGGACCGCCTTTCTTGGCGGCGGCGGCGCCGCCGGCGCTCTTCTTGGAGCGCCGCTGCTCCGCCTTCTTGCCGCTCCCGCTTCGGTATTTGACGCGGACCTGAGCGAGGCGGTTCTCGAATTCCGAGTCTCCCGCGGGCTCCGCCGCCTCGTCGTCGGCGGCGGTCTCGCCGGAGTTGGGGTCGGCGGAGACTCGAGGGAGGATCCGGGTGATTCTGGCCGGAGAGGGCTGAGAATCGAGGACTACGGGCGGGAGGAAGTGCCTACTGAGTGAGAGGGTTGGAATGCTCGTCATCTCTTCACCTTGAATGAATGACTCCGGACTTCCTCTGCCGAATGGATATCTGTTTAGACTGTTTTTCTATATCCGGGCCGTTGTTGCTTGGGCCTCTTGTATTACCCAGTCACTTACCGGGCCTTATCACCAGATTGAGCATTGAGGTTTCGTGAAACTAACCGTCCGAGCACCGAAAAACCACTATGGCAGCCACTTTAATATTAAGGTAGAGTCTCATATTAAGGTAAAGTCAATACCATTAGTCAAAGTCATATGAAACCCTTCTATCATTGGTTACCATGTATATGGAATCATTTATCGCATGAGACTCATGAATAACTTAGGATTTGTTGTCAACTGTCAAACTCTAAGGGGTCACTCAAGTTAGTACTTATGCGTGTAAAAAATCATCGAGAATTACTTCTCAGTTATTTTCACTACCTTGTCTAAGGCTTTCATTGCATCTCATTCCTTAAGTCAATGTCTTTAAATATCGAGTGCAGATGATATCATCTTAATCACATAATCATCTTCGTATACTTCATGTCGCATTGAATATATGACGTTTTAGATATCTCGTGGCTAAGGATTCATGAGTCATAATCAAAACACAATCATCCATTCACTATATGTCTTTGGTGTCTCAAGTCAAAGGACCACATACACAATCGTGACATAAATCAACCTGATTAACAATTAGGTATAATTATTATTTAGTAAATTATACGGATCAATTCAATGAACTCTTTCTCGAAAGATCAAACACTTTTTATCTTTAGTATCTCCACATCAATGGCTATAGGATTAGTCATACTCATAATAAGAGTTTGATTACATAGTGTTATTCTTTCAGGATAATTCGAAGTCCTTCTCGAATATCCCACAAATAAGAATGTTTAGAATATATGTTTAAGGATTAGTGATCATTGTATTATAATCTCATCATAATTCACTTAGTCATTACATATGCTCATGGACCTCATTACAAACATCACACAAGAATGATAATGAATAAATATCATTTCAATCAACATAAACGAGATACATGAAAGTGTGATCGGCTTATTGGCCACATAATATCTATCATTTTGATTATGATTCATGAATCCCTAGCCACAAGATATCTAAAACGTCATATATTCGATACGACATGAAGTCTAGGAAGATGATTGTATGATTAAGATGAGATCATCTGCACTCGATATTTGAGGACATTGACTAATTAAGATGGGATGCAATGAAAGCCTTAGACAAGGTAGTGAAAATAACTGAGAAGTAGTTCCCGATGATTTCTTACATGCATAAGTACTAACTTGAGCGACCCCTTAGGGTTTGACAGTTGACATCACATCCTAAGTTATTCATGAGTCTCGTGCAATAAAGGATTCCATATATATGGTAACCAATGATAGAAGGGTTTTATATGATAATTTTTATAGCCTCCAACAGGCTGTGATGTAGCTTGTCACCCCAACAGACTGACGATTCAACCTATTGACTGTGTTAAATCAATCTATGATTAATTAATCTATATTTTGATGTAGATAATTAATTAAGGTTTACCAATAAGATATTATTGGGCATGTAGAGTTATTAACTAGTGAGATATATGGACCTAGAGGACCACACACATAAGGGCTATGGATGTTTGTAGATATTGATATAATTATAAGGGTTTTTACGAAAAATCTACATACCAAATGTTTATAAATAGGGGGAGAACGATCACAACTCAAGGTGCCCATGCAATCCTTGTGAGATTTCTTTCCTTTCTTCTCTTTCTCTCTTGGTGAAGAGCTTTGAAGAGGAGATGTAACCATCTACAAATCGTGTGGATACCGCTATAGGTTAGACACTTGAATAGCTTTAAAAACTCCTTCAAGGGAACCTTATAAGTATGTTTTCTCGTACATATTAGAAGACATTATCATTTATTTTTGGCGCTTCAATAGTTTGAATATATGATTCAATATATTCCATTGCATTTGATGTTTTGATCAAAATTTTAAAAATTTTATTGACCTAGGAACCCATTAATAGTGCCATATATTGTTTATTTCTACTTGGATCATCAATAATTAATATAAATATAAAAAAAATATGGTACATGGCTGGTCATACTTAAATGGACCTAAGGGATGAGCCTCAATGTAATAATCAAATGAACTGAGTGGTGAGATGGGGTAGACCTCATCGGGGTAGCTTATTTTGAGCTACATATGATCCAACGAACTAAGAAATGAGAATGATTTTCTATAGATACAAAAATAGATGCAAGAAATGGAACATTGGCGCTATTAATCTTGTTTAAGTCATTAACAATAATTTGAGCTGCATATGATCCAATGAAATAAGAAATGAGTGCAAGTGAAATCATTGAATGCTCTCAAATTATTGTAAATGACTTAAACAAGATTAAAAGAGTCGATGTTCCATTACTTGCATCTATTTTTCTATCTATAGAAAACTATTCTTCAGTTTCAGCTAACGTTGGATAATGATGATTCTAGAATCTATCAGCTTGCATGATGCCAATCTAATTAGATATCAAGCGTTGTTACTTGAATAATTTTTTATGCTCTCTGAATCTTGCAAATTAATGCATTAAATGGTTAGGAGATTTTTACTTGCCTTAGATTTCTTCAATTTAGTTTTAGGATTCAATAGATAAACTATCATCATAGTATAATCCAAGTCGGAAAAAAAACGTAGTTTTCATTCTAAAAGGGAACTCCTTTTAAGAAAAAAAAAAGAATAATTTTGTATATTAATTTTTTATTGATAGATCTGATATTATTCAAAACCAAAGTTATCTCTTAATTTTAGATTTATATATTTCTCATTTGGGAAATTAAAATACTCGTGAGGAGAAACAGGTAATTTAAACCTTGTTGAAATCATTTGTCTCCACTAGCCTAGCAAGCTAAACTTAAATGGGATCTCTTGAAATGTGGATCACGAAAGTGTCCAGGCTGCAAGTGCTTTTTTTATTTTGGCCCAGTGGGCTTTCCGCAACGGTTAAGCTGACTCAGCACAATAACGTACCTCGTGGCCTTTCCCAACGGCTATAATTAGAGTTTGTCCTCTTTCTATTTAATATAAGTAGAAAACGCATCAAATCCAGTGTCTGCGTGCATTAAGTACAAAACACACACTTCTCCCTTTGTCCTCTCTGGAGATTTTCTCTCTCTACCTCTCTCTCATGGCAGCATCGTCTACGGTCGGACGCAATGTTCAGCACCTAACGAAGGCTTCGTCCGATGAGTTACTCCGCAAGTTTGCCGAGGAAGAACCGGGAGAGAAGGTCCCCATCAAGAAGAACCATACGCTGCTTAGAGTTTCTCTGGCGCGCAGAAAGAGGAAATCTTCTAGAAGAACTTTGTCTCGCCCTACGTTCCATGGCGATCATCTCCGAGCAGAAAGAATGTCCGAGTGGAAAGGGCTCCTCCCGAAATCCCCTCTTCCCCGCCGAACTTCGATTCTTACCTCCGGCATCTCGGAGAAGATCAAGACGAGTGATTTTTTTCTGCACGCAATGGAGAAGGTAAGCCATTCATGTCTTACTTCCTCGAGGAGTATTATTGGTATTACTTCCTCATTCTTTTCTGGGGCTAACCGTAATTTCTCCGCAGACCTGGCGGAAAATGATAGAGGGAGCCGCAAGGATGGCTGCAGAGGGGCACTGCAACCAACACGTCCGGCTCATTGGCGACGCTGCTTAGAAATTTCTGCGTCGGAGAATTATTTTTTTCCCCCTAAAAGACAATTTTTCATTCTTCTTGATTCCTGTAAGGAAATCGAAGGATGAACATTTTTCATCATTCGAGGGATATAAATCAGTAATTTCTAGTCGTCGATTGCATTGATGGCCGCATGGATCCCATTCCGTGTGGCATCAGTTACCATCGATTTTGGTGCCATCGCAGAACTTCCGAATTCTAACTGAAAGAAATAAACTTATCCCCGAGGACGAGTGTGTAAGCATTAAGGTTAGACCCGCTTCCTAGACCCGCTTGAACAACATGATGGAAGATCTGGTCGAGGAAGGTGGGGGGCTTAGTCGATGCGTCGCCTGTGAGTCGCCAGCCGCCTGCAGGTGAGGCAGGAGAGAAAGAGCCACTTTTTGCAGGTACACATGTCGACATAGAAGCATTCCAACTTGTGGAAGGGTCCACAAGATCCCCTTAATTGTGGGGCACCAGGTGGAATTCCTTGGAGCAAAAGATGCAGAGGGCCACGTGACCATCAGATTAGATGGCCCAAATCAAGTCCAAGATATCTAATTTTCTCTCTCTTTGCACGACGAATTACAATGCGCACGTGGTGTAATCGTGTGCGTTCTGTACGTACAAGAGGAGATCCGATGACTTGCAGTGATTTCATTATTTCTCTCTCCTTCTAACAAGCCAAAACGTGACACATGCCACAATCTGTTGCATTTCAAGTTAATCTTGATAAAAATCAATGGCTGCAAAACACGATCATCCATCTACAAGATGTCTTTGGTGTCTCAAGTCGAAGGACCACATACACAACCATGACATGAATCAACTTAATTGACAGCGAGGTATAATATCATTCAGGGATTCATATGGATCAATTCAATGAACTCTTTCTCCAAAGAGCACCCACTATCTATTATTAGTGTCTCCACACCGATGGCTATAGGATCAGTCATAATCATCATATGAGTTGGATCAGAGAGTGATATTCTTTCTAGATAATTCGATGTCCCTATCTAATATCCCACGAATATGAATGTTTAGATCATATGTTTAAAGACTAGTGATCACTATGTCATGATCATCATAATTCACATAGTCATTGCACATGCTCAAGGACTTCATTGTAAACATCACACAAGAATGACAATGAATAAATTTCATTTCAATGAACATAGGTAAGATACATGAAAGTGTGATTGTATTATTGGCCACATAATATCCATCAATCAATAGAAGTCACTCCAAGCTTGGTGACAAAGCCAAGGCCATTGATCTCATCAGCAGATCATACTCCCTCAAGCAAGGAGACAAAGACTCACTTATTCAAATGAGTTGAGAACTATCCATACTGAGTTAAATTATTGCTGGCCTCAGTCCACAGACCCTGTGGCTCGAGCTCGAGAAGCTACATGCAAATTATGTCAACTTCTATTGGGTTTGAGGCCAGAGTTTGAAGTCGTAAGAGCCAGCTATACAACAGAGAAGTAGAACCTACCTTTGATGAATTTGTCTCCAAGCTCCTTAACGAGTCGGCTTCGTGCGTCGTTAAAACACAAAGACGATGGTCAAAAAAAAATTATAAAACCGAACTCACAAAGACAAGATATAATAATCAAGTATTGGGTAAGTATCGGGTCGATCCACAAAGATCAGGGTTGACTTTAATCGCAGAGTTGACTTGGTCAAACTTAGGTTTAAAAGGAGTTTTAAATAAGAGAAAATAAGATGTAAGATATAGAAATGTTATAAATAAGGTAAATAAGAAGTTTTAAGAATTAAAATATCGGATTTGACAGAGAAAAGTCAAAAGTCAAAGTCAAAGCATTGACTTTTACCAACAGTAGGTGTTCTGTAAAATCAGAGAATCAAACAGAGTCAGAAGATTACGCAAAGTAGATATTTAGAAACTAGAGAGAAAATGAAATTTATTGATATATATTTAATAATTTTTGGATAAGAAATGGATTTATTATGAATTATTGAAAATCAATGATCATAAAATCCCCGAAATTAACACCCCAGAGGAAATCTTCAAATTGAATGCCCAAATGAAATCCAAATCTTGCAATTTCTATGTCAATGGAAAGCTAAGAACCAGAGGAATCTAACAAGACCAAAATTATCAAATTATGATTTGTCAATCAAAAGTAATTGACCCCGAAAGTCAATGTTTAACTTCTGATGAAAGATGAACAGTCATTGGTCAAACGTTAAATTGGAGGGTCAAATGAACTCAGAATTTGATGAATTTGCTATCCACGGAAAGCTGATGAAAAGAGGAATCCAATGAAACAAAAATAAAATGATTTAGAATTATAATCAAAGAGATATCCTATTTTCAAAATCACCATCTTTTCGGACCTAAAATTAGGGAAAATGAAGAACACTATGAACTAATTTGCAAAATTAAACTTCTAAATCTAATAAAAACTCAAATTACCTCCTGATAATCGATCGAATCTCACTACTAACCTGATTGCCGTAAGAATGGGGCTTCAATTCTTGTAGATTGAAGCAAATTTGCTCGGATTCTTCCTCGCGGACGTTCGGAATTCAAGGGGAAAATTCGATGAAATCAAGGAGAAATTCGCGATCAATCCCGCTCCAATTGCTTCGCAATCGAGTCTAAATGCGGGGATCACGATGAACTAGAGATCTTCCTCGAAATTCGCTTAATTCCTTCACGAATCGATCAAAAGTTAAGCTTGAAAAGGGAGAAATACATTGGTTTTAAAGAGGAAATTGGGCTTGAAATCGTGGATGATAGAGCGGGTCGTGAGCGCGTATTTGCAGCGTTGAGGGTGCGACTCCGTGGGCATGGATCGTGGCTTCAATGTCGCGACAGATAGGCCCGGAATTAGCGGTGAGTTGGATTGACTTTGCTTCAAAATGAGGCCACGATCGGGCCACGATCGTGATCCTGGAGCTTGGTCGG
This sequence comes from Lemna minuta, assembly GCA_024174645.1. Lineage (NCBI taxonomy): Eukaryota > Viridiplantae > Streptophyta > Magnoliopsida > Alismatales > Araceae > Lemna > Lemna minuta. The sequence goes on along the minus strand of CM044102.1, from coordinate 19,742,864 downwards.
CCGTCGTCTAATCCTGTGGGAGTGATTCGGCGACAAAAGCTCCATGATTGCGGCTCGATCGCGCTGCGATCGCGGTTCGATCGGACCGCGATCGTGGAGTTCTTCCACGATACATCTGCACCGTTCGATGGACCTCAGGTAAATGGACGATCGCGATCTCCCGATCAAGCCGCGATCGTGATGAAGAACAGCCGTCAGATGAAGATCAAGGCTACGGTGAGTCCACGTGGCGTCCATCCGCGTGCAATCGCGTGATGAGATCTCGTACGTCCGATTGAGGCGTGATGTCTCCTCGCCACGCCACGTGTCGCACATCCGCCGTTTCACTTAAACCAAAATTTGCGCACATGTTGGATTGATGATTGCGTGGACTCGGGTCCACGCGATCTCCACCGTCTTGCTAGAATACGACGCCTGTCGCTTGTCCACGTCACCTGCAAAGGTAAGACCGTGTGGGAACATAGTCCCACACAGAGAAAATAAAGGGGAATGATGCGTATAAATAGGGGGTTAGATGAGAGAGGTTAGCCAGTTCTAAGAATAGGCTTATAATATGTATATTATATAGTATATATGACACGTGTACACGTGTCACCTGATGTGTCGTTTTTGTGCGTCGTTAAAACACAAATACGATGGTCAAACAAAATTTATAAAACTGAACTCACAAAGACAAGATAGAATAATCAAGTACTGGGTAAGTATCGGGTCGATCCACAGAGAGCAGGGTTGACTTTAATTGCAGAGTTGACTTGGTCAAACTTAGGTTTAAAAGGAGTTTTAAATAAGAGAAAATAAGATTTAAGATATGGAAATGATATAAATAAGGTAAATAAGAAGTTTTAAGAATTGAAATCTCGGATTTGATAGAGAAAAGTCAAAAGTCAAAGTCAAAGCGTTGACTTTGACCAGCAGTAGGTGTTCTGCAAAATCAGAGAATCAAACAGAGTCAGAATATTACGAAAATTATATATTTGGAAACTAAAGGGAAAATGGAATTTATTGATATAAGTTTTGTAATTTTTGGATAAGAAATGGATTTATTATGAATTATTGAAAATCAATGATCAGAAAATCCCCGAAATAAACACCTCAGAGGAAATCTTCAAATTGAATGCCCAAATGAAATCCAAATCTTGCAATTTATACGTCAATAGAAAGCTAAGAACCAGAGGAATCCAACAAGACCAAAATTATCAAATTATGATTTTTCAATAAAAAGTAATTGACCCCGAAAGTCAACGTTTGACTGCTGATGAAAGATGAACAGTCCGTGGTCAAACGTTAAATTGAAGGGTCAAATGAACTCGGAATTTGATGATTACTATCCACGGAAAGCTGATGAAAAGAGGAATCCAATGAAACTAAAATCAAGTTATTTGGAATTATAATCAGAGAGATATCCTATTTTCAAAATCAGCAACTTTTCGGACTGAAATTTTGGAAAAATGAAGAACACTATGAACTAATTTGCAAAATTAAACTTCTAAATCTAATAAAAACTCAAATTACCTCCTGATAATCGATCGAATCTCACTACTAATCCGATTGCCGCAAGGATGTGGCTCCAATTCTCGTGGATTGAAGCGAATTTGCTCGGATTCTTCCTCGTGGACGTTCAGAATTCAAGGGGAAAATTCGATGAAATCAAGGAGAAATTCGTGATCAATCCCGCTCCAATTGCTTCGCAATCGAGTCTTAACGCGGGGGGAACACGATGAACTAGAGATCTTCCTCGAAACTCGCTTAATTTCTTCACGAGTCGATCAAAAGTTGAAGAACAAAGAGAGGGAAATACATGCTTTTAAAGAGGGAATTAGGCCCGAAATCGTAGCCAATTGGTGCGGATGTGGACGCGGCTTTGCAGCGTCGAGGGAGCGGTTTCCTTGCGCGGCGTTGTAACTCCCAAATTTGTGGCGAATTTTCCTCAAAATTAGCCTCCATGAATGCCACGTTTGCACCACGATCGGGCCACGATCACGCCGTGATCGGGCCACGATCATGGCTCGATCCACGATCGCTAGCTTCCAATAGAGCCTTCCGAAGCTCGGGGAGATGATTCCGTCCTCCAAGAATCACGATCGCGGCTCGATCGCGCCGCGATCGCGGTCCGATCGGGCCGCGATTGTGGAGTTCTTCCACTAGCCTTCTGCGCCGTCCGATCGCGTCTCAGGTGAGCGAACGATCGGGATTAATCAGATCCCGTATACCCTGATCATAGATCACGTTCACCGCCAGCCGTCCGATGTTTATCGCCTTTGATCAAATTGCAGCAGCCGTCTGATGGAGATCTATCGCCCTTCAATTTGATGCCGATCGGGAGGTCCTCGGGTTGCCACGTGGCGCGAGGTAAGTCGTCCGATCCTCGTCACTTAATCCTCGAATTCAGCACATGTCTGATTGCTGATCGCGTGGACTCGGGTCCACGTGATCTCAACCGTTTTGATGCGATCCGACGCCCGCTAAGCCGCCACGTCACCTGCAAAACAGAAACCGTGTGGGAACATAGTCCCACACGGAAGAAATAAAGGAGATTGACGCGGTTAAATAGAGAGACGAATTATGTCATCAGCAGTTCTAATGAATAGGCTTATATATGTATATTATATGATCTATATGCACACGTGTCAGCCACGCGTCACGCGCGGGCCACACGCGTCCTGCCACGTGGCCTCAGCGCCACGTCGTAACGGCGCGGTGGACCCGCGCGCCACGTGGGCTCGCTCGCCACGTCAGCCCCGCCTGGGCCCGCTCGCCACGTCAGCCCCGCCTGGGCTTGCTCGCCACGTCAGCTCCGCGGTAAGCCTACCCCCTTTTTCGCGATTTTAACTAAAAAAATACTTTAAAAAATCAAATAAAAATCGGAAAAATCATATAAAACTTTAGAAGTTCATATTTCTCAAAATACAACTCCTTTTTAATCCAAATTTTCTCCATTGGATCACAAATTCTTTTCTTTTTAATATCATGTCATTTAAAATATGTTTTCAAGAAGGAAATAAGGATGAATTAAAATTTCATTAAATAAGTTCTAATTATACATTCTAAATCATAAATTCATCCTAAAATCATCCTTCCAAACATTTACTAAAGTCAAAACTCATTTAATCACTGAGATTAACTCCTATTAATCTAAACAAAAGATTAACCATCTCTTAAGCATGAAATTATCTCTAATTTATGCATAAATATCAACTTTAGTGAAATGACATGCCAATGGAGAAAATTCCTAAAAAGTATGATAACATGCATCATATTCACATAAAATAAGCATGAATATGAGTTAATTAGGGTAAGAATTCAGGTTATAAATGCATGTTATCATCACCCATGCGCCACGTGGGCCATCCGCGGCCCTGCCACGTGGCCTCAGAGCCACGTCGCATCCGCCGGTGGTCCCGCGTGCCACGTCACCGCCTCGCCACGTCACTATTTCGCCACGTCAGCTTACGGGGCCTGTGGACCAAAATACCCCCCCTTTTTCGCGATTTTAACAAGGAAATTAATCAAAAAAATTACTTTAAAATTCAAATAAAAATCGGAAAAAGGGCTAAAACTTCAGAAAATCATATCTTAAAATATACAACTCCTTTTTAATCCAAATTTTCTCCATTGGATCACAAATTCTTTTCTTTTTAATATCATGTCATTTAAAATATATTTAGAAAGAAGAAATCAAGATGACTTATAATTTACTTAAATCATTTCTCATTAAACATTCTAAATCATAAATTCATCCTAAAATCGTTCTTCCAAACATTTACTAAAGTCAAAACTCATTCAATAACATAGATTAACTTCTATTAATTTTAAACAAAAGATTAATCATCTATTTAGCATGAAATTATCCCTAATTTATGCATAAATATCAACTTTAGTGAAATGACATGCCAATGGAGAAAATTCCTAAAAAGTATAATAACATGCATCATATTCACATAAAATAAGCATGAATATGAGTTAATTAAGATAAGAATTCAAGTTATAAGTGCATGTTATCACTCCTCCAAGAGGAAAGCCGCCTTGATGCAGGACACGGTGGTGAAAACCCTCGTGCCTGATCAATGGGACTGAGGTTGACCGGAGGTAGCCGGTCAACCCTAACCTATGGGTAGGCAAATCCTAGACCCTAAGTATGTGACCGAACCTAACCCTAAGTGCAGGCAGGCGTGCCGATCAGCGAAGTCGACTCCGGGTGACCCGGGGAGACTCGCGATGATGGATAGGGTGAGGTCCTCTCGACCCACGTCCGGAGGCGTGGAAGTCGCTCGTCGTGGAGTAGCCGGGAGGCTGCAGCCCACGCTCGGTACCGGATCTGACGCACGCGTAAGAAATCTCGAACCTATATCAGTAATACCCTATCTATGTCTTCCGTCGGCGGTGGAGACGAGTACAAGGAATGCTTCGAAAAGTAATTAGACTTTAAAAGGAGGGGGACGAAGCTAACCTGCGGGGCGCGAGCCCGGTCGGTCGGGGGGAGGGAGATCGTCGGGCGCGGCAGCGACGTCGGACGCCGGATCGAGTCAGCGGGGAAGCGCGGAGGAGCGATCGGCGCGGGGCGGGGCGATGACAAGGCGCAGCGAGTCGGTCGGATCGTCGCGGACGCGGTGAGGGCGGTGGCGGCGTCCGGGGCCGGCTCAGGGCAATCTGGGCCGGTTCAGGGCGGTCTGGGCCGGCCCTGGGCCGGTCTGGGCTGCCTGGACCGGTCTGGGCCGGTCAGGGCCGGCCTGGGACCGGTCCTGGGCCGATGGGGCAGCCCGGGCGGTCCGGGCCGGTCGGGGTTGGGGCCGGTCTGGACCGGCCTGGTCCGGATCAAGCCTGGGCGACTCACGGGCTGGCACTGGGCTGGGTCGGCTCAGGCGGCCCGATCGGATCGGGGGCCGGTCCCGGGTCTGGTGCAGGGGCGGCTTGGGCAGTGCGCTGGCTGGGTCGGCCTGGGCGGTCCGATCTGGTCAGGACCGGTCCGGGTTGACTCGGATAGGCTTGGACCGGTCCGGGTTGAGAGGGAACGGTTCCCGCTGAGTTGACTCAGCGGGAATCGTTCATTTCTTTCCTTTAGGGTTTCGTTTCAGGGCAGAGCGGCGCACGGCGATTCCGGAGTTCGTGGCGGCGATTCCGGGCGGGGGAGGGCTCGTCGGGCGGCGGGATGGAGGGAGAAGGCAGGGCGACGACCCTTGTTGTGGGGTTGGTGCGCGAAGCTTGACGGGGAGAGCTGGAGGCGACGGACGGCGGCGGAACCGGTCGTCGGGAGTGGCTACAGGCGGCGAGCGTGAGGGCGGTGGCGTCTGCGGCCGGGCGTGACGTCGTCGGCGACGGGAATCGGAGGTGGCGGCCGCGAAATGGAAGGGGGCGGGTTCCTGGGGATCGATGAGGGGGAAAGAGGTGTTCCGGGCCTTGATGATCGCCGGAGAAGGTGGTGGAGGAGGAGATTGAAGAAGGAGGACTGTGGAGGAGGCAGGGGACGAAATCGGGGGGGGGGGGGGGAAGGCGGAAGCGGATCGGAAACAGCGGCAGGGAGGATCGACGGGGATGGAGGTGGAGGTGGAGTTGGAGATGGGGATGATGGAGATGGAGGCGGAGTTGAGGCGATGCTGAGCAGCGGCGGCGGCGGCGGAGCAAGGGCGGCGGCGGCGGCTCGATGGCGGCGGCGGCGGCGCTAGGTCGGCGGCGGCGGCTGGAGCAGCAGCAGAGGTATCAACGTGGCCGGGGCAAGGAGTGGCGGCGGTCGTCGCGGCGGCGGCGGCGGCGGCGGCGGCGGCGACGGCGGTTGGACTCCTTCCCCGGCCTTCCGTGAGCAGTCACTCGAGATGGAGGAGACTCCTTTCTTTTCTCAAATGACGGCTAGGGTTTGTGGGGGGGTCCCTTCCCCTCTTATAGAGCCCTTGGTGGGCCAAGAGAGGAAAGGGCCCACTTGAGGCCCACAACCCACACCCATACTCATAGAAATAGAATAAAAGGTTCACAAAGAAGGATGGGCTTCACAAATGGGATCCCGAAAAGGGAAGAACCCACCCGGAAGCCTAAAGGGAGAGAAGAAATAAACGAGGACCCGCTTAAACACGTGCGGGTCAAAAGGTCCATAATAAAGAAATAAAGAAGTAAAGATAAGCGGATAGATCCGCGCGCGCAAAAGGGCTCCTCCGGCGCCGTGGTATCGTGTCTTGGTGGCGACCGGGGTCGTACGCCACCACGCCTTCAGTCACAGAAGGGGTCGATTGAAGGAGCTGCATATGTGACTAAAGGCTACAGAAACTCTAGTCAAAGCCAGAATCAATTTCAGAGAGATGGTGTACCAAGGACAGACCTTGGAAGAAGGGGAGACCTTGTTTGTGTCGACTGCAAGAAGCCTGGACACCACAAGGACAAGTGCTGGAAGCTCCAAGGAATACCTCCCCATATTGCCAAAGCCCATATGGCCCAAAACTTATAGCAATGGGGAGCATCCACACTTCCACCACCTTCATCTAAAGCTTTCCAGATGATGATACATGAGCTTCAGAATTTGAAAACTATGATCAGCTCCTCAAGCACCATCATCACTGCATCATATGAACGTCCATGTCTAACTCTCGTATAAAGGAATTTTTGTTTCTTAGTCTGTCCTTCCAAGTTGTCTTACAACTACTTGAATCTTAGATTCTAGAGCAACTGATCATATGACTCCATCAGATAAGTATTTTTTGTCATATGAGCAAATTGCCCGAGGCAAGCATGTCCAAACAGCCGACAAAACCTTACTTCAGCTTTCCGGCATTGGGACAATGATCATACAACCTATTGGTTTAACAACCAATGTGTTGTATGTTCCTATAACATTTTAAAGTCTTATCTATATACAAAGACTTACAAAATTTATAGAATATAGAATTTTATTTGATAATTTTTATGCCTACTCATGTCATAAGGTTCAAGGATCGAAGATTGGACTAGCTAAAATCAAGCAAGGCCTCTATTACCTTCTTGGATCTGATCAAATGACCACTACGACAGCTGGATCAAAGACAATCTCGATTCAAACATCTCCAAGAGGATAACTGATGGAGATCCATCAATGAATGAGTCACCCATCATTTCACCTCCTTGATGAATCAAGACCGCGAGGTCATTGAAAACACACGGTCAAGAGTCAAAATAATGACCAAACTCACCAATTTTATCAAATAATCACGAATTGAATAGTATAGTGGTGAATAAGGGTCAAATCCACAAAGAATTAAGGTAATTTTGGATGATCTTTTTAAATTCGCTCAAATCAGACAATCAAATGTGGATAGCAATTAGGGATTTTCATATTTTTGGAAAGAAGACTCAAAGACAAATCCACAGAATCAAAAATCACTGAATTTGGATCAAGATTCGCGGAGAAATCATCGAATGAACTAGAGAGAAATTTATGAAAAAAATAAATTCACAAAACCAAAATTGAAATTAAAATTGACTCAAATTATGATTCGAAATTGAAATCTAAAGTTATACGAAGGAAGATTAGGATGAATCACGATCTCTAACCCAAGATTGCGCTTGAATAGATCCAATTAGTCGCCGGATCAAAGGCTTTTTATTCTCAAATTCGAAAAATGATCGTTGACGTTTAAGAGCCAATTTCTTCCTATTCTCTCAACGAAATCTCACTTTCAAGCACTCTGTGGACGCTGAAATGAGTCTTGAAGCAATTGGAAGCAAGAAATTCAAGGGATTTGGTGTCTAATCAATTTGATTACTCGAATTGCCTTGGAATGCTTTACAATGTCGAAGAACACCTCTATTTATAGGGTGAATTGGGCATAACCTTCAGATCGAGCATTTAATCTTCGATCAATGGCTCTGATGAAACGCACGATTGTGAATCTTTTCTATTAAGTTGTGGCCGTTGGATCTCTGATGGACTGTCGAGATGATGCCGCGTCGAGCACGTTATAAGTAACGTACTGAATCGCCGCCGTTTGATCTCGATCAGACGCTTTATATGTGTTTCGTTTGTTTTAATCTCAACCGTTATAACTCCTCAGATCAACAACTGAGATTAATTAATTTTAAAACGATTCACCGGAGAATGAGATTGCGCCACGTACTCCCGCCTTTAATTGACGATCAACGGTCATGATTAAACGTGCGATCAGACACTCCATATTTTGCCACGTCACCTGCGCACTTATAAAATCAATTTTAAATTAAATAAATCAATTTTAAATTCAAAAAAATCTAGAAAAATTCAAAAAATCCAAATAAATCCCTAAAAATTAGAAAATTCATAACTTTCAAAATATAACTCCAAATTAATCCAAATTTATTCCATTGGATCAGAAATAAAATTATCTATCATTCTAAAAAATTAAATTTAATAAATAACAAGAGAATAAATTTCTTTTGGATTTTAAAACTTTCAAATATATGAGTGTATATAAAATAATTTCTCTTATTATTTAACCTTAAAAACTAATTATAATCTCAAGTAAAAATGGGTTATGAAAATATTATCCTTAATTCATCATAATTAACCCTAAATTAATGCATTTTGATATTATAATGACTTTTTCATAGAATGATAGATAAACACTAAAAAATATGACAACATGCATTAGAATGGAATGATATATGCCTTAATTTGCATTAATAATCATGTATTTTTATATTTAATTAGCATGTTATCACTCCTCAAACACATGTTACCACATCTGTTTAAGGATATTGATACAAATTTTCTCAACCGTGATGCATGTCAACTAGGAAAATTTAAATGAGCTACTTACTCTGCAAACAATAATCGAGCTAAAAAGTCATTTCATCTACTACATTGTGATGTTTGGGGTCCATCCCCCCATACAGATCTATTGGGGAACTGATATTTTCTAATCTGCACATATGATCACAACAGATTTAGTTGGCTATTTCTACTAAAAACAAAATTTGAAGTCATTCACTGCATTCAGAATCTTTGTACTTTAATAGAACAACACTTTGGGGATACAGTTCAGGGACTCAGAAGTGATAATGCTAAGGATTTTCTTAACAAGGCGTTAAGTGAATTCCTAGCATCGAAAGGAATTAAACATGAAACTTCTTGTCCATATACCCCTTAGCAAAATGGCTTGACGAAGAGAAACATTGGCGATATAGTAGATAAAGCTATAACTCTCTTAATACAGGCTGATGCTCCTTTAAATTTATGGGGATTTAATGTTATGACAACGGCACACCTCATAAATAGGATACCATCCAAGACCTTGAACCTTCATAGTCCTATTGAAGTACTTGAAAAAAAATAATCGAATGTTCGACTTAAGACTAGATTACTAGTAAAAATATTTGGTTGTGTTGCTTATGTACACAATTATGTACATAAGACAACCGACTGGTTTTCCAAGGCACTCAAATGTGTGTTCTTGGGCTATTTGACTACCCAAAAAGGATTTAAATTATATCATCATGTCACTAGGAAATACCTAGTTTCTTAGAATGTTGTACTTGATGAAACATCATTCTATTATAAGTCAGACATACATGAAACACTCAGAGATCTAGACTATTTAATATTACTTGATAATAGGTCACACTACTCCGTTGAATCTGAGGATGATCATGAAAATCTCTCTCAGATTAAAGGCCTTACACTTACCTTACAAGATGATTGTCTCATTTCGGATCCATCACAAGAAGAATGTGATGCTTCTGACCCACTAGAAGTAGACTGCCCCGAACTAGCCAGTTCAGGTATGGCCCCAGAGTCTCCTATTAAAGAAACAAATATTGATCCTTATCCTAAGTATGACAAATGAAGATCGAAGAAGAATCCTGAGGTGTCCAATGAAGGGGGAGCAAAAGGAGAATGGTCCATTGCCTTGAGGAAGGACAAGAGATCGTGTGTCAAACCACGACCTAATGATATTTCCCACTACCTCACATTTAACAATGTGTCACCACAATATAAAATTGTCTTAGTTGGACCTTAGGATATTCCTATCCCAAAATCATCCCAGGAGGCAGCGAAAATTTCTCAATGGAAAGAGGCAATGGATGAAGAAATGAGGGCTCTGTTAAAAAATGATACATGGGATATCATAGTCGATCTCCCTAAAGGGAAGAAATTGATGGAATGTAGATGGGTATTTGCTCTATAATACAAAGTAGATGGTACTCTTGATAGGCACAAGGCCAAATTAGTGGCTAGAGGATATACTCAAACCTATGCAATAGACTATCTAGTAACATTTGCACTAGTGGCAAAAATGAATACTATTAGGATTATTATCTCTTTGGCAGTTAATCTTGACTAGGAAAGTGCAAAGTCAGACCAAGTATCAGTAAACCGAACCGGAATGAGACCGTCTATCCCTCAAAATGGGCTCCATGCGCATTCAAAATCGGAATGAGACCAAGTATCTGAACTGGAATGAGACAGTCAAAATTTGGTTCAGTCCTCCATGCGCATTCGGTCCTGGATCGAAGATAAAAAAGGACATTTTTAGAGAAAAGGGCATTCGACATTACGTCTTCGCTGGAGGTGAGGGGGGTCAGTTCGCCATAATTTTCAAGGTGGGAGAATGCAAACAACTGCGAGCAGATGTCTTTGGGGAATTGTTCTTGCGCATCGTACTCTCTGAGTCAAATCGAGTGTCTCTTGTGGGGGGCTCCTCTTGTGAACTTGCATCAGATCTTGTCTGGAGGATACAATCTCTATCTCAAGCTCCCCGTATTAGAGCTTTGTGAGCATCCTTTTCCCTTTCTCTTCTATCTATCTATCCATCCATCCATCTATCTATCCAGCCATCTATCTATATGTCTATCTATCTATCTTTCAATCTATGTATCTATCTATCATCTATCCATTTATCGATCTACCTATCTACCTATCTATCTATCATCATCTAGCTATCAATCCATGCATTTGTCGTCTAGCTATTCACATCAAATCGTCTGAGTATTTTTTGTGCCTTCTGATAACATGCTATTTATAAATGAATTTACATGATTATTTATGCAAATAAAGGCATTAATTATTCTAATTGTATGCATGTTATCATATTTTAAGTATATTTCTATCATTTTGTATAATTTCATGTTATGATCTAAAAATACATCAATTTATGGATTATTATACATAATTAAACAAATGTGATTTTAATCCTAATTATATTTGAGATCATAAGTATGTTTTTATGATTAAATGATAAGAGAAATGATGCTTATTAACATTCATGTATTTCTATAAGTTATTTTAGAAAATATATGAATGTATTTATTTAATTAAAATTTATTCTCTTACTATTTTAATATTTTGACTTTTTATAATGATAGATTATTCAATAATTAACATTCAAAAATATATTTAAGTAAATTTTTGAAAGTTATGATTTTTACTATATTTAGGAAATTTCTAGAATTTTTTTGAATTTATTTAAGTGTATTTTCGATTTTAAATTTATTAAAACAATTAAAAAGGGGTTATTTTATCGTGGGGGACCCACACGGATGCGACGTGGCATGCAAGGCCACGTGGCAGAGCCACGCGAGCCCACGCAGCCGCCTGCATGGCGTAGAGGTGACCCGTGTGCTGTATATATATATATTATTGTTGTAATGTATAAGCGTCCCGATCATCTGAACACGCTAACCATTATTTTCGTCGCACCTTATAAACTTGACTTCTCGCTCTAATTTTCTCCGTGTGGGACTATTTCTTCCTTTATTTTGAATTTCAGGTGATGTGGCTGAATACGATGCTTTGGATCAAAGCGCGTGGATTATCGCACTTAGATCGCGTGGACGCGGAGTCCACCGTATCATTAATCAACCATGTGCCTTAAATCATCTTTAAGTGAAGCTTTTGACCCGATTAAATCACCACCGTCCATCTCCAAAATTATAACGGTCGAGATTAATCGCGATCGGTGGACTCATCAACTTATCGCGATCGTTGGATAAAGATCCAACGGATGGATCAAATTGAGGCATCTCTTCACATGTGCGACGTGGCTCACTGTGGACACTCCATCACCAATCGAATGAACGCGACTTAATCGCGTTGATTCATCAAACGACGTGCAATCCTGACCATTGATCGCGATGAACCACCTCATCCAACAGTTACGCCTCTTTTCTTCTATAAAACTAATGTTCTTCGCAACGGAAAAGACACCCTTGGACTTTCAAGAAAAATCGAACTGTCTAGACACCACAATTCAAGAGTCAATCAATTTCTTTCCCTTTTTGACACGTTTCCACATCCGAGGAGTGTTTGAAATCGAAAATTGATCAAGAGGATAAGGAGAAATCACATCTTGAACGCCATCTTCGTATTCGAAATCACGGAATGAAAAGCCATGCATCCAGCGATTAATTGGATCATTTAGAGGGCTATTTTGGGTTAGATTGCGTGTTTTCATCTTAATCTTTTGTCATTTAGTATTAATTTTACATTTTGAATCGTAGATTAAGTTTAATTTAGTTTTAATTTTTGTTTTTAATCAATTTCGTGACACGATTTTTCTCCCATTTTCAAACTTCGATTACTCTGCGAATTTAATCCAAATCACTCGATTCTTTATTCCGTGGATTCGCAACTGAGTTATCTTTCTTAATATCATAAATTTCCCAATTTCTAATCTCAATTCATCGTCCGATTTGATTGAATTTCAAAGATATCTTTCAAATTTTCCTAATTCTCTGTGGATTCGACCCTTATTTACCATTATACCCTTCAGTTAGTGAATTAATCTTTAAATTGGTAAGTTTGGACTTTGTTTTGACACTACATCATGTATATTCAACGATCATACACATTCGTATCGTCACCTTCGATGGTGATACTCTATCGCATAGATACATGTCGTCGTATGAGTTCCTCTTCAGCTGGACAGGTTTTCCTATCAATGTCTTGATTGGATTCATTATGCCCCTTAAAATATTCAATTATTTACTCTATATCGACACAATTTTCTTTCAACATAATAGTGGAGAGAGAGAGAGAGAGAGAGCGAGACTATAAAAAGGGGGTTATCAAGGGCAGAGATAAAGAGAGAGCCTATTGGGTGGTGGTGGTGGGGGCTGTGAGAGAGATATAGAAAGACTATCAAGAGGAGGGTCGTTTGCTGGTTTTAGGGGTTGGTTTTTAAGAGAGAGGGGGGGGGGGGGTTGAGAGAGACAAATAGAGAACCTATTGGGGGGAAGAGAGTATGTATAAGAGGAGGGTTATTGGGGGGTTCCTTTTTTGTTGTGTTTAGAGGGGGGTAGAGATGGACAGATAGAGGAGAGGTATCAGAACCCTGAGTTTTGCCTTAAAAACTAACACGTTAAAAACTAACAAGATTTCTGCATGCACCATTGCGAAAATCATGGGAAACCTTGTTCCAATGATCTTGCAGCATTTTTTGCATGAATGCAGATAAACAACGGTTGAGAGTAACGAAACATGTGAAATGAAAAATAATATAAAGAGACATAATTTAACCGTGGAGAAGAGGGTATTAAGATAGTGTACTCTCTGCCTCTCCTCAATAAAAGCATAGTACTGGGTTATACCCTTGAGAGTGAGTTCATCTATGAGATTGATAATGTAGGGATTGGGAAGATAGCGGTCCTTAAAATCTTTCACCGTCACAGGAAATGTGGTTGAGAACAGTAATATTTGCTGACTTTCTAGAAGAAATGCAATCAACTGCTCGATAGAAGGTTGAAACTTTGGAGATAACAGCTTATCCGCCTAAAACCTAATTATAAAGGTGACTGAACAATAAAATTTAATGAATTGATATTAAATAATGTAAATTTATTTTAATACCTCATCTTGAACAATTTTTCAAGATGCATACGCTCTTTTTAGTGAGATCTAATATTCGCCCAAGAGTTCCAACCAGTAAGTGAAGTGGTTGGTACAACCGCATTTGAATCTTCTAATGTTTTCCTAATTCTTTACAAACTTGAAATGTTTGGAGAGCTTGTTCTCAAGTTTCAATACCTAAGTAGTAAATATCATTTGATTTTGATTTTTATTATGGTTTTGATATTATATTTCCATTATATTGATATCCTTTATGGATGGCCCACATTAGTTTATAATTATTTTTCCCTTTTAAATCTAATTTTAAATCTAATTTTTAACCTGTGTTTAGATTGGCATAAAAGGAATCGATTGGAGATGAGGTATATTTTATTTTATATTGATCTCTAAAAATATATGATTGTAGCTTACTAATACTAAATTTTTTCTTTTAGATTGAATCAAACAATACATCCACATTTGTTTCTACAAATGCTACTCCTTCAAACTTTTCTCAATGAAGAAAAGCCTCATCAGTCTTAGTACATTTCATGAAGATCACATACGATAAGTATCTTTGAAAATTTTGCATAGTAGCCACCCCATCGAAAGAGATAAAAGTGAAGAGGGACAAAAGCAATAGCACAATCAAGTTATGGAAGCACTTGGAAAGATTCCAGGTTGAGATTTATAAGTAACTAAGGCGATCAAATGCTCCTAATACTTTAACATACTATTTCTCAAAAATTTCTAAGTTTTGAAACTACCTAAATTTTTAGGTAGGAATTCAAAGCAGACAAAGAAAGAGTGGATAGATTTAATTGTTAAGATAGATGCACCTTTTATGCTACTTGATCATCCTCAATTTAAAAAGTTTTGAAACTACTTAGTACAAGGCGAAGTAGGGATTCCTAGACACCATTCCAGACAATGAGGAATAAAGAAACTATTTGAAGATGGAAGGGATAAGATAAGAGAATTACTTCAACCAATTAAAAGGGTGTCCCTTATAGCAGACACTTGGACAACTAGAAATAATGCGGCAATACTTGGGATCACAATACATTGGATTGATGATATATGGAGACTTCATGAACAAGTGCTCGTTGTTGAGGACTTGGGTGTATCACATCAAGGTAAAATTTTGATAGAGGTGGTGCATCATGTGTTAGAAGAGTATGATCTCACTCAATAGGTAAGTAACATTTTACCTTTTTTTAATTTTTAATATTAAATCTATAAACATGAATTTAAATTTTATGCTAGGTTTTTGCTATCACAACAGATAATGCTAGTAATAACAAGACAATGGTGGCAAGCTTGAAAATTTTATTGAGTGAGAGTGGATCAATATTTACCACGTAGTTCCATGTGCCATGTATGGCCATGTTCTCGAGCTAGCTGTTCAAGGAGGCTTGAAGGAATTGGGTAATTTATCGTTGAGTTTATTATGTTCAGAAAGTGAGCATGATGAATAGTGTGAAGAAGATGAAGTGGAAGTTACCTCACAAAAACCATTTGGAGAAATTCTTCGTCGGCTTCAAAAACTTTTTCTTGCGGCAAATAGTACACCACAAAGAATTCATCAGTACACAGAATTATGTGAGGGGTATAAAATATCAAATAAAAACTTATTAACCATAGATGTCCCCAATAGGTAGAGTTCGACATATGTTATGATTACGACAGTATGGGACAAGAGGAAGGTGTTAAATACAATGGCAACAACTTGTCTTAAAGATGATAAAGGAATTTCTTTAATCATGTCGGAAGAGTGGGATCTTCTTAAGATTTTTGCACATGAACTTCTAGCTTTTCAGGAGGCCACCGAGATGTTTTCTCAATCAAAGGCCATTACATCGCCCAATGTTACTTATATGTTTTATATTTTGTTAAATCAGTTGAACACATCAATTGTTGCCTTAGGTAATCCTTATTAAGGTGTGATGGGAAGACCAATGAGTTTAGAGAAACCAATGGCACTGAAAGGAGCATGTACTACGATGAAAACAAAGTTACTTAAATACGAGCCACAAATAAAAAGAAAATCAATATTTCTAATTTCTACAATACTAGATCCATCTTTGAAATTTAAATATATTCCTACTAATGAGCAAGAGTATATCACAAAGACTTTGAAGCATTTGCTTCAATTGATGCCTACCTTACCAATATTGAGTGCTAGCTCACAAAGTGAGCCATTATCCAATACTTCTACAACTTGTTCAAAAATGATAGTTAAATTGATGAAACACAAAAGGAAGAAGAACATAAACATCTTATTAGAAAAACCAATATCTGAAAAAATATTTGATTATTTGCATGACTCTCAAGTTGAATGTTCTCATTTTGATGCTCTACAATGATGGTGTAAGATTGGGTATGAAAAATATCCACGACTTGCAATGTTAGCAAAGGGGTTTCTCTCAGTTTGTGTTTCGAGCTCTCCAACAAAGCGTCTTTTCTTATTTGGACGGGGGATTGTAACATACAAAAAGGAGAAATTATCTCCAAGAATTATATCTATTTTGATGACCTTAAAATCGTGGGGTAAAAAGGATGAAGCGGAGAGTGATGAAGAAGAATGTGGTGAACATAAAAACTAATTTTCATTCTATCATGTTTTCTTCTTCTTTGTTTCAAATCAGTAAGTATCATCGGTAAGGTTTCTGACGATGAAATTTTTTATTTTTATGAATAGACACTGATATGTTTATCTCTTTTCACGTATTCATATCCATGGTCAAGAGAGACCAAACATAAGACTGAACCGTAACCAAGGTGGACTGAGACCGAGACCGAATTAAGATTTGGACCAAATGGTATGCCCAACCCTAATCTTGACTGGCCATTGTTATAATATTATATTAAAAATACCTTCTTAAATGGAGACCTTAGTGAAGAAATCTACATGGATATTCCCCTTGGTTATGGAAACACAAAATTGATCGGTAAAGTATGTAGACTAAAAAGGGCCTTGTATGGATTAAAGCAGTCACCAAGGGCAGGTGATGGAGAATATTCTCAAAACATGAACACAAGGGTTCCAAGTGAACCTATACTCCTCCTTACTCATGAGTTTGAGAAACTCATCATCCATTAAGATAATGAAGAAATCCTTTCTAAATAATCAAAAGAGAGTGTAGATCTTAAGGGAATTATCTTCCCTCCTTCCCCTATTATACACTGATCTAAAGATTGACTTGTTTAAAAAAAAGTAAACCATTATCCTTAGATACTTAGAATCCCTTGAATGGGCCAAGTCAACCACCTCTTACCTTGATATAGGTTCCTAATTTCCAAACCACATCCACCATATCATAGGTACCTTTGTATAAATTATAATAATTGATCTCAAGAAAATCAATAGGAACATCCTTGATTTCCAATTTCTTCTATCTTTGAAAACCTTCCTCAGAAAGAATTCAATAAGAGATATAAATATTACTACTTATGGAAGAAACTATCTTTGCCAAAAGAAAGAGGTCAAAGTCAAACATAAGGCACTCCTCAAAATCTGTCAAATCTCCTTTCCCATTGGATCCCCCCTCCGCCATTGGCAGCTTGTTCATATCCTAGCCATGTCATCTGCTGAAAAGGAAAACAAAACTCAGGAGACTGAAAGAGAAGAATCTCGAGGCTTCCTTGAAAAGTCAGATTTTATCCAAGATATTGGAGAGAAGATTGAAGGTGCGATTGGATTTGGAAGACCTACCGCTAATGTAACTGCAATCCACATCCCTTCTATAAATTTGGAGAAAGCTGAGATTGTTGTGGACATCCTTTTCAAAAACCCTAATCCGATCCCGATTCCTCTCATAGATATTGATTACTCGGTGGAAAGTGAAGGCAAGAAACTGGGTGAGCGCTTGAAGTTGCGCGAGGATATCTCCTAAAGATCGAATCATACACAGAATCAGACAACCACCTTTGAATAAATGGATCGTCTTCAGGATGATTTGGAGAAAATTCCGCATGAAGACTAACGCAAAGTCAAATCTGGCGACTCCTTATTTCCATGAAAACTCTCGCATCATCAGCCACGACCGAGCCCGAAGCAGCAAGTCACGAAAGTATAAATCTCCCGCGATGTTCCCGCGTTCATGCCATCGTCACTGCATCATGTGAAGACTGTAAGAAAAGGAAGTATTCCGATGGTCACCTCTGCCTCCTCGTCACACCGTCCAAGAGCACCATTTGCAACAGATTGCTTGACGAGAAGGACGCATGGGAAATCAGTTGAGAATAGCTGTTGAAAAGCATACAATCAGCTATCGCCAGCTATCTATCTTTCCATCGCCTCAACCGACGTCAAGTCTCTACGCCTCCCGTCAACTAACCTCGTACGGTTATCGGACGCCCACGCGAAAGAAAGCAAGGAGCACTTTAAAACCGAGCCGATCCACGATCACCACCCTACGACATCGTCACCGTCAACGCCAGTCCAGGCCAAGAACGTGAATTATCATCAGGTGGTTATTACAGAAACTGACGGAATTGACAAAGACTTACGCGACTTATGTAATCGCTCGCACGCGGAAATTAAAGCGACACGTCCTCTCTCCGTCAACCCACTTTCTCCTACTCTATAAAAGAGAAGCTGTAAGAAAGAAAAGGAGATGTTATTTTTTTGATAAAATTGGTTACCGGTTACGTTTACCCCTTTGTGTTCATCGTTTCTCCCCGTGTCTCCATCAATCTCTCCGATTCTACCTCCCTTTCCCTTTCTCCCTCCCTTTCTGTCGTCTTTCAACTATCTCACGTCAACGAAAACGACGGATAATACTGGATAGTCGGTAATTTGGAAGCATATTCTTCACAACAATCTCAAGTATCGTCCTCTCTATCTGAAAGTAAATGA
The DNA here is from genome assembly GCA_024174645.1 of Lemna minuta. Lineage (NCBI taxonomy): Eukaryota > Viridiplantae > Streptophyta > Magnoliopsida > Alismatales > Araceae > Lemna > Lemna minuta. Next base: position 19,724,247 of record CM044102.1, on the reverse strand, counting down.
TAGTTCTACTCAAATCCGTAAGTCCATCATTATTCGCTCCCCTTAATTCTCCTCTATCTATTCTCTGCTCTTACCTCTTATCCGAAAATAATGTTCTATAAATAACCCCCGTTCAATCGCACTCTCCATCGCCATCGCTTGATTATCTCTTCCCTGTCTAATTTATCATCCCTCTCTTACCCAATTTCCGAAATTACATCATAACATGCCCATTTACAAACTTCACAATCATCTTAATCATATCACTTCTCTACGCATTCATACCTTCATCATCACCCCTGTCTGTCCTATTTCTCTCACTCTTTCAAACACCCATCCTTCCGATTCATTCTCTTCTATCTATTCTCTGATATATACATAATTCTAATCTTTAATATTATACACATTATTTCCTATCTATACTATATCATTAATATAACGCCATCCCTAATCATTACACCATAAAAGCCTCTTATCACCCTAGAATTTTCCTACGCACTAATATCCTTCATCCTCGATATTGTCTTCATCATTTTCCTATCATTTCTGAATATTTCTACATCATATATTCTCTGATTTAAACCTATTTCCATCAGTGATATCATTCATAGATCCTCCCTAAAGATTTTAGGATTATTAACTAATTAAATCAGTAGATACTCACCTCATAGTTCACTCATCCACTCCTCCCATACTCACATTCATATTATCATCCTCTTACAGAACATCATTTAAAATATCCTACATCAGCATGGTTCGGCAGATTTACTCAAACCATGAAGACACTTGGGTATAATTAGTGCAATGGTGAACACACTTTATTTTTTAAACGTTCCTCACCAGTTCTTCTGACCCTCCTTGTGGTATATGGAGATGACATTATAATTACAGGGAGTAACTTGGAAGCAATGAAGAAGTTAGAAGAGTGTCTGGCCCAAGCCTTCCGAGTAAAACAGCTGGGTCCCCTCAAGTACTTCTAGGTATCCAATTTTTTAGGTCAAGTGAAGGGATATTAATGACCCAACAGAAGTATATCTTAGATCTCCTTGAAGAAGCCAAACATATGTATTGTAGGATAAGTGATACACCTATCGAAGTAAATCATAAACTAAGACTTGATGACAAAGATCCTAGTGTAGAAGTATCCTCATATGAGAAATTAATTGGTAAGTTGTTATACTTATCTCATACTAAACCAGATATATGTTATATAGTAAATGTAATCTTTTATGCATTCACCAAGATCTTCTCATTTTCAAGCTGCAAATAGAGTTCTCATGTATCTGAAGGGAACCACTAGACTTGACATCACCTACAAGTCAACAGGTAAAATTGATCTTACTTTATACACTAACTCAAATTTTGCAGGTTCCAAAGTCGACTATAGATCCATTGCGGGGTACTGCATAATCCGCGGAGGTAATTTGGTGACTTGGAGGAGCAAGAGGCAGAGTGTTGTCTCTAAATCGAGTACAAAAGCAGAGTTTCGTGTCATGTCAAAAGTCATGTGGATAACGAACATGCTTAATGATATAAGGATTCCCTATATCCAACCAATCATAATCCACTACGACAAAAAATTGAATGTTAGTATAGCCCATGACCCTGTGTATCATGATAGAATAAAGTATGTAAACATTCACAGGTTCTACATCCAAGACCATCTCGAACAAGGCATCCTAAAGACAGATCATGTGGTATCTGAAAACCAATGTGCAGACATCTTCACCAAAGGGCTACCTATTAAGAAGATGTGACATTTGATCTCCAAGCTTGGAATGAAGAATATCCATTCCAACACTTGAGGGAGAGTGTTATCTAACCATCTAACCCTGGGCCATCATGCTATTGATGTACATGTAATAGTTCTAAGGTGAAATAAAAGCACTAACATAGTTGGTTAATAGGCCCAAATAGTGGGACCATTTAGTCTCATTAAGGGCCATAATTAGGAAATCCATTTAGGCCCAAGATAGTGGGCCTAAAGGGGCTAAAACCTAATCGAGTGTGGATGAGGCCCAACGGCTAGTTTTTCTAGCCGTTGTAACTCAGTTTTTTTAAAACTAATCTTTATTTTGTATAAAAGGGCCATGTTATCATAATAAATATTATCTATTTTTGGCCTACTATGTGTTCTCTCTCTCTCTCTCTCTCTTTGCTTCCTGTCTCAAAGAACATTCTCTTATTCCACCTGTTCCTAGATTCTTTCATACACAAATAAATCTGATATGTGTATCTTATGATCTTAGACCCAGATCAAGTTTCTAAGCATTTTTTGAAGATGAAGAAGTAATTGATGAAATTAAAGATAACGCTTTAATTATACTTGAAATGGCCATTGAGATTGAGCCTAATACAGACCCATTAGAAGATGAGGCTAGAAAGTGATGCTTATGGTGTTGAAGTTGCCTCAATTGTTGCATTTCTTCCTTCATTTTCATTACTGACAATGCAGTGGATCCAAAGGCTGAAGGTGGGTTTTGATAGGATGCAACCATTTGAGGCATGGGTATCCATTTGAGTATTTCCCTATAGTGGGAATCATATTAACCCAATTATGTCCACTTGTAGCTCCCTCTTTTAGATGGATTTGGTTGAGTGATGAAAAGGCATCTGGTATGAAATTTCCATGAAGTTTCCTTAGTAAGCTTTGACTTCTTGCAATAGTTACACCATAGTTGATCTCTATTTTTTCGGTTTTTCTTGTTATCTTTTGGGTTTTGAGTCTGATTATATTTTGTTGATGAACTAACAAAGCGGGAAAGGTTTTGTTACATATGCTAAACTATCCATCCCTCCTTTATCCTCCTTAAGTCTACTTTCTTCATACATGAGTTAGGCAACAATATCATGAAAATGTTCTACATGCTCTCCATTATGTAATTGACTTCTGAATCCCTTAAAATTCTTTCCTCAACTCTTGTAAAAGCTTGTAGATCATCTCCATCTGCACGCTTTCTCTATCCACCAAGTCATGGGATGGAGGTCTATAGTGATCCGATTCACTAAATATTCAACTCAATTCATAAGCATAATTTAAAATCTTCTGATCACCTGTTGTAGGGCTCCTGCTCAATTTACCAGATGTGCAATCTAGGCTCGATCATTCCTTCTTTGAGTGGTATTTTTGTGCAGCTTCCGATATTTCCATTAGCATCTCATACTCAGGTAATCTACTAGTAAGCTCTGGTATCATTGAGTCTAATAGCTCTGATATCATTCCGATATCTCCTCATTAATCACCCATATTTTGTATCGAGGATCTGTAGGAGTTGCAATCCCCTTTGTGAGATGATTAGTAAGTTGTCTGGCTCATAGTGCAGCCTTGATATGCCTGGCCGATACCATGATAAATTCTAGGACTTGTTAGAGATCAGAGATCAGAGAAGAGTTATTGCTGATAGAGATAGAAATGAAGAAGAAGAAGTAGAAGCACCAGGAGAGATTAAGGCAAAAAGACATGGCCTTTACTACCAAATGGTGGCTATTTACACAAGTAAAATACGACTTATCCAACCAATTACAGCTAGTTTCTGGGCAACAAAGAAGAAACACAGCCTCTGGGCAACAAATCAGCTATTCTTAGAGATTCAATGTAATCTTTTAAGACAGAATGGAACATGGACTGTTTATCAAGAATCAACTATGTAGGAAACTAACAGTGCTTCACAGATCTATAATGTTCATGTTTGTATCTATACACATTTACTTCCAGACCTTGATAGCACCATCCCGGCCACCGGAGATTAGAAGTCTCTGGTTCATCTTCACTGCCGCCATGGAAAGCACCACATCCTGGTGGCAGCCAGCAGTGTCTGTGGCTGCCACTGCCAGAAGAGCCTTCTGGTTAAGCTTCACCTCTGACTGCAGCTTGATTGTCTCCTGCAAAAAGCAAGTTTTATGATTAGGGCAGAAAAAAGGATCTTCCAATCAATGAATGAATGACAGGATGGAAATGATTAGGGACTTCTAAGATGAATAAATCACAACAAGAAGACGGTTGGTCGGGAGGGTCAACTTTTGTTATGAATAAATGAGAAAAGGGCCCTAAAAAGTCAATCTACCGGTGGATGAAAAAATGATGCCATGATAGATGAATTTAAGGATGAAAAAGATACAAACCTTCTAAGATGAATAATCTACAATACGCAGACAGTTGGTCAGCTGGGTTGAGTTCTCAAATGAATGAATGAGAAAAGACCATAAAAAGTAAAGTTATCAAAGGATGGAAGTACAATGCCTCCTGATGTATAGATCTCAGTAAAAACAGGCAAGAGGGCAGTCAGGTGACTGGCTCTTCCAGCGAATCAACAAAAAAAGGGCTTTTAAACTCAATGTAACCGTAAACAGGGAAAATAATATTGCTGATGATAAGTTATGTGCAACGTTTTTACCTGTACAAGCTGGACCCCTGAGTAAGATCTGGTCTCATACTTCTCATTATACACCATGCCCTTGACAGAAGGTCCGCATATAGCATAACTCTTACTTGGGCTGCCATTTAAAAAAAAAAGAAAAAGAAATTAGGGTCAAAGGATAGGGCATTTAGGGGGTTAAGAAAGGGGTTGCATGGGGAAGGGGAAACCTAAGATGATCCCAGTAGCGAATCTTCATATCAGTTCCTCCAGTGAGCAGACAGCCACTGGGCAAGGGCAAAAGTGACCTAACACCGGGGAGACGAGATGGAGGTTTGTTGAACTCCTCTATTCTGTAGTTGGAATCAACGTTACTCAGTTCTCGCCTTTGTTTCATGCTTGATTTCTCCGCAGACTTCCTCAAGGCCCAGGGTACACTTGAAGAATTTTCCACGTCACTATCTCCACCAGATGTTCGCAGAACCTAAATTTACAGGTACATAAGAATCACATGACCACATTATCTTTTAAAGCTTAGCGATCTATCATATTACATCTCTTTTGAGACCCATAACATTGTGAGATGTAATTAAGCGGCTAACCAATCCAACAGAATTATTCTCCTCTTCTTCCCTCTCCTTTGGCAAAGCTAGGGTTCTGAAGGATCACATTGTATTTGTCATATTACAATACCAATCATATGATCAATCATCTTCGCATGAAACTAATTAAATCCTAGCAGATGTCTTCCAATATTATACTTTATTTGCCTGAAATGACTTGGAGTGCACAAAAGTCTAAAATACTCAGATATGACGCCAGAGTCATTAGTAGTATGTCTAGTTCATACAGTCCTCAACAGGGCAATTATCAGGACACACCCTATAAATGAGGGTTGAGTCAATCTGTTTAGGGCCATGGAAGCATTACGGGAGTCTCTCTCTCTCCACTCAAACTCCTTTCACTTCCTCTCACTCTCTCTGCCGTCCTGAGCCTCTGTCACCAGTCTACATCTGCCTTGAGTAAGACCTTTAACCTTGTTGGTGTTTGTAGTCTCTGCTCTTCAGATATTCATACTGTACTTCTCAGCTCCTTCCATCCCACACAATCCTGACTCCCACGGCTCTGCTCGCCTCTCTATCCCCCCCCCTGAGGCTCTTTCCCTCCTCTCTATCTTTATCTCTCTCTCCACCCCCTCCTCTCCCTCATACTCTCTCCCCTCCCCCTCTGCCCCCCCCCCCCTCTTTCTCTATCTCTCTATCCCCTGCCTCTTCCTCCCATCTTCCATTCCTGCGTCTCCTTGCCTCAGTCTCACCTTCAACATGCTTGCTGATCTCATATCTATCTCTCTCGTCTTAGTCATCCTCTCCTATTGTGATGGTCTGAACTCATATCTCCCATCCCATTTCTCCTCTTCAGACATACATTTCAATACACAGTCAATCGGGGTTATTTTTGCAACTCTCCTAAATCCAAAAACCAATGATAACCAATGGACATTGTGATCCTATAGGGAAACCCCAGAATCTTATGTCTATCTAATACCGGATTGCCAAATTTATAATCCCACATCTTAGACTCTAAACCACATATGTTTATTATCCTATACGTTATGATCCTATAAGTTATTCGCAAAGACATTAGGTAAATTCAACATTTTAAACCATACCTGATGGCAGCTTCCATTCTCCACACTCCAGAGAGAAACTTCATTACACCCAGCAGCAACATAAATCAATGGCCTACTGGAAGAAGACACACTGCTGTTCGCTGGAGTTATGCACAAACACATATCTTCTACTGGGCATTCGGTAAAGTATTTCCATGAATTAACCGGTAAGAGGAACCTCATATCCCAAAGCGTCACCACCCCTCTTGAAGAACCAGACACAAACCAATTGCCACACATGCCTATAGCAAGCGAAGACACATACCCCTCATTTTGGGGACATTTAAACCTCCAAGTTTCAGAATTTGTTCTGGTATCCCACAGATGGACACCACCACTATGGGTGCTGTAGAGAAGAGTTTGCGAGCGTGACCCATCATAAACTGAAGGGTTTAGAAGGCTAATGACAGCGCCCCCTGAGTCATCTTCTTTTTTAATATATGCAATACCCGAGTATCTCTCAACTATGCTACCCGGTCCCTTGGGCACATGGTCAATGGAGAATATATGTATTGCACCAGTGCACGTGCCAACTGCAACCTGGGCTCCGCCATTAACCATAGAAGTACACAACCCCCGATTCCCATTTCCTTCAAGAGGATAAGTCAGTCTAGATCTGAAGGAAATATCCTTTTCCAGCCTCCTCGTGTCCCAGATTTTAACTGTAGAATCATCAGACACGGTCACAAAGAAACTGTGATCCACAGACACAGAAATGTCGTTGACTGCACAATGGTGTTCCTGAAGATGCGCCACGAGTACGCCACGCGGCTTCCAATCTTCATCCAGAATGGAAGATCCCCTGGAAAATGCTGGTAATCCAGAGGAATCAGTTTGGGGAGAGGACTCTTCCTCAGCTACGGAAGAGCTATAATTGGGGGTATCAGAAACAGTGATGTCTCGAAATTTGCTGGTTATGTAACCTGATTGGTCAGCATCCTTGTCTTCATTCTCCGGTGGAAGTTTAACTCTTTTGGGTCCCGATACAAGCTTAGATGGGCCTGAACTGGACATGCTAAATTGCCTGTTACTTGGGCCTACCATGGTTGAGGACTGTGAAGCAATTGCAGATGAATTCCTCATCAGAAGAGTCTCAGTGGTAACTGAATATACTGGTATGCCCTCTGACTGCCCATCAGACACCAAGCTGTTGCCAGTGCTGACTTGGGGTGAGATAAATCCTGAAAATTGCATCTTCTCAGAGGAGATAGAATCTCTTCCATCCACTGGGCTAGAAAAATTGTGCACAGAAAAAGAACCTCTAGTCTTAACCACATTTAAATGCTTCTTATCTTGTATGATTGATTCCTTCTTTCTAGTGTTTTGGTCCTTTGCTACCTCATTAAAGCTATCGGTACCTTCCTGCTGCTTCAAGGAGGGGGATGCATTGTACCATATCTTTCTCTGTCTCTCCAGCATATCAGAACTTCTTGCACTCTCTAAGACTTGGTAATAGACTGACTTCGAGACTGGAGGCTTGAGACAAGAGAGCAGAGATTCTTCAGAAGACAAAGAATTGGGCTCTCTGTGAAGAAATGGGCGAAGCACTGGAGAGAGATAAACATGGGAATCCACAGGTCCCAAGCTCTCACAACAGGCTGCAATAAAACCTACGATCGATCTTTTAACCCATCGACTTGGATAGCAGAGCAAAGGAAACGACTTCTCAATCACATCAAGAAGAATGCTTTTCCTCAAGAATTCATTTTTACAGAGCATAGTTAGGCATTGAAGAGTATTGACAATGACAGCCTCCATTCCATCGCTTAGACCCTGCTCAATATATGGTAAGAGGTACTCTTCAACACTTCTCTGTCCAACAAAGAAGCAGACAAATACAATGTGATCATAGAATACGGGTCTCAGCTGTTCATCCCGGTCATTCAGAAAAGCTGGGAGAATTGGTAACAAAAAGTCATTACTTTGCCTCTGCCCAAAGAAATAACACAGCTGGCCAATGTCCTGAAGAAGTGCTCTTCTAATATTTGGAGTCTGCTTTGGACCCATCACCAGTTCTTGTAAAACTTCTGCAATGGACCTTCTTAACTGAAAAATTTGTGCATGAACAGCATCCTTACGCTTATTTGATAATAGGCTTACCTTCTCCGAGGACTGAAATTCATTTAACATTTGAGGGCAGATCAAGAACCGGTATGCCGAAAGAGCTATCTTAAAAATGTTACCCGCATAACAAATTCTGACACTTTCCTCTTGATCGTGTGGAAGCATGGAGAGCATTGGGAGAATATACTCAGGAAATATTTTCACATCACTGGGAGGAAAATTTATAATTAAGGGTAAAATATTGCTCAGCGTTTCCAAAGCAGCACAACGAACAATGGCAGAGGTGTCAGAGAGCATGGCAACAACATGTGGGAGTACATGCTGCAAACGGTCCTCATCATCAATGTATAAAGATGAATCCAGGAGCATAAGAAGGGCGTGTCTTCTCACTTGTGGTTGTCTGACGCTGCGAAGGCAGGAGCAAATCAACGCGGATATTAAAACCATACCTTCAGAACCCAAATTTGATTTTCTTTCAGGAAATAACGCATACATATACATGTCCAACTCACTGTCATATTCGGACAACAACAACTTAAGGTCACTCTTCTGGATCTTCTGCAGAAGAGGGAACACCTTTTCTATGTATTCATTTGAAATGGTTTTAAGAACTTCCCCAGGGGATTGGTGTTTGAGCTTCTCAGATGCGTCAGAAATTCTCACATTATCTAAGTCGGTGGAAGTTTCTTCAAGTGTAGAACTGGAAGTTGAAGAGACCTTGCCTTGTTCTCCCTCCTTGAAGAGGGAAGAAACTTTTGTGATAAGAGAATCTTTTCTTCTCTCACTGCTGTTTGGCTGAGGTGGAGCCAAAGCCATGGTTTCTTCTCTCCTTATCCGTTGATAATCAGGTTCTCCACTTGTCAGATTCATTGCTGCAGTAGATTCGCTGGACAAGGGTCCCACTATTTGTCGGTGTATTTCATGAAATGCACTCTGGATAACAAGAACCTAGAGAGACAGAGAGAAACATTCATGAATCTTTTAGGCTTGAAAAGGATAAAAATTGAGGACAAAGAGCTACCCGTCTGTCTGAGTCTAGAGGAACGAGGCAGGAAAAGAATTTGTGAAGAAATGGTGAGAAGAAGCTTGGAAATAAAACAGAACTATATTCTTGCAAATAACTTTCACAAGATAACCGCAGTTCTGGGTCCAGCTGAATCATGTGTAGTATCATCTTACGGATTCCAGTGTCTGTAATCTGCAGTTAACATGACTCATATCAGGCAACCATTCCTCAATAAAACAGCACAACAGTTAAATCGAAAAGAAAACGATCGTTCTTATATGCCTGATGGATGTATAAGCCAAGAATCAAATGTGAGCCTAATAATATTTGGTTAAAGATTAATTTTTTCCTGTCAACCAAAACGCCAGGTACACCAGGTGGGTCAACTTGAATCCATCAGTTTTGTGTTTTAAGATAACTCAAAAAAGGGATACTGAAATTTTCGATATTATACAAAAAGTGAATCTGAAGAACAGATGGCAAGACAACCTTTTCCAGGTGTTGACAAGGATCATATTGGCCTCTTCTGTAAGCTAGCAACTGCGAATACTCAAACAGAGGTTGACCGTCAAGAAAAAGTTCCGCAATAGCACACCTAGAAAAACAAAATCATTATTTAATGAACAAAACAACAAAAAATAAGAGAGAATAGCTTGGACGCCGCTGCCAATTGAAATTAAATATTGAAAATTACAAACGGGAAATTCTTCAGTCAAAAACTGATAGAGATGCAATTCATGCATAGCTTGTTTAGATGACCAAATTAAGTCTACAGAGAAAATTTTCCATGACATCAGGAAAGTTTATACCTATAACAATAAATTAGAAGTAGAAAGGACACCATTGTGTAGTAGTTCATGCTGGGAATCTGATAAAAGAAACTATGGCATGCTCATCATAATGAAATACCAAGGACATTACCATAATTTAAAGTGCCATGAAGAAAAACTCATTTGGAGTCAAGGCTGGAATAGAGGAACAGTCTACAATAGTTTTCATTAGAGCACAGAAGGAAGGCCATTCTCTTCCTTAGAGTAATAGGCCTACCTTTTACTCCAAGTAATATCCTTGGATAGATCAATTGTCTGCCCATTGGGTGGAGTGGGGCACCAAAATTTCAGAACCTCGGCCCTTTTCACAGAGCTATAGGCAAAGATTCCACAATAAACACTAAGTCCATTGGGTTTTCTTGCAGCAAGTGCAAGACAATAGATACCAAAGGACAATTGACTAAATATCTTTTCTTTGCATAGTTAAAAGTCAAATATCTATTCTCCTCATCAATATGACATTTTAGATTTGCATGGATGGTTAAAATGGCACCAAAGAACAATTTCTTAACTTTTTTTCATTTGATTGGTGGGGAAAACACTGGAAATCATACTAAAACACATACCCTAAGGAGAATATGTCCATTGATGGCTTGAGCGGTGCATCTAACGCAGCTTGCATCTCACTGCCATTCTCATAAAATCTCTGCACATTAAAGATAATACGATGATTTTCTGTTACATAGGTATAAGAAAAAAAAACAAAGTTATACAAAGATGAAAACGAGTGTAAATTCAAGACGAGGATCTAGAATGCATCAGAAAATGACTGAGGATCCAATGATCTGTTTTCCAGATGGGTTGGGTAGTAACATGTGGCAGAGCCAGCGTTCATCAGTTCATGGCTACATGAAACAATAAGTTGGTGACATAAAATCAAGAGAATATTACTTTTAACTGATCAAGATTCATGAAAAGACTGATGAACAATGAATCCAAGCATTTAAAATGCATGAGATGATGAAGAAGACGATCCGCTTGTTCTAGAAACTACCGGATTCAAAGAACACAAACATAAAATTTACCTCAGGTGCAAGGTAACAACGCCTCCTTCCTCCAGTATGAAAGAAGAATGAGAAGTCCGATGGGTCATCCACAGGTATGTATGTTGGCTTGAAGGATGCAAAGTCCGCAAGGAACAGCCAGTTCCATGATGTAACAAGCACATTCTCACATTTGATATCACCTAGAATAAATATATGAAACTTTCATGTTACTGACATCATACTTGCTATAGAATGCCGATCCATTACTGCTGTGTAGCAGATGCCCTCACCATGGCAGATTCCGTTCTCGTGGCTCTGCTTTACTGCATATAGGAGCTGCACAACCAAACTAGCTAAGTCGGGAAACAGACATCTGAAAAGAATGAAGACCGCAAGAATAAATGCCAAAGTAGAATCAACCCTAGAAAACTAATCTTACTCTGCCATCATCATTACCTGAAAGGCAAGCCATTTCTTCTCCATATGACTGAGAAAAGGTCGAGTACTCAGCCTGTCATGGAGGTTGCTAAAGAAGTATTGCCTCAAGAGATATGCCGCCTTGTCTGTCTCGAGCCAAAACTACACAGATTTTCATTTAAATGAGAAAAATGATGTTTGGTAAATGCTCCTTTGAATGTAAGACGCACGATTTTGCCTAAACAAGTTATGATGATCCGCATCGATTAAAACATCATTCAGAATTCTGCCGCAGAATGGCATATAAGAATAACATTCTGCGTCATACCAGATTACGAGATAGAATTTCGATTTTATGAAGAGAAGTGTTTTGGAGGGCACAAGTAAACTTTGGCATAAAAAAATGGTTTGGCGATTAAGGCGGGAAAACATCATTGAAAATTTTTCGTGATCCAGAAATGAATTTAGAAAAATAAATACATAACCCATCAACTTCATAATGTTTATTATAATCTTTGAAAAGGATGTTTACTTTTAATCTTTGTTCTAAAGAGAAATTTGAAACGCATCTACAACAGAAAAACCACACATCAGGCACATAAATCGCTCAGATATTTTCGGATTCGCTTCAAGTAGACATCACACCTGAAAAGGCCAAACATGCGAGCGCTGAACTCGGAGGAGAATTTCCCTAAACTCAGATAGCCTCTTCTCGTGCTCCTGGATAAGTTAAATGCTCAGAAAAAAAAATGATAAATGATAAATTCGGAAATAGCAAATACCTTGAGAGCGAGAGAGTCTCCGCGTTTGAAATAGACCTTAACGAGGACTTCTCCCTCATCGTGCTTGCAGCGAATGGACTTGAACAAGCGATCGTGTCCAAGAGATTCGATGTAGACCAGATTATAAGATGAAGGCAGATCGTGGAGGTAGTACTCCGACGCCGATACCTGCGTCGTCTTAGCAATCTTGTTTCCCATGATATGAGAGAGAGAGAGAGAGTTCCCTTTCGTGTCTTTCGCGTGTTTCCTTCAAGGGAGAAGCAGTGGAACTGGAGAAGCCCAATATTCTTAGGAATATAATGGTCCGGCCCATTTAAACTGCTTTGGTTCACGCGAGGACTTTCCCTCTCTCTCTCCTTAAAAGTGCAAATAGTTAATAATGTTTGCTCGTCGTAGATGCTTTATCAGTTGGGCAAGTTGTTCCGTTGTGCATTTGAATGATGGTTCCACGAAATTTCCTGAAGTCAATGCACTGCAAGAGAGAGAGACGGGACAGAGAGACGACAGAGTCATATTCCCGAGTTTTGGCTTTGACCTGGAGACGCAGAGTGGGATCTAGATCGGCTGTGATCGAAAGATTCGGTTTAATCACAACTTACATTCTTCCGGTTGGGTGACGAAATCCTAACTATCACGGTGAGGCTGTCCGCTGGGATTTTTGTCCTCTATTTTGTAGATAGGCCACTGGTTTTCGTTTATTTGATTGAGATATAGATGCTACAATTCTTGTATTTGGTTTCCTTGTTAATGACTCCGATTTTCAGTGAAAAACTAAAGCTGAAATGGGGAAGGGAAGGCAAAATCTCCTCGAGAGTGATTCTGCATCGATTTTCCCGGCATGGGCGAGAGAAGCGCGAGAATGCGAGGAAAAATTGTTGGTATCCTCCGATCGCGGTCTATCGACAGAGGAAGTCCTGAGGAGACATTCTGAATACGGTCCCAACGAGTTAGAGAAAATATCAGGCCCTTCAATCTGGCAACTTGTCTTAGAGCAGTTCAATGACACTCTTATACGGATCCTTTTGGTAGCTGCAGTCATTTCCTTCGTTCTCGCTTGGTTTAATGGAGATGAAGGTGAGGAAATGGGGATCACTGCATTTGTTGAGCCTTTGGTGATCTTCCTCATCCTCATTGTCAATGCAATTGTGGGTGTATGGCAAGAGAGTAATGCCGAGAAGGCTCTGGAAGCCTTGAAAGAGATTCAATCTGAACATGCTACTGTGAGAAGGGATGGGAAGATTGTACCCAATTTGCCTGCCAAGGATTTAGTTCCGGGTGACATTGTAGAGCTCAGAGCTGGCGACAAGGTCCCTGCGGATATGAGGATTTTGTACCTGGTGAGCTCCACTGTTCGGGTTGAACAAGGGTCTCTGACTGGAGAGACCGACGCTGTTAACAAGACTAACCACAAGATTGAAGCCGAAGACATGGAAATTCAAGGTAAAGAATGCATGGTCTTTGCTGGCACCACAGTAGTAAATGGAACCTGTGTTTGCCTGGTGACACAGACAGGAATGTACACAGAGATTGGTAAAATCCATTCCCAAATACATGAAGCCTCCCAGGATGATGACGATTCTCCATTAAAGAAGAAATTGAATGAGTTTGGGGAATCTCTAACTCTCATAATTGGAGTGATTTGTGCGCTTGTCTGGCTGATCAATGTGAAATACTTCTTCACCTGGGATTATGTTGATGGATGGCCGAGAAACTTCAAATTTTCATTCGAGAAATGTACATACTATTTTGAAATTGCCGTTGCTCTAGCTGTTGCTGCTATCCCGGAGGGACTTCCTGCTGTAATTACTACTTGCTTAGCATTGGGTACGAGGAAAATGGCTCAGAAGAATGCTCTAGTTAGAAAGCTACCCAGTGTGGAAACATTGGGCTGCACCACAGTAATTTGCTCTGATAAAACGGGGACTTTAACTACAAATCAGATGTCAGTGGCTAGTCTTGTGGCCTTTGGGCAGCAGAAAGATGAAGTCCGCAAATTCAAAGTGGAAGGAACCACTTATGATCCCACAGATGGGCATATACATGATTGGCCAACTGGGCAGATGGATCTGAATCTGCAATTAATTGCTAAGATTGCATGCGTTTGCAATGATGCCACTGTGACCCGAACTGGGCATCAGTATCGTGCTAATGGGATGTCCACAGAGGCTGCTCTCAAGGTTATTTTTGGGCTTGTCTTAGTCCATAGTATTATTTTTCTCAGTAAATGATTTCAATCATCGATTTTTATTTCAGGTGTTGGTTGAGAAAATGGGATTTCCTGAGGAATCGGATGCACCACATACTTTGAAGGAATTCCGTATGGTTCTTATTTTGTATTCCATGAACTCGATGGAGTCGGATGTGTATTGATGACGTGGTTTTTGTTTTGCATTTTATAGCTTGTTGTGACTATTGGAATTCAATTTCACCGAGAGTGGCAACTCTGGAGTTCGATAGATCCAGAAAATCTATGGGTGTCATTGTGAAGTCAGATTCTGGAAGAAATATCTTGTTGGTGAAGGTATAATCCCCTGACTTTTATTTTTCAGATTTAAAAGTACTTGTTTTAGTGATGTTTTTGTTTCAAACTCAAAAGCTTCATCTCTTGAGATGGAACGACGGATGCGATCGCGATTGCGTCCGTTCCCGAGCCAAGTTCCCTGGATCCATTCTGACCTAAATGGATGAGTGAAGAAGGGAGCGGGCAGATACGACGGCCACACACACCTCTATTTTTAGCCAAAGAAAGCCGGATCCTGCTGAAAAGAACCGCTCACCCGTAGTAGTAGTAGCGGGGGCTAACATAAGGCGCTTGCTACTTTCACAGATCTCCGCGATTGCGACTGAGGGTTTCGCAAAGGAGAAGACGGGAGGGATCCAAAGCGCGATCGCCAGGGCGAGAGAGGCATGGAGATAAAGTGCATTGGCTAAGGCGAGATCGCGATGGAGTCACGGCGCGCTCTAGAGGACGAGACCGGTTATCGCGTGATGGGCGATCTCGAGGTCAAATTTTCCGCGAGCGTCATCTGCGGAATTTATGCGACCTCACCTGCGATTCGCGTGCACGACGAAGACGACGACGCATCAGCGACTGGTCGTCATCGCGTCAGCGTGTACGCGAAGGAGTTACGGCGCGTCTGCGAGGGAAGAATCAGCGCGGAAATTATTTTACAGAAAATCGCAATCGCGACCTAGAAAAAAAATTGCAAGCAAGAAGACGGGATGGAGTCAGTCCGTCAACAGAGGGAAACGGCGTCATCCTCCGACGGAGAGCACCTCCTGCGCGTCGTAGGGAAGACGATTTCCGGCCCTCCCAATCCGCAAATACTGGTCTCCAGCTAGAGATCCTACCCAAAAAGGACGAGGCAGCCCCATTCGCAGACACTCTCCAATTCCAAAGAGACACCTAACTCCTCCCAGAAGAGCCCGGAGCCCTCCCAGACGGTCCCGTCCCGTCTGCGTCGGCGTAGCCGCTCTACTATCCGTAGGCCGGTGCGTTCCCGCTCCAAATCAGGTTCTCCACGACGAGGAAGGGAGCCTTCTTCAAAACGCGGAAGATGTAGCTCTTCACTATACTGGTCCACCTAGTCAGCCGACACTCCACAAAACAGATCGCCCACCGCGGGCAGTCGCCAGTCAGCCCGCGGCCGAGGCTTCCGATACTGGAATGCGCCCATGACGTACGCTCAGGCAGTCGGTCAGGGCACGTCAGGAGACATTTCGAGGACCACACAGGGGAGGCAAGAACCAACTCCAGGTCAACCGGTGGACCCCCTGATAGAGGGCAGATGCCTCCATTGTCTGGCGCGGGGGCACTTCGCCCGGGACTGCCGCGATCCTATTAAGTGTCGATTATGCCGACAAGGAGGACATTGTCAAGCAGCCTGCCCCTTTCAGAAGACTCCAAAAGACGACCCGGTCGACACTGGATTGTTTGCTTGCCTAGTCGGAGAGTTCGGCAACGCTGAGCCATCGTGGGCAGATATTCAAGAAAGGATCCAGGCCACCTGTTCAGACCTGCCCAGCCCCGATACCCACTGGCTAGAGTCGGGAGGAATCTTTATTCGGGGGCTATTGAAAGGTAACTGGCGGCGGCTCCACGGCCTCTCCTGGCAGCTACCCAAAGGAGGGTCCATTACCTGGCGCCGACCCCGATTAACTGATGGCGTGCACGTCCCTCAGCAGATTATCAGGAGGATGGAAGCTCACGGGGTACCTTTTGGACTCCGGACATGGCACCACTTGGAGAGGCTTCTCCGGCCGGTCGGCGGCCTGCGGAAGATCGTCTGCAACGGTCTGGAATCGGGAGACCCAAATTGTCTCTGCTTGGACGTGGAAATGGAGGCTAATAGTGTAGTCCCAAGCCGAATAACCGTGACGGAAGGCCCAGGGACAGGCACGAAGATTTCACTAGCCGCCTTGCCACCCCCACCCCCGATGCATCAGCCAACTTCCTACCCACAGTCGGCAGCCGGCCCGGACAATACCGTGCAGCCTAAGCAGTCCTTGGATACCGAAAATAAGCAATTTGTACAGCAGTCGGTCGGCAGCCCCCGGCCAAGCCAGGTTCCGAGAAGTCCGAAAGAACCCTTCCAAGCCATCCCGAGGTCGAAGATGATACGACTGTCCAACCGGCGATGGAATCCTTCCAGACCCCGGACACGAGATCCGGGAGGGGGCGACGGCCACCAGGACTCTCTTTTGCTGTACCGTCGCCAGCGACGGATCCAGCGGCCACATGCATCCCCACAGGATCGTCGTGACTAGCTAGCGAGACAAGAGGAATGCCAAGGGACCACCGATAACTCGGACACTCCGTCTATAGTCCTCGACACGAATCCTCACGAAACCGGTGGGACCGCGGACTCCCCCCCCCCCCACGTGACAGGTGCAGACAAAGGAGGAATCGCCGAAGGCGCCTTTTATCCCGGCCAGCATCTCGCTTCTCCCGACTTCCGAGGTCGCCCTGCACATGGGGGCTGGAAATGGCGTCCTGCCCAGTCCCTCATGAAGTGCTTAAGCTGGAATGTAAGGGGGCTCCGGGACGACCGAAGATGGGGCACCCTGGGGCGATACCTTCAGGAACGGGGGGCGGAAGTTGTCTGCCTCCAGGAGATGATGCTGGTCCAGTTTGACCTGCATATTTGGACGTCGCTTGGCTGGGGCTGTGGTGAGGCACACGTCGGAATAGCCGCTTCGGACGGTCCGGGGGCAATATCTTGGCGTGGAAGGAGGACCGCTTCGCCCGGTCAATTACATGGACGGGGCGTCACGTGGTGGCGGCCGAGTTGGTGAACCGAAGGGACGGCTTCAGCGCTGTGGTTGCATCGGCATATGGACCCTCGGCCCCCCCTCTCCGACACGAGCTAGGGGAGGATCTCGTCATGCTTCGGGGGGCCTACCCCGATAGCCCCATGTTGATTGGTGGGGATCTCAACGTGACCCTACAGGCAAATGATCGACCAAATGGCGGGGAGGGCGGGACCCAGGGATCTAGACAGCTCCGAGAGGTTATTGCATCACTGGGCCTAGCGGAGATGGGTCCTTCGGACCGGAGGTTCACGTGGAGAGGTTCGGCTACCCAATCACGGTTGGACCGATTCTTATGCTCCAACGAATTATTGGCGGCCTTTCCATTGGCCGAAGTCTCAACCCTCCCTCGGCCTTTATCAGACCATACTCCTATCCTGTGGGTTACACAAGTGGGCGACGCGAAGCCAACTTATTTCAAGCTAGACAGATCGTGGCTGCGAGACGAGAGGCTGAAAGGCGAAATAGTTCAGTGGTGGAGTTCTCGACTAGCGTTCGGATCGGCCTCAGACCAACTGTCCACAAAATTAAAAGACCTCCGATACCATCTTTTTCGCCAGACGGCGACAAATTCTAACAGCTCGGACACAGTCCCTGAGATGTAGCATTGACTCGCATTCAAGCCCTAGATGTCGTGGAGGACTCGCGACTCCCTCACGCTAGATGAAGTGAAGGAGCGGAAGGCCTACCGTGGCGAGGTGGCAGAAGTGGACCTCCGTATTGAGATGGATTGGCGCCAGCGATCTCGACAGTTGTGGCTGGCGGCAGGAGATGCAAATACTCGATTCTTTCACCAGTTGGCGAATGGGAGACGTTGGATGAATTGTATCCGTCGGCTGAAGATCCGTGATCAGGTTTTTAGTGAATAGCCGAGTATTGGACAGGCCCTCTCAGATCATTTCAGACTCTTCTACTGCCGGAGTCCGCCAGGTCGGTGACGATGGCTGGCCTCGGTGTCACTAGTTCTCTCATCGACTCAGCAACAAGACCTGATTACTCCTTTCTCAGAAGAGTAAGTGAAGGTGGCAATCCGCGGCCTTAACAGTGAAGGCGCCCCTGGACCGGAGAGCATCCCAATCTTTTCTACAGTGAATGTTGGACCGCGGTCGGACCTGAAGTTATGACAACGATAGAGGAATTTCTGGCTGGGAGATGCAACATGAACCGGATAAACAAGGCGTACATCGTTCTTATCCCTAAAGTTCAAGGGGCTGAGTATATTGGGGACTTTCAGCCATTCTCGTTATCAAATTTCCATTTATTTGATCATTGGCAAGGTGCTAGCCAACCTTCTCCAGGGGGTCCTAACGTCTTTAAAGCCCCTTCCAATCTGCATTTATGCCGGGTCGGCAAATGTCGGACAACATCGTGCTAGCGGAGGAGATTGTGGCAGCGTGACGGCGGAGGGACACCCTGGGGTTTATGTGGAAGGTGGATTTTTCTAAGGCGTACGACACCTTAGACCGGCAGTTCTTGTGGAACGTCCTTCGGCGGCAAGGGTTTCCACGAGACATGGGTCCGATGGGTGAAGCTAGTGTGTCACGACCCTCACTTTTGCTATCTTGGTACAGGGACGACCGCAAGGGAGCTGGATCCACCCTCAGCGGGGGATTCGACAGGGCTGCCCATTGGCTCCATTATTATTCATCCTTGTGGCGGATGCCTTAGCGGTGTGTACGTTACAATTATGTCAGAGCGGATCCCTTACCGGTTTTCAGTCGTCCAACGTGCCATCCTAGGGTACCCTTGTTGCAATATGTCGACGACACGACATTCTTTATCCAAGGATCTTGGGCGGCTACGCACACCTTGTCCACCATGATGGACATCTTCTCGGACTTCTCTGGCCTACAATTTAATCGAGCTAAATCGTCTTTCATTGGATTCGAACTATCTCCGAAGGAGCTAGCGAGGGTGCTCTAGGATATTGGCCACCCCCATTGGTACCCTACCGATATGCTACCTGGGAGTGCCACAGGTGGATCGGC
This sequence comes from Lemna minuta, assembly GCA_024174645.1. Taxonomy (NCBI): domain Eukaryota; kingdom Viridiplantae; phylum Streptophyta; class Magnoliopsida; order Alismatales; family Araceae; genus Lemna; species Lemna minuta. Next base: position 19,704,861 of record CM044102.1, on the reverse strand, counting down.
GGCTACGGATGCAAGATTGGCTCCCGGTGATTGAGAAGGTGGAGTCACGACTCGCAGGTTGGCGGCCTCGTGTTACTCAAGGCGGTATTGGCAGCCATTCCCACCTACTTCATGGCCATATTTAGGATGCCAGTTGGAGTTCGAAGACGGCTAGAGCAAATGATGAGGGGTTTTTTTTGGATGGGCTCCCGACCTGAGGAGTCCCGGGGGGTGTCTCTGGTTGCATGGGAAACCGTGTGTCGTCTTGTAGACCAAGGAAGCTTGGGCATCCGACAGTTGCTACACACTAACACAACCCTTCTATCCAAATGGGTTTGTCGACTTCTCCAACCCACAAGGGGACTTGGTTACCACGGTGTTAAGGGATGAGTATGGAACTACGCTGGACCGCCAGTTCTGGCAGAACCTGAGGAGGGGAGACTCCGCATTCATGTCCTCCCTTTGGGCTATATTCCAAACAGTGTGGCCTTTCTTCTGTCCTCGGCTTGGAGCGGGGGAGTCTTTTCGTTTCTGGGCAGATGACTGGTCAAGCCAGGATGCTTGCGCCAGTCTTTCCCCCACCTGTTCGCACTATCACTGGACCAGGAGGGCCCCGTCAATCGGGCCTGGCACGACGCATGGGACCCGCCCTTACCCGAGGCCCTATCCGACTAGCGGGCAGGGGATCTCCTCCGACTACAGGAGCTACTTGCGGATCGGCAACCATCGGAGGGGCCAGATGTGTGGATTTGGAGCGAGCCTCTTTTCTCCGTTCGAGTCGTCTATAACCGCCTACGGGACCAGGTGGGGTTAGAGGTTCTTGCTTTTTTGAGATTATGGAGACGGGTATGGAAGAGCCGCCTACCGATGAAGATTCGAGTCTTCGCCTGGCTTTTGCTCCGTAGACACCTCCTGACGAGGTCTCTCTGCTAGCGTATGATACCAGACGCCCCGACCGAGTGTGCACTCTGCGCGGGGGCAGCGGAGGACTGCGAACATTTGTTCGTCACATTCTCTTTCGCCTCGTCTATCTGGCCACGGGCCAGAGTCGCTCGTCTAGAGCTCTCATCTTTGGAGGCTTTTTGGAGTTCTATCAGAGACGGACCATTCCGGCGAGCAGCGGAGTGGCAGCTCATCTTTGTCATCCTTTGGTACATTTGGAGTCATCGTAATGAAGTCATATTTAGGGGTTGTAACCCCTCAGTCGATGCCATCCAGCACGACGCGAGAGGACTGGATATATCATGGTCTTGACGAGGCTTAGGCCCGTCGACTCTTGCACCCTTGTAATTTGACTTTGTAAATCGTCATATATTCAATGACAATAGAGGGGCCCACAGAGTAGGGGGCCTCTCTTCCTTTTTTCAAAAAAAAAAATAGTACTTTTTTAGTTTTCCTTGGAAAAAATTGAAGAACGTTACATTTTGTATTATACCCTGAAGTCCATTATATGTATTTTTTTCTATTTATAGGGAGCTGTAGAATATTTACTCGAGAGAAGCGCATATCGTCAGCTGCTTGATGGCTCCATTGAACCATTGGACAAAACTTCAAGGGCTATGATTCTCAGAGAGCTTCATGCAATGTCATCAAAAGCTCTACGATGCCTGGGTTTTGCATACAAGATCAACATCTCAGATTTCACTACATATGATGGGGAAAGTCATCAGGCCCACAAGCTCTTGCTTGATCCATCCAATTACTCTTCAATCGAGAGTGATCTCATTTTTGCAGGCTTGGTTGGGCTCCGGGTAAGTAATAACAGACCTACTCACTATCCTCTTTGTTGTTGAGGTATTTTCCAAATATCTGTAGGACCCTCCTCGAGAAGAGGTTCGCCAGGCAATTGAGGACTGTAGGGCCGCTGGAATCCAAGTAATGGTGATTACTGGGGATAACAAAGAGACAGCAGAAGCAATTTGCCGTGAAATCGGAATCTTTAAACCTGACCAAGATATTACCTCAAAGAGCATCTCTGGGAAAGAATTCATGTCCCTTTCTGACAAGAAGACATATTTAAGACAGTTTGGTGGACTTCTCTTCTCTAGGGCAGAACCAAAACACAAGCAAGATATAGTTAGGTTACTCAAAGAAGATGGAGAAGTTGTCGCTATGACTGGCGATGGAGTCAATGATGCTCCTGCTTTGAAGTTGGCTGATATTGGTATTGCCATGGGAATAACAGGCACTGAGGTAGATTTTAATTATATTTATTTATGTCAATTTTGATATATTTCTTTTTTCAGGTTGCAAAGGAAGCCTCGGACATGGTTTTAGCAGATGATAATTTCAGTACCATAGTTGCCGCAGTTGGCGAAGGAAGAGCAATCTACAACAATATGAAATCCTTCATCAGGTGCCTGCTTAATCTTTAAACCATTGGCACATTGCCTCTCTTTAGCCATTGACCTGTTGACCATGATCTCAGGTACATGATTTCATCAAACATTGGCGAAGTGGCATCTATATTTTTTACTGCGGCTTTGGGAATTCCAGAGGGGCTAATACCAGTTCAACTTCTCTGGGTCAACCTTGTAACTGATGGGCCTCCCGCCACAGCCCTTGGATTCAACCCACCAGATAAAGATGTCATGAAGAAGCCCCCACGAAGAAGTGATGACTCGTTGGTCAACCTGTGGATTCTCTTCCGTTACCTGGTAAGCCTTCTGCTATTTGTCTTTTCCACATTTACGTGTCAGAGCTTAATATTTTTATCATGTAGGTAATTGGGCTGTACGTGGGGTTTGCCACCGTGGGTGTGTTTGTGATATGGTACACGCAGGGATCCTTCCTGGGCATCGACTTGAGTGGGGATGGTCACACTCTGGTCAACTATTCTCAGCTCTCAAACTGGGGACAATGTTCCTCATGGCAGGATTTCAAGGTGGCTCCTTTCACTGCTGGGTCCCAAATCTTCTCCTTTGAAACCAATCCCTGTGACTACTTCGAGTCAGGGAAGGTAAAAGCAACGACACTTTCTCTCTCCGTGCTGGTGGCCATTGAGATGTTCAATTCTCTCAATGCTCTGTCTGAAGACGGGAGTCTGTTGTCCATGCCCCCATGGGTCAACCCCTGGCTTCTTGTGGCGATTTCCACTTCTTTTGGCCTTCATATTCTCGTCCTTTATGTGCCCTTTCTAGCCCGAGTCTTTGGGATTGTGCCACTTAGCTTCAACGAGTGGCTTCTTGTCCTCGCCATGTCATTACCTGTGATCCTGATCGATGAAGTGCTTAAGTTTATCGGACGGTGCACCGGTAGGATGCAAAGCAGAGGGGGGCGCCATAATAAGTACAAGCAGGAGTAAGTTTTCCTGCTCTTCTTGGGGGAACCCTAGATGGTCTCTCATGTGCAAAATTTTAGTGAAAACATTGTAAAAATTCTGTAGATGGGATTAATTGAAGATGTAATCATGTATTTTCTCCTTGACGAGAGGCAAATAAGCCCCTCACAGATATTATTGCTTTCAACTTCTTTCCGTACCAAGAATTGTACAATGCTTTCTTGTGAATATCTATCTCCTGCGATTTTTCAAAAATGGGATGATACTTTGATTGATAATCTCCTTATTTTGCCTCTCTTCGAGGAAAAAAATACATGATTACATCTTCAATTAATCTCATCTACAGAATTTTTAACAGTGTTTTCCTGTCAGCATTTATCTCCTGGGATTTTTCATTAATGGGATGATATTTTTCTTTAATGGCTCTTGAATCTAAAAACAAAGTCTTCTGGATCACACAGATCTAATATCTATTTAGAAGGAAAGAACAAGATCGAAATGGTTAAGCAGGAGCCGCAATGCCAAGAAAATAAAGTGAATTTCTGACGATCTCTTATATCAAAAAGGTGAGTGAAATTACAACGTAGCTTGCATATCGCGTCGATAATCGCCGATAGCCATTATCATATCATTCACGCATGGTGCAGGCAGAATGATATCTCTAGTTGACTGTATGTTAGGGAGAGCAATGAAGACGAGTTGAGAGTATGGAACTTGCTCAAGACAGTGAAGGGAGCACTATGGCAATGACAAACTGGTCTCCTTTCAAAAGAACTGACCATCGTAGCTTTCTGGATAAAGCAACTTTAGAGAGAGATAAATTTCTTTTACTAGATCACCATTGAGAAAGATGATTTTACATCTTTATTGAATAAACTGAAAAAGATATTCATTATTAAATGCGGCATAAATTTTCTGTTTCAAGACAAAAATAGTATTTGATGTTCGTCAGAAATGGGCTGGGTGTTGCATAACAAGAGTGAATTAATCAAACTGATTGTATATTTATAACCATTATTTTATCATTTTCATTGAAAGTTTTTTATAATCTTTGAATTTCAATAATGGAGACTATATATATTTGAAATTCATATGAATATTTGATCAAATTACAGAAATATGCTTGTGAGGAAAATTATTATCTATATATTCGGTCTTCCTTGTTCTCAATTTCATACCCCCAATGCAAATATTCATGATTTATACTCCTTGGATTTATGGTCTTTTAATGTTTGATTTATCTCTGGGGTTAAAAATGAAACCCACGCAAAAACTTTAATATTATGATAGATGTTGCTCATACCGAGGCAGATATCATTAGATGAGCAGGATTAGTCCAGATCTGATATCCAATATCTGATATCATATATGATAGGCAATCATCTAATACCAGTGTCCCTTTGGCTATCATCATTTGCTTATGTCCATAAAATCTAGATATCAATAATGGGTATCAATGATAGATAGATATTTGTAATGAAAAAAACATGATGCAATTGGAGTTAATTCAGAGGAGAAATCAAAGAGATAAGCTAGAGAGATAATTTTGTGAAAAAAGAGAGAAATTTATGAAAATTTATGAAATTCTATAAGTCTACCATTCAAAATTAAAATTTCATGCTAAATGATGAAAGGCTGATGAGAATGAAACTCAATTAGCCGAAAACTACCAAGAAAACTACTCAACTAGAATAAATTCAAAGTCCAAGAAGAAAAATTGAATAATCCAACAAGCTTTATTGATCAAGTAATCTAATAATACATCTGCTGGCGATGAGAGTCTTTGTGGAGGATAATTTTTCGAGACTGTTTGGTAGTCTTCTCGTATGAGATGGAGGGCCAAGATCGTGACATGTCATACCTTAATTATCAAATCATCATGTTTAACTCACAGCCATGGCTCTTAGATGGGGTGCTCATATTGCACCACGTCACCTTGCATCTATAAATCATTGCATCATCGTAGATGTTGGATTTTAGATGATGTGCTAAATCATCACACGAAAGTCACGACCGTTGGATTTTATGAGATGTGCTCAAATTGCACCACATTGCCTCACATCTACAAATCGCCGCATCATCTCAATTGTTGCATATTGATACGATGCTCCAAAGCTCACCATGTGTTAGATGAGTCCAAATTGTACATCAATCTTTGTCCTTATAACTCGTGCAACTAATCATCAAATCACAGGGGTTAAATGATAACATGCAACTTGTACTTGTAATTGCATGATTATTAGTGTATTTTAAGACAAATTTCATACCACTCCTATGCATATTATTATACTTAGAGCACACATTTATCGTTCTATGTTATTTTTAGAGTGCACATCAAAAACCTCAAAATGTATAATTTTAAGGGTTAATCATATATAAATCAATAGTTGAATTTTGAATTGATTATCCTAATTCCATTTGAGATTTTTTATTTGAGTTTCAAATACAAAATAATAAGAGGAAAAGGCTTTCAATGCACTCTAAAATTAGGCAGTTTTATTTCTTAAGTAACTTGAGTGTATTTTTAGTTAATAATTTATTTTCTTATTATTTCTTAAATTAAAATGCATAGAATGACAGATTATTCAATGTCTTATCAACCCAAAAGAAGATTAAAAAGGAGTTATATTTTTAAATATATGAATTTTATAATATTTTTGTATTTTTCTATAATTCTTGTGAATTTTTTTGAATTTTTATGGATTCATTTTATTCAGGAATAAGAAAATTATTCATTTTAAAGTATGTGCGGACATGACAACTGATGTGGCGCACGTGCTTTCGTGTCACCGTGCAACGATGTGAGAGGGTGGCACATGGTGCACACATGGCATTGTTAAATGGAATATTATTGTTCACTGCCCTTATGGATTGCAATTGATTAACAAACCTCCCGCTCTATTTATACATGATAAATATGTTGATATTTCTAATGTGAGATTTTTTTTTATTTTTAGATGATGTGGCGTGAGGAAGAACGTTTTATTGTTAGATAAAATCGTGATCATTGATGTTCACTTATAGTCTGGTATGTAGCGGCTTCTTAATGGACGTCAATTCACTTTTATAAAGCTTTGATGAATCGTGGCTATTCATCAAGAGAGTTATAATGTCAGGATTAATTGTACTCGATGAACTCTAATGGATGCATGTTATCATCTTGAGGGTTCAATGGTGATCGAATGGCAATCGTTACAGGATAACACAATGATACGATGACACAATGAAATATGAACCCTTTGATGCATATCAAATGGCTAGGATTGAAAGACACCAATTCGTCTCCCTTGATGAATCTGAATTGTTGATTACATCTGAAGACAATCTGACAATCACACCCAATTCTCATTCTATTTATACTATGTCTCTTCGAGGTGCATGCATTTTTGGATGTTTTGATCAATTGAACCTTTTGGATATCTCAGTCATTGAATATCCTACTTCAATCATATTATTAACTCATTTTCACATTTGAGAAGTGTTTAAAGTTAAGATTTTGCCAAGAGAATGGGAGAGAAATCACCTCTTGAGCTCTGAATTGCTATTATTGAAAATGAGGGACAAAAAGCCTTGATCCGAAGATTAGTTAGATTATTTCAAGCATGGTTTTAAGTTAGATTTCTTGTTTTCCTCATATTCTTTCGTCATTGTCATTATAGTTTAATTTTGAAGCTTAGATTAGGATAATTTAGATAATTTGTATCATTTTCTCTCTCTTTGCTCTTTGATTTCTCTATAGATACAAATCCAATTTAATGTGATTTTTGATATTTTTTTTCAGATATATCTGGAGGTCTTCTTTCCAAATCTATCATTTTTCCCAATTTCTCGTCTCAATACGTGATCCAATTTGATAAAATTAAAAAATATCTCAAGAATTAATACTAATTCTTAGTAGATTAGACCCTTACTCACCTCTATACTAATTCAATCCTAATTAATCATTAAATTGAGTGAGTTTGGTTTTTTATTTTGATCCATGGACATGTATTTTTTATGATTGCACGATCCATCTCTATCATCTAAGTCATGATAGTTAGATTTTAGATGAAGTACTAAATTATGCCATGTCATCGTCACAGTTGTTGTATGATCCTCCATAGCAGAGGAGAGCTAACAAAGGAATAAGTCTCCCTCTCTCTCGAATGAGTGGAATTTTTTTTAATTTTTTTTGCATATGTTAGAGTATGGCCCAGTAAGGTAGCCCATCTACTAGAAATTTTCTATATTCTCTACATATACACATGAACTTCTCTCTTAGGAATTATATCAATTAGCATTTACTTTATGCGTGGCATCAAAGCTGATGATTTCGCCTCCAAGGGACCTCCCAAACTACCACCACCACCCTGTAAGTCCATGACTGCCACTGCTACCGCTGTTGGTGCCTAGCCCGAGCCATGACCTAGCCCAAGCTGCTGCCTTGTTGGTGACAAGGCCATGCCGCCACCAGCCGAGTTAGTCGCCACCTCGACATCTCCGCGGCAGCCACAGTTGATGATTTCAATTCCAGGGTATCTATGGTGATAATTTGAAATAAAATTCATATAAAAAATATTTATACGTCCTTAATATAGGGTTAAGTAGGGTCAAAACCTTTTAAATAGTTTAGGCAACGAAAATGGAGAAAAGATAAAAATACAAGGAAGATAAATGAGGCGCATTGACATGATGATAATGACATGAATTTTATTATGATTTTATGTTTAGATCTCTCTCTCTCTCTCTCTCTCTCTCTATGTATGTATATATATACAAGGACGAGAAGGAGAACATAATGGGAATGAGAATAGAATGGAGAGATGGAAAGGGAGGCGACCATGCTTAATTGAGCATTACTCCCCTAAGGAAGCCCTATTTGCAGTTTACCCCAAGGAAACCGATAAAAAAGCACGAGTCCTTGACACCACTTGGAAGACGAGACCAGATACTTCAATGAATGGATAGTTTGACGATGGTTAAACGAGCTATGCCTATCAGCGACAATCTATCCATCCATCTACCGACATATTTATCTATCTATCTATCCATGCCTGTCCATCTGTTTCTATCTACTTATCTTTCAATAAATATATCTCTCTCTATATATATCTATCTTTGATATCAGTGACCATCCATCCATCTACATACCTATGCAAAGTTTGTTAATGATCTAGATATCTATCCAAGGTTTACTCTCCAATGGATCGAGATATCAGGCTAGCCAGAGCTATTAGGCCAGATTTCTCTAACAGGTGCAAGGTCAACTTGATGAGGCCGCGAGAGTGACCCGTCTCGTCTACACATCTGGCGCTTGAAAAGTCGTCACGTGTTCGATTTCCTTATTAGGGATGTCCGAAACCCACGCCTAGCGCGCCAAAGGGCAAACCTCGCGCGAGATCCTTCCAGCACTTTCATACCGCTTCGTGGTTGACCTCGACCCCCCTTCGGCCAGAAGGACTTCCGGGGAAGAAATCCGCTATCGCTATCCATATTAGGCTCGGATTTGCGGTTCCTCCTTGAAGCTCTGGCTTGGAGTTCGATTTAACGTTCGGGCGAATGTCGTGGCTGAGATCTGCGGTGAACAAGGCCGTCGAAGTAGGCGGGAAGAATAACATAACTCGCACTGTCAGGAATTATGCGGATACGGTCGTCCATCACGCCGGCCAGGCCGTCGCCGGCGGTGCGAAGATTCTCCAGGAGCGAATGGTATTGTTGTCTTTATGGTCGATGATTCCTCTTCTTAACGACTTTCTGTTTCGTCATCCTTTCGTTTTCATCGTGAAAGGTCCGGTCGAATCGGTCCGGTACGGGTGCTGATGTTGCTGTGATTTAAATGTGGCGGACATTGTGCGCAATCGATCCTGAGATTGAACTATACACGAAAATATTATTCGAAAAGGAATCAAAAGAATCGCAGTGCGGCTTTTGTACCTAATTTTCCGTGTTCCTTTGAGTTTGTCTTCGTTTCAGGGTTATAAACCTTTATTATGTTCATAACCTACCTTGCATTTGAGAGTTCTTAATAGGCATAATAGTTTGACGTAGGCAACCATCGTTTTATCAAGATTGACGTTAGATATGCTTCTATGACTGAAATTTCGATGACCAGGGGATGGCCCGATTACTTGTTAAATGTAAAAATAATTATTCTTGTCAGAGTCAAGAAATAAAATTAATCCGTTCAGATTCCTCCTTTTATGTATCTCGATGCTGCATGGAGCTCTAAAAATAGATGCACCTGAATTCGGTGTCTTGTTGAAATTCTCTGTCGTCTCTCACAGTGAAATAGTATGTTATAGACATACTATTAGCTGCAAGTCTTCCCAGCTTTCTGAAGGATCTAAATTTGCAGGCAGGAAATAACTACAAAAGCTTCAAGCAAACGGTCAAGAGGCTCGAGGAAGCTGCTGTATCTTGCCGGGGGCCAGAGAGAGTACAATTGCTCAGGAGATGGTTGGCTGCTTTAAAAGAGATTGACAGAGCAACTTCTAATTTAATGGACAGTAAAACTCTTCAACAACATCTCTCTTCTGATGGGTCCACCTCCCCGAGGAGTGCTTCCTCTGTAAGTATTGGCATCCATTTTTCTCATCTCCCTTGGTTGAAATAAGTTCTTCAAAGAGACTTAAAAAAGTTTCATGTTCAACTTCATTTGGAATATTGAATGTAGTTTAAATGTGATATATTTGGATAGTTGAGAAAAATAAAAATATAATATTTTGGTGTGTTGAAAAAAAAGTTCTGATCAAGAATGGGATCGCTCACGAGAAGGTTCCAATCAGGAATACCTCGTGAGTCGCGATCGAGTTCCCGAGATGGGGAACATGATTGAGAGCAGAGGAGGTGCGGGGGTGATGGAGGGGCATCGGCAGATTCGGAAGTTCCACGGGAATGACAGAGAGCATTCTAAAGGGTCCCATGCCAGCGAAAGGGATAGGGTTCGCATTGGTGTGGAGGAAGCACTGGCATCAGAATTGAAAGGAAGGGGGTCTCTGAACGTGAACAGAATCAGCTTTGACACATGGAGAAGGAATTTGCGCTGGAACCTGACCAGGCAAAGTCAGAATGCACATCATGCACATTGGCTCAGAAGAGAGAGGGTACACGAATATGTCTGCTAGGTGGGTCAGTCCTGGACGGGAGGATGGTGCCGTTTTATTGCGGGGAGTCACATGCGGAGAGGGATGACGAGGACGGGATTGGATAGGGCAGCCCTGGGGTGTCTCAAGCACCCAGGAAGATGTTGGAAGAGGCCTCTGGCGGGGTGTGGACACGGGAGAGGAGCATAGACATGCCAGCATCCTCAGATGACCAGAGGTGCTGGGATCAATTGTTGGAGATGATGAGGGCAGGAGGAGATATCATCACCAGGAGGGCAATGGTGAAGAAGATGGCTGGGTGAACGTTGAACCATGCAGAAAAAGGGCAGATGGGATGACACATCCAATGAAGCACATGGAATTAGATGGACAGTGCTTCAGATGTCTAACACGCGGCCACCTCAACAAGGAATGCCGAGACCCTCTGGTCTGCTAAATATGCAGAGGGATTCCCCATCGACAATGGGACTATCCACAAGGTACATGAGAGGAGAACAGACAGAGGAGTCACATCACCGAAGCTGTAGGGCCGAAGATCCCCCTAGAGATAAGGGGACAACAAAGAAGAGAAAAGGGAGGCAGAAACTATTAGATGCACTCTCATGGGGTGTCTCATTGGGGAAGTCATCAGAGGCTCCCCCAAGTTGGAGGAGTTACGGCAAGGGCTCTGGCAGAAGCTTTCGGCGGGTGATGGGCAGAGATGTGAGAGCTCGAAAATGGCAATTTCTTCATCTGCGGGCTCACAATGGCATCATATTTATAGATCAGGGGATCGACACAAATAACTAGCAGGGAGGGTGAAGTGAAATGGCGGCGCACTCTCTTGATAGATGGAGCAACGAAAGGGGCAGGAAGGATAGTGATATTAGAAGTCAGAGATGTACCCTTGGGCTATAGATCATGAATGGAGCTGGGAGACAAGGTTAGGCCATTTGGAACGCTCTGTTGGATATCTTCGGATGGTATAAAGGTCAGGGACTCAAATATAGTGTTATAGGAGGTGACTGGACTTACCTAATGTCTGCCACCGGTGACCAGGATTAGCGGCCATTAAGGGATACTCAATGTTCGTATGGTAATGCGCTTGTTGCCACTGCCACCTCAATCATTACACCCTCATAGGGACACAGAAAGCACGAATGGACTTGGGAGAGACACGGGACGAACAAGACTGGCAAGGTTGATGGAAGAGGAGGAAAGAGTGCAAATCATCCATGAATTGAAAATGCGGAACACAGACTGGGCCACATCAAATTAAGATCATCATCACCTATGGAAGATGGAGATAGCACATGAGGTGTTCAATGGGGTGAGGGATCATCAAATGGACAGATAAACCAAAGGATGGAGCAAGAACGAAGTCCAATGAACCCAACAACAAAAAGCAGTCGAAGATCAAGCTCCGGCAGAGTCTACTGCCCCAGAGAGCAGTCAAGGAGGGAGACGAGGTACACAGACTAGAAGACATGTCACCAAGGACGGCCTCATATGAAAACAAAGAAAAAAAGGTGTTAAACATGAGATGAAGGCATGGGTGATGGTAATGAAGAGCAGCAGGCTGAGATTAGTGTCAGAGGGAAAAGCCATCAGGACAAATAGAGAAGAAATTACGCAGCAGGGGTCATTGGATAGCATACTAAAGGGCGAGGAAACAAGGGGCAATGAGGCAGGGAAGAAACGAGGGAAGGAGACCAGTGGGGTGGAGGACCCTCTCATGCACCATCAGGCAAAGGCTATTGCGGAGGCAATAGGGCTGCAAAAGGCATGGAGCAGCAGTGTGAGAGACAATGGTAACTCACTAAAGGTTTCATATAGGAGGTTGACTTTGCTAAAACATAAGATTCTTTGGATTGGGCCTTCTTGTGGTCTTCGATGAGACGAAGAGGTGTACTCACTGAATGGATATGATGGGTACAAAGATGTATTACCTTTCACTCATTCTCAATATTAATAAATAGGCGAGTAGAGGGGGGTTGGATTCAACTGCAAAGGGGAGTGAAACAAGGATGCCCCATTAGCACCACTACTATTTGTTTTAGTGGCGGATGTGCTTGTCACTTGTACGATTCAAGCATGCTCGCGAGGCATGTTAAGAGGCTTCCAACCACGAAGTTATCTCGAGGGTATCCTGCTACTACAATATGCAGACGATACCATGTTTCTCATGAAAGGCTTGGTGGAAGAAGCAAGGAACCTATCTACACTACTAGACCTCTTTGTAAATAACTGAAGGTTGCCTAGTAAATGTTTGAGCCATCAACATTCATAAGAACTTCCCTTCAATGTCCTGAACTCAGCTTCGACACTAGAGAGGCTACTTCCTTTTGCTTTTTACTCCTCCAAGTGACAAGGCTCCTCCGAGAAATGTGCAGTACCCGATGTAGATCTTCTATCCACCACTCACCCTATCCAATTAGAATCAATGTAGGCCACAACAGAACCACCTCTTTCTGTTGTGAAAAGAAGGCCTTGCCCAATTGGGGATTTCAAAGATGTGAAGGCTCTATGGGCTGCGTGAAGATGAATATCATAAATTGACCCAGGAGACTGACAGCAAAAGAGATTTTTTTAAAAATAAAAAAATAAAAATTTGCATGACCCTTGGAACATTGCATGACAGCAAAAGAGATGTCTGGGCATGTATGGCTATTATATATAAGTTTGCCAATTAACCTCTGGTATGAGGTCGTATCCATTGCAATAGAGAGATGCCTTGAGGGGTGGCAAACTGGTGCTGCTGCAATTGATCCTTTCAACAATCCCTTTATTTGACCTCTCAGTTTTCAAGGTGCTAGCAGGAATTGTGAAGCGCCTAGATGGTTTGATGAGGCAGCTCTTACAAAAAGGATCTGAGCCGAGATAGAGTTGCGGTTGGGGTCTTGCGCATATGAATTATGAATAGAGTGCTAGTGACAAAGTGGGTGGGCAGGATTATGGATCCTTGGAATGATCTTGCTATATTAGTATCGTGGGACAATTATGACAGGGGGCTGAATTGGGAGTGTTGATCAACCCTGATCAAAGGAGCGTCACCATTTTGACAAGGTCTGAGACAAACCTTTCTCTACTTAGTTGAATTCTTCACTGTCAGGTTAGGAGACAGGCTCAATATTTCAAAATTGGTTAGATGCATGGTCGTCATGAAGAATTTTGAGGCAGGTATTTCCTTACCTCTTTGCGTTTTCTCGGAAACCTAAGGCCACAATTGGGGACTGCTGCGACGAACATGAAACAGAATCTTTGATGGTGCTGTGTTAGACCAAAGGGTCATGGTGCTCTTGTGCATGCAGCACTCCTTAATACATAAAGACTATTTTGTGGAGAATGACACAGTTGGGAATGGAAAACACCCCTTTTTCAATCTGTAAGGCTTATACCATGATCTGAGAAAGACAAGGGGTGGAGGCACGAAAAATCATCTGAGCATGCAGAGACAGAAAGTTCCATTAAAAGTGCGGATCTTTGGATGGCTTCTCGTGAGGCGAAGGCTAATGACTTAAATATTCCAGGAAAAAATGTACCAGAATACACAAATTGAATTAGTGCTTCTGGGGAGAAGAAGACTAGAAGCTTCTGGTTCTTCCTGTGCCTTTTTGCGGCATGAGTTTTGGCCCCCCAAAGGATATTGGCAGGGGATGCTACCTCTGAGATGGCTTTCGAGGACTCAATCTGACGATGTGACTCTAGAAGGATGGAGGGAGGACGAATACGTGTGGTGCTATGGGCACTATGGCTGCGCTGGAATGATGTGCTGTTCAGGGAGAGGATGTTATCTACGGACGGAGTGGTCCATGATGTGGAGGGATTCATGGTGTCCTGGTTTCACTGTCCCTCATTGGGGGCTGAGGGATTTATTATCTTTGGCTGAAGAATGGGCATCAATAATGCTAATCATCTTTAATGAGTTTCAGTATAATCTGACATAAACTTTTTTTCAGTTTCATTAACTTAAGCATTTCAAGAATATGCTAATCACAGACGATTGCTTTCAAAATGCTCACTTTTGTGTGGCAGTTGTGCTTCAAAATGAGGGGTTTTGGTTTCACTTCTGTCCTCATGACAGGTGCTCTTCCATGACAGGTTCTCTTCTTTGATCCTGAGATAGGTGGTGAAGCAGTTAACTTTCGAGATGTCTTCTTACATAGCCAGGCATTGGAGGGCATCACATTGTCAATGGTATGCTCCACTCCAATTTCTTATTTTTTTACATTTGTCCATCTTCCCCTGAGTTCTTAATTGTATATTCAATGTCAGTGATGGTAGAAAACAGTATAAAACTTGGACAGCGAGATTTTTCTTGCAAAATCATTACTTAAACTTCTTTAAGCAAGTAATGTATTTGAGGTGTTTGCATGTAGATCATGGACCGAGTTCATGTTGCTCATAATCCAATCCTACATTGCTGATTATCTTTGTTCTAGTTCCACTAACTCACTGACACGAGACTAATGTATGTTATTTTTGTTTGGGATTCTCTGTAACGGCCGTTGTCTGTTATAATATAGGCGACTTTAATTAGAAGTTTTACTAATTCTTAAATAATTTAATGGCTATACTCACATTTAGATAATCAAGGTATTTTAAGATTACTGGCTGATTTCTTTGTTGATGAGACCAATTGCTTTATAATGCATAAACTGCTCTATGCTTTTCTGTTAATACAAAGCAACTGTGCTCCACTTTTTTTTCGGGGAAAACAGAAGGGTCGATCACCTGACAAAATGGTGGTCAACCTGGTGATAGGTTTTCAATCCCTATCAGCATGTGAATACATGATCTGTCCCTCAAAATCACCGCTAGATATGATAGAACTAAGATGCCATGAGTCCCTCCACATCTTGGATCACCCCATCCATAACGTCCGTCCTTCCCCTGAACAGCACCTCATTTTGATGCAGCCATATTGCCCATAACTATGCTCCACTTATACATTGGAATTAATTTCATTCCATCTTATAAATTCCTTGGCAGCTTATAAATTCTTGATAATATTTTGCAAACTCTGGAGAATGAGAGATATTTCTTCCTAGTTTACTGTGTACTTGCCACTGCTCTATGACGAGTGAGTGTGATGTCCATGTTTTTCTTCCTGCTTTTCAGATTCTTGTGGTACCAAACGAAGAAGAAGTGTCTCTCCTCCTTGAGATTTTCGGGTAAGCTCTTAAGTCTTTTAGCAGCTTAGTTCCTGTGATTTTTATTGTATTCTTGGTGCTTAATTTCGTTTGACTGTGATCTTCAAATGATGACTATTCAAAGTTATCGATTGGACAAACTTCCGTGAGTTGAAGACAATGCAGTTTCTAAATAGATGGTGGGGTCCATTGGATGGGTATGGAATCATGATGGAGAGTTTTTTATCTCTCTCATTTTGGGTTTAGCCCCTTCCTCTCCCTCTCTCTTCTCTTACCTACCCTTTTCTGCATTTCTCTATCTCAGACCCTCTCAGCAGTGTTTGGTGCTAATCCACTTCCTAGTCCCTGTTGACACCTCTCTTCTTAACTCATTTGCTCTCATATCAGAGAAACTGATACAAACCCAATCAGAGTTCTATCACATGCCATATGGTGATTACACTGCGGCATCTCTCCATTTTTATTTTTGGTTTCGTCTAAATGTTTGCCTTAGCCCGGTGGGTCAGATGCTCAAGAAAATATCCATAAAATTCATTTTCATTTGATGGATAATTGATTTGTGTATTTATGGAACAATCCACCATCACCTTCATTTTACCTTAATGATTTTCACTATCTACTTTCATATGAATGATGCTTTAGCTAGGTGCTGTTTTAGGCACAGTTCATATTTCTCAAATGCTATTATTGTATAACAGAAAAGTCTGTCAAAGTGCAAGCTTTACACTTGTGTTTAAAAGAACACGTTGAAATTCTGCCATTACCGTGTCTTTTTGGCAATTATTCATCTGAGAATTCAAATTTGGCATGGCTACAACGACTAGGCTCAAGGACCCAGAATTCACACTTAACAGAGTGCACGAACAATGGCAATAAACTCAAATGACTCCACAATCCAGGCCACCTGCGGAAGCTGGTCTGGGAGTTTCCAAGTGCAGTTACTCTCCAGCCACTTCAGGACCCATTTGACGGTGATCCTTCATTGGCAAAGCTTGAATTCTTTAAACTGCTTGCATGGACTTCAAGATTTGTTGGAGCACTGATGTATCCTTCATTGATCATGTTTCAAGCTCTTAGTGTTCTGACTGATGTCAAAGTCCATGCTTTAGCAGTTTAAGGAATTCAAATTCTTGATAGATAGCTGTATGATTTAGTTGGGTAGTAGTCGGCAACGTACTGTCAGATAGCTGTATGATTTGTATTAGATGTCTAATGTGCTCAAGCTTCACCACGTTAACGAGTGAAATGCTGATAATACAAGGATGTTCACGTAGAAAGTTAATGTTGAATCTTCTCTAAAAAGAGAAATGCACTCAAGAGGCGCTGTTGTTATTTTTTTCATTTTAACTTTAATCATTTGGCTCTATTACCACTAGCATTAAAGGTCTCAAATCATTGTTCATCACCTCAAATCACTTGTATTTCTGTCGATTAGATTAGTTTTTGGCCAATTACTTTATCTCTCTCTTAAGTTCAGGTTTTCTTTTCTATAGTCTGGAGTTAGGATCTGTTCTGTTCTTCCTGAATTCTAGAAGTGCATTTCAAGATTTCTTCCTGAATTCTAGAAGTACAAGCAATTCAAGATTTCAAATCCTGAAAAATGAAGGCTAGTTACGAAAATTTCGAATGTCGGCATTATTAGATCTTGTTACATTCCCAATGTCATGCTAGAGGACAGTTGCTCGGACACCTGAAGCAATGTACTAATGTCACTATGAAGGTAATTAAAGAATTCGGGATTGAAGATTGTATCTGAACTCTCTATTGCTCTATCTACTGAAGCTCATTAAAGCACTAGTATGACTCCATGTTCTATCCATACCCTGTCCTTTTCTTTTTCCTCTCATCTACCCTTTTGTATGCTACTGAATGGATTTGTGGTTGACTCCATCTTCGTTGATCCTACTCTATTCATCTTTATCTTTATGTATCCACATTCTTACGGGATTCAAGATCTGATCCTCAAGAAGTGAGTTCATATCAGATATTCTCTTTATCAAAGTTGAAATTTAAATCATGTACAATTATCTTTGTTCTGAAGGTTATATCCATAATTTTCAAGTAATTCTGGTCTTCATATTTTAGTTTCTTACATCCCTGCCATACTATCTTCTATATTTTTGATGTACCTTTAAATGAGCCCGAGTTTTAGGATTCATTTAAGGTGCCTATTGGGTCGATCCTGATTACACTCATAAGCCTATTCAAAGGTCTTATCGAATATAACTGAGTTCTATTTTCTTGGCACCTTAAGAGGAAGTGTGTAGGCACTGTGGACACAAATATCTGAGTGCTTCACTAGTAGGTTCACTGAATCGAGTTCATTTATAGTCACATTATTTTAATGTTAAAATTTCTTTAACAATCATTTGACATGGTGGGTTTTTTCCGAGTGTTTGCAGATTGTGTTTAACAGGAGGGAAGGAGGTTCATAATGCAGTCATAAGTAGCATTCAAGACTTGGCAAAAGTATTCTCAAATTATGAAGATGAAGTTTTGGTAGGCTCATTATCTGTAACATCAATGAAATATAATTTTTCTGTAATAAGTGATTTGTTTTTATTGATTCAAAACTAAATTTATGTCAATTTTATTGAGTTTTGTTTGCTCTTATTTTATTTTATGTAACACCTTGTGCAACCCTGAAAAAGAAGTATACACAATTTTTTTCTTGGAGTGAGGTTATTTTTGTAAATAGTTGTTCTATCTTAGCTCTATGAATGTGCTGTCAGATATATCTTAGCCTGGCATTCACATACTATTTCTTCCTCCAATCATGATTGCATTTTGGCTCATTTGTCTTGTTCTTTTTTTTTTTTACTCTTATTAGTTAAACAAAAAGATAGTTGTGTGGTTCATCATATTCTATGATTTGTTCTAGATGACATTAGCTAGCCTAGCTACTATTCTAGATGGATCTGAAACTGTGGTTTGCAGGGTTCTACTATTAGAGAGCATGAGAACTTTGAGCGAGAAATAAAAATAGCGTCATATGATTGGTGTTGCTGTATATACTCAGCATACAAGGTAATGGGCCTTTCAATTCTATTAGGGCCTTCCAATTCTGATACAATCTCTTGACAAGTGTTTGGGCAAAGGCCTTCGAGGTCCAGGAAGGGTCAACTGACACTGGAGGAAGCTATAAGACCTCAGGGAGAGGAAAAGAACAGTGGCAATTGTGTAGAATGGTTATTTTGTAGCTCTCTACTCCTTCATTTAGTTCCCTCCTACTATAACTCTTGCCCTCCTTACTGCTGGTACACTTCTCTCCTTCATGTCAGATTCATCTCCACATATTTTCTCTACCTTCTCCCTTTCTCTCCTCTCTTTCCTGTTAGAGTAGATTACTCCCTTGCTATGGGTTCTTGAGGATTCTTGAACATTTAATTCATTTTTGAGGACTTTTACCCTTACTATGTGCATTTTGAGAGCACATGTTCAGGAATATATGTTTTGGTCCTTGCTGGGTCATATCTCTGTCCAATGGTGACCATATAATGGTATCTTATGAGTAGAAACGCGACTTATGGGTGGAGTAATGGTTAAATATTAAAAGATAATGCCTATTTACAAATGTTGCCATGCTAATTTTTTTCCCAGTTGATCTTTTTCTGCCGAAGTATTCATATTCACTGTCTCAGAGGCTCACAGTTGAAGGTCTACTGTGGGGTTTAATTCAGTGATACAGAGATGCCATGTTGCATTAGAATTTGCCTATAAATCATTTTCAGTGAAGGATTTATGGTTCGTAACTTATGCAAACATCGTAAATGCTGATGTCAGTTAGGTGAACGCCGAGCTAATTTAAAAGATTTTATTTGTCTCGTTCTCAGATTCTTTTGAAAAATAACATTCTATGTAAATGCTCGTCCAGATAATGTTTAAAGTTTAGAAAGTTAGATTTAGGAATCAAAAGTTAGTTTTCTGGTGTAAATAGTCAGCCTAAATGGGAGATGTCTCTCAAATAAATAGCTGGCTCATATTACTGTTGTTAGTCTCATAGTTATTTTATGTTTCCTCCTTGAGTTCAATTTTGTTTCCATCTCGATATTTCTACTTGATTGATATACCCTTGATTGAACCAGATATCCTATTGAAAAATTCACATAAAGAGCCTTATTGGTCCATCTTAGTGTTTGTAACTCTAGTTTAAATATGAAACCAGTGGGCGATAGATCAAATGATTTTGTGAACCCTAAATCAGGATAGGCTGATCTGAGATGAAGGCAATGGCTTGGAGTTTTAAAGCTTTCAGTTCTAGTGCCAATAATCATTTGGTTTTTCTTGAGGTTAATGTGGAAGTCTATGCTTTTAACATTAAAGGAGGATCACCCAAATCGGTGATTTACCGGTACAAGTACCCTCTGCCTCCCACCCAAAAGGTCACCCATCCCTAGGCTGCCCAAGCCTGAGCACCCTCAACCCTGGAGTTCTTCTCACTGTGATGTCCCTCTTTCCAGGAAGTCACCCATCCCATCCCTGCACTGCCCAAGCCTGAGCAGGCTTAACTCTTGAATTCTTCTCCACCCTGGTGCCCCTCTTCCCAGGAGGTTGCACATCCCTGTACTGCCTAACCCTGAGTATGCTTAATTCTGGAGTTCCTCTCCAACGAGTGTCCCTCTTATTCTTAAGAGATGTTAATGTGGAAGTTGATGATACTGAAATAGGAGATCTTTGAGAGTCTGCATTGTCAGCCACAAAGAAATAATGTGAAGTTTTTGAGGTTCCGCACTGGGGTTTTGAGCAGAATTTTTTTCATGTTTCAGGTAAGTGATCGACTGATTCTGATTATCAGCGCTTATGTCAAATACTTCCTCTGGATTTACTTTCAATACTTTCATGTTGCATATTTTGCTGTTCATGATCGATTCTGGCATAATGAAGCTTCTCCTGTGCACCCAATTTTTTCTGCTCAAACCACGTGACATGAGAATCAAGCCATCTATCTTTTGGTCCTGTCCCATCATATTTTGGTCATAGATCTGCCCATTCCAGAAGAGAGCTGGGGGTGATACAGCTCTGGTCTGTGCCTTTGATGACACTTTTTGGGGTCATTAAAAGATTGTGAAACTGTTATGCTCATTGTCTAGTTGTGTTCTAGGGTAGTGAAAGTCTAGTACATTCTGTTTCTTCATGTGTCTTTTTGGGATATTGGGGGTTCTAGCTGTATATTTTGTGAATCAGAATGCTATCATGCAGGGATAAGCTCCTCTCAAAGTGGTTAAAATACTTAGCGCGCTTGAAGATGTTGCATGGCATGGTCATGTAGTGATGGGAAATTTAAGAGGAGGTAGATGATTTAAGCATAAAACTTAGGGTGGAGGGTTGCGGAGGCACTGATAAGCATTGAATAGTTATGTAATCTATGTGTCGACCTTTTTGCCCTGAATAGATGGACGTAAGACAAATATTTATTTTGATTTAAATTGGGTGGCCATTTGATGCGAAACTCAAGTTCAGGCTCAAATCTTGAATCCTTAAGATGATAGATGAGGCTGATACATGAAGATAGAAATGAAGATATTAGGATTAGGGGGTGAAGTAGATCTCGATTCATTAGGCAGCAAAGGGAAGATGAAAAAATAAGCCAGAGGAGACAGAAGAATAAGATCAAAAGATAGATATGACAAGAGGAAGATGTAGTGTGCTCCCACTGGCTATGGTGTATTGGATGAGAGTGTCCTTGGAATTAATCTATTCTTTAACTTTACTCTGGTGTTATAATAATACTTCCATGGAAGTTTTGAAGGAGAGTTATGGCAGGGGGTTGAACTGGGAGAGGTAGCTGCCCCATTTCAAGGGGCATAGCCTTTTTGGCAAGGACTGTTAGTGATATATCTTTCTCCTTCTCTTCATATATGACTAAGGGTCCTATTCTATACCCTTTTTAGTCATTTCTCTCTTTCTTACTTCTCTAGGGTATATATACCCTTATGTATCTCGTGTTAGATTAAGGATTATTATTGTTCTTCTCATCTCAACCCTGGGTAGGGTTTGTCATGGTATCAGAGCTGCTTCTCTGATTCATTCCTGTGCTTCCGCTCGTGGGATCGCTGTCGGCATCGCAAACTTCCGCTCGTGGGATCGCTCGTGCTATCTTTGACCGCGCTCTGCTGTCTTTTCCGCGCGGTCTCTCTTTTCCGCGCGATTTCTTTTCCGCGCGATTTTTTCTCTTCCGCGCGGTTTCTCTTTTCCGCGCAATTTCTTTCTCTTCCGCGCGGTTGTCTTTCTCTCTTCCGCGCGGTTTCTCTTTTCCGCGCGATCTTGTCGTCTTCTGCACAATTTCGTCTTCCGCACAATTTCGTCCTCTTCTGCGCGATCCTGTCTTTCCGCGCCCTCTTGTCCTTTGCGCCACCTTGTCATCTTTCGCGCTATCTTATTTCTCCCCTTCCGCGCAACTTTCGCACAAATTTCTTCTGCGCACCTTCTGCGCAACTCTCTTCCGCGCCATTTCTCTCTGACGTGCGCGCTTGTCTTCCGCAACACTTCTCCTCTCACTTCTGCGCTCTCGCCCTAAGAGCGTTCTCTTTGCTCTGCTTTGGATTCTGCTCTCACTGCGTCGCACTGTTCTGTCCGTCTCCGCGACGCACTCTGCTATATCTTTCTCCTGCGCCATGGCTGATTCTCATTCTGCTAGCCCCTCTTTTGCCGTTCTTCCGGATACAGTCCTCGCAGTCGCCTTCACCGATGCTGACTTTGTGGAGAAGCCCCTTTCTCACAAGGTGACTCATCCACTTCTGCCAGTCCCGAACCCAGCCCTGTCTCAGCGGGCCGAATTTTCTGAAGTGGAAGCGATTTGTGGAAACCACTTTACGCGCCCGCCAACTCTTCAAGCACTGCACGGCACCTCCTCTGCCCGTCACTCATGCTCACTATGCTGCCTGGGATGCAGAGGAGCAGTTTATTTTGGGTTGGCTCGTGACCCACACTCTTACGCCTGAGTTCCACGACCGTTTTCCACACCAAAAGACTGTCAAATGCTTCTGGGATCAAGCACAGGCATTCTGCGGTCTCGAAGACGACAATTGGCAGTTGTTTAGCTGTATCTCTCGCGCCTTGGCCTTACGTCAGGGAACTCTGACGATATCTGACTACTCCATTACTTATCAAGCTCACTGGGACGAGGTTGACTACTACATGCCGACTGATGATCCGATATGCTTATCCTATCGGAACTTTCTGAAGATGCGCCTGCTCACCTTTCTTAATGGATTGAACCGGGAGTATGCTGAGATTCGTAAACGTGCACTTCGTTGCAAGGAAGGACTGCCTACCTTTGCGAGTTTGGTTAAGGAGCTCAAGGAGGAAGAGAGTCATTCTCTTCTCCATGGTGCTTCGATCACCGACATTGCTCGGGACTCGTCTGCCCCTTCTCACACGGGCCGCTCTGCGGGACTACTTGGACAGCCTCCGACGAGTTCTTCCAAGGCTCCCTACTGCTCCGAGTTACTTCCAAGGCCTCGGGTTCCGCGGATCTGGTATGCTCCTATTGTCATCGGACGGGGCATACCCGTGATCGATGTTTTCAAGCTTCATCCCGAATTGCTTCGGAAGAAGAAGGGTCAGCCTAGGGCCCTGATGACTCAGTCCAACCCGCCTGCCCCAGCCACCAGCCCCCTTGCTGTGACCTTGGAGCAGCTTCAAGCAGATCTTATTCGGCTTAGCTCTCAGATGTCTGCCTTGCAGCCTTCTTCGTCCACTGCGCCCACTCAGTCTTCCGGCCTCTGCTCCTTCTTTGGTGCGTGTACCTCTATCCCTTCTGACACTTGGTATTGTGGCCAGACGGCTCTTCATTCTCCTTTGGTCTCGGATACTACGTGGGTTGTCCGGCAGTTTGATGTGAAGAACGCGTTTCTTCACGGTGATCTGACAGAGGAGGTGTACATGCAGCATCCTCCAGGGTATTCTCTCGGACCCCCGGGCACTGTCTGCAGATTGCGAAAGTCTCTTTATGGACTGAAGCAGTCTCCGCGGATGTGGTTCGGCCGCTTCTCTTCCGTTATGAAGGCCGAGGGATATGTTCATAGTAATGGGGATTCTTCTCTCTTCTTTCGTCATTGTTCAGCTGGGGTTTCCATACTTGTGGTTTACGTCGACGACATTCTTATCACGGGGTCCGATGTGACGGAGGCTAGTAGACTCAGTGCTGCTTTGGCCCGCGCGTTCGAGATTAAGGCTTTGGGGCCTCTTCGATACTTCCTCGGCCTTGAGGTAGCCTATTCATCTCATGGCATCTTCGTCTCACAGCAGCACTACACCGTGGATCTCCTGAAGCTGACT
The DNA here is from genome assembly GCA_024174645.1 of Lemna minuta. Taxonomy (NCBI): domain Eukaryota; kingdom Viridiplantae; phylum Streptophyta; class Magnoliopsida; order Alismatales; family Araceae; genus Lemna; species Lemna minuta. The sequence continues at coordinate 19,681,108 of CM044102.1, read as the reverse complement.
GGTATGACTGATTGCGCGCCTGTTCGCACTCCTATTGATCCCAACGTTATGTTGGGGGAGGGGGGTGACTCGCCTCCGGTTAATCATTATCAATATCAGCAGCTTGTGGGGAAGCTTATTTATCTCACGCATACCCGTCCTGATATCAGCTTTGCTGTCCATCTTCTCAGCCAATTCATGCATGCTCCTCATGAGATCCATCGCCAGGCCGCTCATCGGGTACTCGCTTACCTGAAAGGCTGTCCGGGGAAGGGTCTGCTCTTTCCCCGCAGCGCAGATGAGACTGTGAAGGTGTACACGGATGCCGACTTTGCTGGCTCGATTGTGGATTGTCGCTCAACCACTGGATATTGCACTTTTGTTTTTGGCAGCCTGGTGATCTGGAAAAGCAACAAGCAGGACCGCGTGTCTCGTTCTAGCGCCGAGGCGGAGTATCGTGCCCTTGCTGATGGGGCCTCTGAGGCTCAATGGCTCCATGGCGTTCTCTCTGACTTGCGTGTCCGGTATCTTGGTCCGATCCATTTCTTCTGCGACAATAAATCTACTATTGCTTTGGCCAAGAATCCTGGTCAAACGGGTCGAATCAAGCACATGGAGCGTGACCGTTTCTTCTTCAAGGAACGCATGGATGATGGCCTATTTGATCTCGAGTTTGTCCCGTCATCGGAGCAGGCTGCAGATGTTTTCACCAAAGGGCTGTCTAATCCGCTCTTATCTCGTGCTTTGTCCAAGCTCGGCATGGATGACATCCATACTTCGCTTGCGGGGGGGTGTTAGTGATATATCTTTCTCCTTCTCTTCATATATGACTAAGGGTCCTATTCTATACCCTTTTTAGTCATTTCTCTCTTTCTTACTTCTCTAGGGTATATATACCCTTATGTATCCCGTGTTAGATTAAGGATTATTATTGTTCTTCTCATCTCAACCCTGGGTAGGGTTTGTCAAGGACTGTGACATATTGTCTGGTGGGTGTGGACGTTCTTCACAGCTCAGCTAGGAGACAGTTTTGTGTTTCAATACTGAACTGTAGGCTCACCAGTAGGCTCACATCCTGATGACTGTCACCAGAGGCCTTAGCAGAATTTGATCTATGCTTGAGCGCTGAGGAAGACTCTGCACACTTTTCTTTGGATGCCCTTTTGCCCGATCAATATGGAACTGACAAACCATTTTGAGGATCGACCCAACCTCAGACATGTCCTTTTGGGAGTCAATCTGGAGGAGCAGCTGCAGAAGAAACGCGGAGGGGATTCGCATACTTGTGGTGCTCTGGGCCATATGGTTGCACCAGAATAACAAGCTGTTCAATGGGAGGGCGGTGTCCACTGACGTGGTCGCCTTGCTGCGGAGGGTTTTGTGGCAGCCTGGTCCTCTAGACTAGGGCGGCAGGGGGTCTGACGTAATGGCTAACTATTTCTGTGGGTCCGTCACTGATTTTTCGGGTGATCGTCCCTTTCACTATTCCAAAAAAAGAAAAAATTCCATGGAAGCTCTTTAACTTTATCTAATGGACTCTTCTCGAATAAAACAAGATTTCTTGTGCATATGTTGTTTTATGTTCATTTTTTATTTTATTGAAGATGCTTGTATAAACTGTATTTGTCACTTATATTCAGGTTAAAAGAGAGGAGCTGCTTCAGTTTGCTCAAAGCGCCATTGCAGGGCTTAAGCTGAATGCAGACATTGGAAGGTTTTGAATGAGATTTTCTCTGTTTTGATGGAGCTAAATTTGTTTTCTGTTTTTCTAGCTTGGAAGCTATCAGTGATTGTTTGAAATAATCCATTTCCTGCATTATTTCTCTTATATATGCTGAAATTCTGTAATAGTGTATGAATCTCCAGTTTCAAGTCAGTTGTCAGAAGGCATTCAACTTTTTCGCTACTGACTTTCTTTTGGGTTGCAGAGTAGATGCGGAAGCTTCAGCACTTCGTCGGATGGTTGATGACTTGGAAGATCATCAATCAGTTTCAGTTGATGATGAGGCAAAACTTATGGATGTAGAGGTAAACTGAATAAACCACTTCTATATTACCATTGTCCCGTAACCCAACACTGAGATAGTCTTCGTAGGATCTCTATAATTTAAAGAATCTTTCTCTTCATTCATTTTTAGGGTTTGAAGGAAATACTTGGGGAAGTTCGGCTGTGCTCCAGGTTGGAGAGCCTCTTGCTGAAGAAAAAAACAATAACCAGTGGAGATACTATTGAAATCCATTCTCAGAAGGCATGCATATATCTCATCTCTTTAATCTTAAGTTTTCTGAAATGTAGATCAAATAAAAATTTTCTCATTTAGTTGGCTTCCCATTGATGCTTCCAATCACTTCTACGATATCATTTCTGCAAAATATTTGCTTACAAAGTTTTTCTGAGGCAATACATCATATCTGTTTTGTTAACCTCGTCATTATGGCTTTAATGAATAATTGAATAGTTGTTGCCTCTCATATTATCGCTTAATATCTGATAAGAGTCTGGCTATGGATTGCAATAAATACTTAGTAAATTCAAGGAAAAGCTAATTCCAGGAAAAGAAATAATCAGGTGATGTAGAAGCGATCAGTCAGAGAGGATCAGTCAGAGCCTCTACCCCTTGGGTAACTCAGAAGATTACTGGCTGGCGCTTACTTATTGGTAGGTCAGGGTCTATGGCGGTTAGTTAAGCTACCTGCTCGCCACTAACTCGTTGATCCCCGTTCACCCCTCTTGTCTAAAGGATAACAGTCTGATGTTGCCCAGTCTATGGCCCCTCCTCGAGCAGGTAAGAAGTGGCTTCTTGAGATTATCAAAGTCTAACTGAATATGGATCCTATGGACTTGACAAACGTGTGAATTCAGCCGTACTTGTCTGTTGAACTTAATGTGATATTTGAATAATGAGAGAGACACTCCAGTTATGAGTCATGTACTACAACTGACTGCATTGGAAAAGGATTCCTTCTCAAGGGTGAACTTGCAGTCGATTTCCAAGCATGTTTTTTCATATACTCTTGACTATTTATACATGCCATTTGTTCTATATGACAATATTGCACTTCTAATCGAGGGCTAAGCTATTTGATCTCTTTATTCTAAAAGTATGTATCAGGATCTTCCCATTGGTGGACGTTTTTCTTCTCATCCAAACTTTATGGATTTAGCATCCAAACGCCCTGGATTGCAGATGATGAAGAAGAAGAGTAAAGAAGAAAAAGAGAAGATGGAGATGAAGATGAGGAAGAAGAAGAAGAGGAAAAAGTTCAGTTGAACTACTTAAATGTGCAGTTTAACTAGTAGAGAGCATCATCATCATCGATATACCACTAATAACCAGAGCATCCTGGATTGTACCTTTATTCTCTAGTCAATTATGCTTGAAAAAAAGATTCCTAGAACTTACAATGATTTGTTTCTTTTGAATAATACTTAAAGCGCTTAACCACAAGGCCTTCATTTTTCTTCTTTTACTATATGCACAGGTTGACAAGCTTAAAATTCTTGCCGAATCTCTGGCAAATTCCTCCGTGAAGGCAGAAAAACGAATACAGGAACACAGGTATTGAAGTTTCTTATGTTTTACTTTTATATCCCTGCCAGAATTCCTTCTTTAGTTGATCCGTTTATGATACCAGTGTACTGTGCAAGAGAATTTCATGTTGAGATAGACATTGACAAGAAAACATACCGGCCTCTGTTCTGTCCTGAAATCCTGATCCTGATCTTCCTCGTATACTTTTTACCTCAGAAAGAGACCGTTTATGTGTTCAAACATCCGTTTTATTTATCTTCTCATGAGTTTGGTTTTCCTGTTGCATACTTTTTTTTTCCCATCAGTAAATGATATGGAAATATATGAAAGTATTTATAAATCACTTAACAGTCACTTGGATTATTGAATCATTGGTTTTTATCAGTTGAAATCACTGCGATTTTTCTCTCTCAAACTAACTATATCTGGTATTCAACTTTATGATTCATGTTTTTGAAACAGGACACAGAAAGAAGAAGCGCTGAACTTCAGGTTTCCAAATCCAGTGAAGTGAATGAGGTTGAGAAGGTATGCAACTGCCAAAAGAGTAACAAAATATGAATTGTGGAATGGAAAATTATCTGAAAATAAATTGACATCTTGGGGAAGGTGTACATTCTTTTGTATATAAACAGGTTAATTCCATAGCATTTGTAATGTTGTTGTTGAATACTGTTATGTTGAATTTGTGATTTACTGGTCAAGACTGTCTCAAGAGAAAAATCAATTCACTTTTATGAGCCATTTTCTCTCCCAGAGTTTCATATAGCTGCAGAGAGTGTGGTGAATTGATGCCCCGTTAAAATTGTGAATAAAACTGGTCAACTCGTGAAAGGAAGATCTAGATTTTCGCCAGCAGTAGCATATCTTTCAATGTTTCTCTCGAGACAGTTTGTCTGTTGCAGCTATACCTGAAATCAATTCTTGTTCCTGAGCTGATGGCTGTTATCTGTGTTTTTAATTAATGTGTAGGAACTGAAAGGGGAAATTGCGGAACTAGAAAAGCAAAGAGACGAGATTGAGGCTGAATTGAAGAAGGTATATACGTCTCCTAATTAAAGAAACTATTTTAAAATGATTTTCTTATCTTTAGTACTCGGTCAAGATCTGAGAAGCGCCGCTCATTTAAAGAAGTCACTATTTTTGGATATGCAGGTAAATCTCTCTCTAACTGCTGCACGTGCACGTCTCAACAAGATGAAAGAAGAAAGGGACCAATTTGGTGAAGCAAGCAATCAAATTGTGACGCACTTTAAGTCAAAGGTATTCTATTGTAACCAAAATATTGTCTTGATTGGAAATGAACTTCAATACTTTAACAGATAATACGTCAATAGATAATAATGTTGAGTCAGGTCATCACTTCGTACCCTCTTTTGCTTTCAGGAGGATGAACTTTCCAAATCTCTAGCCTCATGTAAAGTCGAAGCAGTGGTTGTTAAAACGTGGATCAATTTCCTGGAAGATACATGGGCTATTCAGTCATCCTACAATGAAGAGAAGGATAAGCGGATGAAGTCTGTGATGCTCTTTCTTTATGTTTTCCTCTTTAAGAAGTCAACTCAATTTTCTTAGGTCTCTTTTTTTTTTTAAATGAAGTGATGATTTGGAGAAGTATGGACAGTATTTCGTGCAGCTTGTGGGCCGCTATCTTTCCAGATTCAAGGTACTGTTTGTAACCAACTGAACTATAATTTCTCATTTCTCTGTACTAATTGTTTACATAGGAAGAACTAGATTCTCTAATGGTGCGTATTAAAGTCATTATGGATAATCTGAAGAAGCTGAATGACAGGTACGGTTGTTTTCTCCTTGCTGGATTTGACCAGTTTTTCAAAAGTTGTTAATCCTATATTTTACTTTTGTCTCCCAGATTAGAAACTGAACCTGGAAACCTGACTAAGGATTCAGACCCCCGAAAGCTTCTGGAAGAAGAATACCTAGAAGCTGAGGAAAAGGTCGATAGAGATTCTCTAAATTTTTTAATCAGAGTATTTTTATTTATTTTGTTTTCGGGTTTATACATTAGGGTTTAGCTTCCGTTGGCCTTCATTGTTTGAGCATTTAGGCATCCAAAAGTTTAGGATGCAGCATCTAGAGTTTCGGGCTCTGGGTTAGTGGTTAAACGGTAGAGGTTTTCAAGATTAAAGGTTTGGGTTTAGGACTCTAGGGTTTAAGGTTTTGGTGTTTGGCTTCTTTTAGAGTTTAGGGTTCGGGTTTTAGCATCTGAGGTTTCTGCGTTTGAGAGGGTCTAGCATCCTTTTTTTTTCTTTAAGGGTCTGGCATCTTTGGTACAAGGATTTGTTGTTTAGCATCTTAGGGTTATTTGGCTCGGGTTCTTGCACCTTGGATGTAGCATGTCATTTATTCAGAGTTAAGAGTCCAGGGTTTTGCCAAAATTTCATGGCTAGTCCTGAACTGGGACCCCTTGCATTCCCTCTACTGTATTTTCATTCAGTTTGTGAAGACAGGTTTGAATGACTGGGGTTGACTTTTATTCAGATTATAACTGCCTTCAGCATGGTTGACAACATGAAAGAGCTCTTCCTCAGAGGGCAGTCAAACACATTCCGGCAAGTCAAACACTCCTGGTATTCTTATGCATTCAGGCAATTTATATTATTGACTTTTGCTCCTCGTGCGATGCAGGGGAGTTGATCCCCGGGTCAACGATCTCTTCGACGCCATCGAGAGCCTGAGAGCCGGCTTCGACGCCATCGAAAGGCCGATCCTTGACCACGAAGACAAGGAGTCAGAGACCGTTGACTCGCCAAAGTCAACGACGCATCGAGCTCAGCAGCTGGACACCGAAGCGGAGCTTGCGCAGCTGGAGTCCGAGCTCGGTAAAGTTACCGCGGACTACACTGCGGAGGAGATCGGAGGGTGGGAGTTCGACGAACTTGAACGGGAGCTCAGATCCGAGGAACAACCACCCGCCCCGAGTAAGAAATAACAAATAGAAAATAAAAAGAAAAGAAAACCCTACTTTCTCTGTATTTTTTTATGCTGCATCATCGTCTACATAAAATATTATGCTATGAATCCGTTGACTTGATTCCTGATTCTTTGGTGAATATAAATAAGTAGGTGAGGGAGGGGTCGGGGGGACAGACTTTCACTATTTTGGCGGTCCTTCGCCATTACTGCCCATAGGAACAGAGGCGGGAGCCAAGTAGCTCTGTTTCATCAGTAATAGCGGGGCCCACTTATCTCGTCGCCAATCAGTCCCCTCTCTAGAAACGCCCGAGAACCATCTCCCGTTAACTGCACGGTACCACTATAGCAGCCCCACCCCTGCGCGTTGCCAAAAATCCGAGTCGAAATTCCAAAGACATCCGAGTGTGCGCCGCGAGTCTGTTCCTTAGCGGCGGTCGTTTGTCGTTTCCAATAGTTGGGGATCCGGCGGAAGGCCACGTGGCGGGTCCCTATTGGAGAGCGACGGGAGAGGCAGAAGCTGACAGAATGCACATGCCGAGTGAATGAATGAACTCTCCATTCTAGTTCACGCCATGAAATCTTACTACGTACAGTAGGCCAAAGATGGATTCTTTCTTTCAGAGGTATCCCATCCCCATGTCTTCCGTAGCTCCTAGCTATTCTAGAGAGAGAAAACGCGCGTTTATTTATTTATTTTGATACTGGAGAAAGAAGATGAGGGTTTTGGTGAGTGAATGCGCGGTGTTCATGGACTCTGACAACCGCCGCCCGGTCCAACTGCAGAGATCATAAAATGTTCTCCTCGAGAACGGAGACGAGACTGCGCCTGATTTTTATTTGCAGTATTCTTCAGATGCCCATTTCGGAATTTCGGGATTTTCTTGGACTATTTCCCGGATTTCGGGATTATTATTTTCCTCTTTATTATCTTTTTTCTTCTGCGGGAAAAAGTCGAACTTTCAGGGAAAAGCTGCTCTGCTGGCACTGAGGCCGGCAGCACCTTGCAAGTTGAAACGTGGCCGACGAAAACACGGCCACGTTTCCCTCCGAGGATAGAACCACCCAATGATATGCTGACCTGGCCACCGGCCCCCGGACTATACTCCCCGAAGATTCTCTTCTAAACTTGCAGTCTTCTAACTAATTACCATAATTACGTTTCCTATACGATTGACCCTCATTACTATTAGTCTTCTCCCCCCTTTCTTTCTACCTTAAAAATACCTCTTCCCCTCCCTCCTTTCCTACGCCCGTTTCCCATCACCCCAAGCGAGAGGCGGAGAGAGAATGGAGGAGGACGGAAGAATACATCGAGATGGACGTCAGCAGCGCCGCGGTCAGCGGCGGCGGTTCTGCCACCGCATGCAAGCGAATTTGAGTTCCGCATGGCCTCTGCAGCAGCGGCAGATGTCCCGTCACTTCCCCGGCCGACGAGCTCTTCTACAAGGGAAGCTCCTCCCTCTCCACCTTCCCCCAGGCTTCAAATGGTCCAACTTCTCCTCGAAGAAACCGCCGCCGCCGTACCCAGCTCCTCCCACGGACCCCGGAACTGGGCCCAGATAATTCGGCCCAAGCTCTTCCCCGAAACTCCTGGGCCAGGACCCTGAAGCTCATCAGGCAATCAATATTAGTCTTAAGTTCCAGAGCCTCAAAAGGATTACCTCAAGTGCATCTTCACCAAGCCAGCTCGGAAGACGGCGGAAGATGTGTTCTGGTCACCGCCGGTCGTTCACCGGCGTGCTTAACCATCGCCCTTCTCTCAATTCTCCTTCTCCTTCCACTACAACGTACGACGTCGTCGGCTTCATTGAAGAGGAGCAGCAGCGCTGAAGCTCGGAGGTGGAGTGTTCGGTGCGAGGGGCCATAGCTTACTGTAAGAAGTCCTCCCGGAACTGGCGTTGGCGGGGCGGAAAAGCTTTGGAGATGTGGGTTGCTGTGCTCTCTCATTCAAGGTCGCGGCTGCCTGTGAAACATAAGTCAAAATGAAAAAATATAAACAAAGAGAATCTTTCTCGGGAATATGGGTTTTTCGCTGGTAGGGAAGCAGGTCTTTGGGCTTGTTCCTACTCTTCATGTAATGGTGATTGCTCCCTTGAGTGACGTCATGATCTAGATTTTCAACTTTTTAATTTTCCGCTCGTCCTCCCATTCCAATCTCGAGAATGAGGTCTAGGGAGGCGGTCAACGGGTCAACAAGCAGATTATAGGGAAGAATCAAGAAAGAGGGAAGTGATTTGGGCAGACATACCGGCTGGAGCGGCAGAATAGATAGGAGGCAGACGTGAGGTAGACGTCCATTGGAGTGATGGGCGTCTGTTAAACAGAGTTCTGCCGGGCTGGGAGATAGAAGGATTTGAAGTCAAAGAGGACAGAGCATGTCACGTGAAGACGAGACGACCGTACTGGCTAAGGTTCAGTCGTTGTTCAAACGAGACGGCGTTCCATCCTTTGCTGAAACTGTGTGGTATTAAGCACTCAGATAAGGCATCTCTATCTCTCTCCATGTACTTCACGAATCTAGATGGCCCACTCTCATCAAAGCACTCTCCCTCTCTCTCTCTCTCTCTCACGCTCCATGACTAACACGAGTCTCTGACGACCTAAGCTTTTTCAAAGCGTTAGCGATCCGTCCCGCTCTCTCCTGTCGCACAACGGCGCAAGTTCGCTAACCATCTACCTCACGATTCTGGAGGACCTAACCGATCAAAGCGCCAACATATAGTCACGTGTATAAATCCTCCCACCTGCCCCCTTCTGCCCCACAACCATCTCAACATCTATCTACACGTGTATAAATGGCCCAAGATTATCAAAGCTCACGCTGAAATTCTAAAACTCCTCTTTGTCTCCCTCTCCCCCTAACAAACATCTCACGAATATTCCACGACCCAAGATCTAATCTACATCATTTTAGATGACCTTTCAAAAGGTCATGTTTTCGAACTACCAATTTAAAGGAGTTTCGGATAACACTTTATACGAAGCGCACATTCTCAATGCAACAACCTAGACGACGGCGACGGAGATCCTGTGTCAGAACTTGCCAACTGCAGTCTAACGGTCACCTGACGTCGACGCATGTAAGAGAGGCATTTGAGACCAATCAACGAACAGTACAGCGACGTTATTCTATTTAATAAATTAGCGTAAATTTGAGAGTCAGCGCAACCTTCGTTTTCTCATTGGTGCCGATGTAATCGCATAATCGTTTTCCCCGTTGAAGTTCCTTCCCAATCCACAAAAGCTGCGTTCTTTCAAAGTTCAGAAGGATGAGACCTACGCACGCGTAAGATTATCAGGACATTATAAGGTATCACGGATATACGAAAATAATTGATTAAGTTGAATTTCTGATATGTCAACCAGTCATGAGTTGTTCCAAATCGACTCCTGAGGGTTTTGTCAGCGGCGACGTCGTAATCTCACTTTTCAGACCTTGGACGTGGTCTCCAAGAATATGGAGCAGCAAAGGTCTTCCATGTAGAACTTGCTCCTGAAACCAGATCAAGGTTAGAAACGGTATTTCGTATTATTAAGGCTGACGTAAGCAAAATTTCAGGGACCTTGGAAGCGTAAGCTTTCAGCCTCTGATACCAGCCTGTAAAGATGAATTTTCGGCTCCGTCCAAGTTTCTGTCATCATAAGAGAAAATAATAACGGTCCAAATTTTTCTTGCTGGAGATGAGTACATGACACGCCACAGAGAGCACCAAATCTTCACGACTAATTGACTTCTTTAACCTTGGTTTTTAAAAAAAATGAAAATTCGGGCGGAAAACATGAGTCTGGTCACCGTGATGATCGACTAGAATCAAATTAATAAAATAGAGTTTCCAGAAAGGGGAAGATTCGAAAGTACGGTTTTGTTGCAAAATCACTCGACCTTTGTCCGTTTCCAAGATTCACTTGTAATCAGACGAAAGACCTAGAAGAAATCCACATGAAGAGGAAACAACTAGGCGAAAAGCTGAGAGATCACGTGGTTGAGAGTAGGAGAGAGAGAAAAGGAAATAAAGCAAAATGCTCAAGAACGTACCAGGAAGGGAGTCTTCGAAGAAGAGTTCACGGAGTCGCGCCGAGAGATGCCGGACTTCATACCTGAGATTCTGAATCGACACGGTGGCACTCAAGATGTCCTCAATCGTTGCTTTAGCACTGCATTCATACAGAAATTCGTCCTCCATCTCCCCCTTCACGTCCAGAATCACCATCCTATCTCCCTCACTTCCCTCCTACTCACGGCACACCATCCCTCCCTCGGCTTTTTATACGTGGACACGTTCTGAACCGGCTGTATTTAGTAATTAAACAACACGGAAAAATACAATGATATTATGATTAGAAGTAATTCCGTTTTATAGTATTCATATTTTAACATAGTTTATGTAATATTTTTAAGTAAGGGGTGAGAATTCCAGCGACCATTGGCCTGCAAAAAAAGAAAACATGGCCGACAAATTAAACCGATATTTTCGCTACACAAGCAATAGAATTGGTCGAACCAGGAGCGCCCATTCAAGAGCTTGCATTGCCCAAGGCCATGGTCTTCATCTCCGGCATCATGCTCTCCAGTAGCTCTCTCTTTGAGAAGGATTCTGTCGGGCGGAACAGCTGTCTTCCTGCACGTAGTCCAGAACAGATTACTCGTTATGTACTTAAAGTCAACGAATAAAAGGATTACAAGAAAGAAATTCAGACGCAGTGAAAATCATAGTAAAAGTCCACGAAGCAGATTATGGGCTCGTCCATGATGACCCGATATTTTTACCTACGTCAATGGCCGCAGCGTTGAGGCCAATAGGGTGACGGTGGCGGCATGGTAGTCCGTTAAGGTCTTGTAACTCGAGTCTGGTAACTTATCCTGCTCACACATTATTTAGTATTTCTCTGGAGTGCTTGAGGTTAAATCATGATAAAGAAGAGAGAGTTAATCCTCACCTTCAACCGAGAGGGCGGCAGAAATGGCAGCTTCCGGGGAGCCTGAAGTGCCTTATTGAAAACCTGCGGTAAGCAAAAAGGAGCCACTAGGATTTGAGATCGTTGGCAGCAATGTAAGAAGTACAAAGCAAAGAGGTAAAAGATTGTATGAAAGATTGAATAGGATTGAGAGATGACCTGGACGTAGAGGAGAGATGACTTTACGGAAGGAAGCAACTGGGTCAGTCTCGAAGAGACTTGGGACATCAGATCCTTGCATGGAGAAGAGAAACAAATTGGGTCAAGTCAAATAGCTAAAAGTAGGCATCGAGTGCTAATGGCGGAACACTCTTGCGGCATGAATGGATGAGCGTTCTCTCTAATTTCTTGTCAAGTAACATGAGCCCACTGGAAAAATCATTCAATGTATTTCCAGATTAAACGAAGAGTAAGATGAAGCACAAGTCAGTGAAAAATCTTACCACTCCTCTGCTAGGGATCCAGGCCATCAAGAAAGAATCCACTTGCTGACAGATTTAATGAAGAACAAGAGAGTGAGAGAGTAGCTTAAGTTCCAGAAAATTTATAGTACACTACTGTGAGATATTCAGAGATATAGCCAATCACGGGGTTCTTAGATCATATATGCAATGTGAGGCATGTCAATAAAGGCACATCTCTTTTGACAAGTCTGAGAACAATTCTATCCTAACTAGGATGGCGGGGTTCTTCTCTGCAGTCGTCCTAGCAATCAGATTGACTCCATCTTTATTTTCGAGCAGTTAATATATGGACAGCAGGGTCGAGAAAATATACATGTAATCTTTGTAGGCAACGACTTATGAGAGCCGACGATTTTGAACGCGTCCACTGACGCATCTATCTTGGCAGGCCTTTGCTGAAAGAGAACTGCCGAAATTCTTGGCCTGAACAGACGCGTCCCATTGGATCATTCCAAAGAGCTGTGCCATTTAAATTCTACGGGAGAAATTCCTTACAATGAGTGCCTTCTATCTCGAGGCAAGAGACGATTTTCCATGTTTCATGGGATCTTCGACTTTGCGCTCGATTCATCAGCTTGTTGTCCATGTCCTAAAAATATTTGAATTGCTTGCAATCCAAGAGATAAAATTTACGAGTGGCAGATAAATGACCACGAATAGATTTGATGACAATAAGACAAGAGTTCAAATCAAGATAACTAGGAAATATTGAGAAACAAAGAGAAATATATCTGCAAAAGGGCTAGAAAATGGTCGACTAATAGAAAAGCAGCTGTTGTTCTGTAGAAGATGCTTGTGTACAGGATAGCTAAAGCACAGAAATAGAGTTATTGAAGAAGAGAAAGAGGTTCAGCCGTAAATGGATATTAATGTGCAGTAGATCATTTGCAGGAAATTGAAGTATCATCTTCAAATGCTCAGCTCGATCTTGAGCATCGCAGCTGCAAATCTAGGATGCAGCCTGCAAAAATAAAACAAGGGATGGCCTCTCATGCATTAGAATCAAAGATATAAGATATAGCTAAAGCGCGCATTTTGGCTAAAATTACATACACAGTATTACACATTATTCATCCCGTGTCTCGAGATTGAAGTCCTCAAGCTGGGTGGGTTTGTTTAAGCCTAATAATCTCTAATCTCCAGTGGGTGTCGTACATAGGTTCGGCAAAGTATCTCTCACCCTTTGCCATTAAGGGTGATGTGTACGGACTTGGACATAAGTGCTGAAGTGGGCCTTATAAGCGGCCCGCTAAATGTTCCTTGGCTGAGTCATAAAATCTATGTGAGCAAGGATGTTATCCTTGATGAATGACACTCATTCTTTTCACCTACTGTTATAAAAGTCATGTCCCCCATCTGATCCATTACCTGACTCCTTGGAAATTCCTAGTTCCTGCCCTTAAAAACAATTTACCTCTTTCACCTCCTTGTTGAGCCTCTCATGAGGTTTTGACTCCTCTACTATTCCTAAGAAAGGTGGAAGAGTGGCATTGGCTCTCACTACAATGGCATCAAGCTATGGTTGAGGAACTTCAAGCTCTTATAAAGAACTAAACTTGAGAGCTTGTTCCAAAACCCTTGGGCAAACATATTGTGGGTTGTCATTGGGTATAGACAATAAAGTATCATACTGATGGTTCTCTGGACCGCTAAAAGGCTCATTTAGTCGCCAAAGGTTATACCCAACCATGTGGTGTAGATAACTTGGAAACATTTGCTCCTTTGGCAAAAATGAACACAATTCATCTCCTAATAGCCTTAGCAGCAAACTATGGTTGGACCTTCAACAATTTGATGTTAAAAATGCTTTTCTTCATGGAGACCCTGTATGTCATCCCTAGAAGAGGAAATTTATAAGTCATAACCACCTGGTTATAAGGTTAGGTGAAACAATGCCTCATCCTGTAGTTTGTAAGCTGGAGAAGTCCCTATATGGCTTGAAACAGTCCCCATGTGCCTGGTTTGGCAGCTTTACACAAGCAATGAAGCCATTCAGTTAATCAACCATGCAATTGTGATCACACCCTTTTTTATCATCATTCTAAGCCAGGGGGAGTAACCATCCTACTTGTTTACGTGTATGATATCATTATTACAGGAAATGATACAATGGCTACCTCTAAATTGGCCAAGTACCTCAATGATGAGTTTGATATCAAACATCCAAGGCAATTGCATTATTTTCTTGGCATAGAAGTGGCATGTTCTTCTAAAGGCATTCTCTTATGCCAATGGAAGTACATCATTGATCTACTCCACAAGCTCAGAAAGGAAGATTCTCAACCAATAAATACTCTGACTGAAGTCAATCATTGTCTTTCTTTTGCGGAGGATGAAAAATCAGAGGATTAGGGTTGCTACCCACATCATGGTGGCAAACTACTTTCTGCAGTAAGCGTTCTCAGTCAATTTATGCATTCGCCAAGGCTTCTCACTACATGCTGCTAATCAGGTTATTAAATATCTTAAAGGCACTCTAAGCCAAGGACTTCTCTTTAGGCGGAATGCTGGGTTGAATTTAGAATTGTATACAGATGCTAACTATGCAGGACCTCATGTAGATCACCATTCTACTACAGGTTATTGTACATTTCTTGGCAGAAATCTTATTACATGGCAGAGTAAAAAACAAGAAGTGGTTGCCCACTTGAGTTCTGAAGCTGAGTATCGGGCCTTAGCCCAGGGTATCTGCAAGGCTTTATGGATTAAACATCTACTTGCTGAACTAAAGATATCCTGTGAGTGTCCTGTCAAGCAGTTTTGTGACAATAAAGCTTCAATAAGCATCAGTCATGATCCAGTTCAACATCATTGCACCAAGCACATTGAAGTAGATCATTTTAACAAAGGGAAGTTAGAGACTGGAAGATTCTGTGCCCTTTATATTCCTCGGAGAAGAGGGCAGATATTTTCAGTAAGAGACTACCAGCATTATGCTTCCAAGACTTGTGTGGCAGGTTGGGATTGGATGATATCCACTCTCCAACTCAAGACAGTTGAAGTGGGCCTTACCATTATTTCTCTGGACTTCTCCAGAGATATACTCTCGAATGTACTAGAACAAGTTATGGACCAGTTTATCAGCCCAAAACACAAACCTATTTAAACCCCTTTGACATCCATTTATTGAGTGAGTTATCCACTCTCCAACTCTGACAATCATCTCATGTGTCTCTCTCACATCCTCTCATTTTTTTATTTTTCTTCTTAACTCTCAGTTTCATCAATAGGAAACATAAAATAAACAAGAGTTACATTTAAAGAAAGTTATCCATATAAGTCCTTACATATCATATTACGAGAAGATTTATTAAGAAACAATAAAACATTTACCTCATCCAAGTGTTTCTGTAATCTGTCAAGCAGGCGACGTCTTTTCTCTGCATTTTCCACGAGCATCGTGTTTCTCCTCTTCTTCCATGACATAATGAGATCAGGCCTCAAGTGGGCTGCCAAATGTTTGTGCAAACTTTCAGGATCGTCTGGATCTGAAATTAGATGGCGCATCAGTTATAAAGCACAGAACTCAGATTAAGTTACCAGAGTAAATCAAAGAACTAAACCTCCAATTTCTTCCAGATCTGGAGCTAACTTCCTGAGCTGCTGAATCACCCACGTTGCAGAAGGAATATTCTGGATTTCCTCTGACTTTAATGTGATTCTGTTGTTGACCATCTTTGATGATGACACAGAGACTGTTGCAATTTCCTTGCTTTTTCTCTGATTTTTTTTCGATTTGGTTGAGATATTTTCCTGTGAAGAAGGTTCATCATTATTCATCCCGACCTTAAATGAGGCAGAAGGCTTTCCCTTCTTCTTTCTTGATGCCTTTGTCAGGATGTTCTTATCAGGAAATTCATCTGAATCTGCCTTGGTCAATGCTGACTGTGAATGCTCTATCATTTGACCAGCAGACACATTGTAGCTAAGTGACTCAAGTTCTTTCTCCATTTTTTCAAGTAAATCCTAATCAAGAAAGAAGAAAGAATCAAATGAGCATAACTTTTTTGGGTCCTGTTTCCATCCATTATTGATAACTTGGGATCAGTAAATCACCTCTATATAAGTGCTGCTAAATACACATGACTCGCCCAAGACAACTGCTTTTTCAGTCTAAAAGAAAGTAAAAGAATTAAGAGAAACTGCAGACAGATCTTAACTTAATAAAAAATTGAACTACATACTTTGATCGCCCTCTGAACAGCTGAGCAAAGAGATAAAAGCTTTGAAGCATCAGAAGAATCTATGGATGATGGTAGAACTGAAAGACTGTCAATCCTGCTCAAGAAAATAGTTATGTTTAATAGGATGAAAGAAGCGTGCCTACAAGAGCACATGCGACAAGACTCTGTTTATTGAGGAGACCAGAAATGTATTTTGATGAATGTCAAGAATTAAATCAGCGCAAGAGTAATAGTTTTGATGAACAGAAGAGGTGAGAGAGGATAGATAGTCAGACAATCAGATCGATTTGTCTGAGGTGGAGCTGTCTGAGGGTAACTCCTGGTATCAGCATTGAGCTACTAATGCTTCTTGATATCCCCATTCAAAGGTTGGCACCTCCTCTTATTAAAATTAAGCCCTATTATTGATTTCGACCTACACTACTAATAAGAAAGGAATCAAGTGTTAAGGAACACTTGGGCATTGCACAGGCAGTAATGAAAATTAAACAACGATAGGGGAAGGAGGGATGTGAGCCTACAGGTGAGCGACGTGGTCTATTTAAAAATTAGGCCAAACCACATGAATTCTTTGACCTGAAAACCTAAGGAGAAATTGGCATTGAAGTTTATTTGGCCCATAAAAGTTGCTAGAGCGCATTTGGAGGAAGCTTACCAGATTGACTTACAGGGAAACTGCAGGCTACATCCAATCTTCAATATCTCGCAACTCAGAAAGGCTTTGGGGCCAACTGATCACTGTCAAGCTGTTCTCTCACATGACAGAGGACCTCGAGGGGTTAGTAGAACCTCAAGATGTCCTGGAGACCCGCCAGTTGGAAAGTGGTACACTGATCATGGTTAAATCAAACAACGTACCTCACTTGGCTGCAACTCGGAAATCAGCACAAATTTATGCATGAAAGATTTGGATATGGCTCCAACCCTTCAGTGCGCGAAGAGGAACAGGTACCCAGGAAATCAATGGGGAGCTGGCTTTTAAATTGGTGAACCAGATGGCAAGTTTGAGGTCACGTGCCTCAAGCTGAATGCTCAGTAATGGTGAGCGTAATGGGAGAAATGGTGAGAGACTGATGGTCACTTATAAGAGAAGGGGACAAATGGTATTAAAGCTACAGATTGTTACTAAAAAGTTATGCGAGGGGGGAATGCGAAGAGATACTGGAGAAGGGTGATCTGGCACCTGCCAACTGATTTCCACTCCTTTAAATAAACTGGCATCATTGACAGGGAGTGTTATTGAGGATCAGCAGCTTAGACAGGGAGAGTGCGGCGAAGGGTCATCAAATCCCCTTCCCCCAGAAGATCGTCAAACTGTATGATCTTTTGTGGTCCCTATGCCTTCCAACTCTCTTGTTTCCTCATTTGTTTTGCCATTTCAAGATGTTATTGATTTCTGTCAGATTATTCCAGCTAATGGGTTGGATCTTATCTATTATCAGATCCGTTACCCAAGAGCATATCGGGTTGGATGATTAGACGGCTAAATAGCCGTTATAACTATCTGTTGCTGTACCTTAGTTAAAACTGTATAAATAGCTATCTTCATTAATGGAAAATTACCTTTCTTTTACCTTCTGAATACTTGTTTCTCTCTCCTGCATTCGGAATCTTTACATGGTATCAGAGCGGGTTTCGTGAAACACCGCTATCGAAGAAATAGGCGGCAAATCATCCTACGGGAGGATTATTTCGGATTTCTTTTGGAACAATGGCAGAGGAAAGCGCGAAGATTCCTGTTCCAGTGGCATCGACGGCGATAGTGTCTTCGATCTCCACCAACAAGTGGCTCACGCACCTACCCGTCTTCGCCAAATGCAACATTTTTAATGGGAATAATCTCCTTGTGTGGGAACGTACGGTGCAAGCCGCGCTACGGCCTCGGAAGATCATTCATCATCTAACTGAAGATGGACCGCATGAGGGTCATCCAGATTTCATGAAATGGACAATGGAGGAAGAATTCGTCTTCGCGTGGTTGCTGGACTCACTTGCTCCAGAGCATCAAGCCCAATTTGTTTCCTACGATACATCTAGAAAGCTCTGGGAGTCCATCCAGCGTAACCACTCCAAGCAAGGTGATAAGTCAAAAATTATAGACCTAATCACCAAATCTTTCTCTCTGAAGCAAGGCGATAAGGACATCATTACCTACTCAAACGAATTACGGGCGATCCATAACAAATTGGATCACTGCTATCCTCTGTCCACAAAGCCAGTAGCTCGCGCTCGCAAAGCAACTACTCGGCTGTGTGTTTTTCTTCAAGGCTTACGGCCTGAATTCGAGATTGTAAGAAGTCAGTTGTTTAATCGCGAGGTGGAACCTACCTTTGATGAAGTTGTATCAAAGGTAAAAGGGGAAGAGAGTCGCCTCAAGGCCCTTCAGAACCATATTGAAAGCTCAGCCTTTCTGACAAAAGGCTTGTAGAATTCAGGGCAAAGTCGACAGGGATTTATACCGTATCAACGAAAAAACGATAACGACAAGGCTAACAGGGATGCCTTGCTCTGTACTTTTTGCAATAGACGAGGTCACTCCAGAGACAAGTCCTGGACTCTCCATGGAAGACCTCCACGTATTGAAGCCTGTGCTCCTTCCCGAGCCCATGTAGTACAGAATTCAGGGGGGAGGAAAACATTCTGGAAATGAAGGCACTACTGTTAATCAATCATGTCTGAATTCATCTCCAGATTTACATTCCATCATGATAGAATTACAAAGCCTCAAATCCATGATGAATTCCTTTGCTACAGTCATAGGATCCACATCCATGGCCAATTCGGGTAAACATCAAATATTTGCATCTATTTCTTTATTTACAAAAGATTTATCTAGAGCTTGGATCCTAGATTCCGGAGCAACTGATCATATGACATTCTCAGAGAAATCCTTTGAATCATATGAAAAACTAGCTCCGGGAAAAAATGTCCAGACCGCGGATGGAACATTACTTCCTGTAGTTGGTGTTGGATCTATGAAAATGCAACCTATTGGAACCATAACCAATGTGTTGCATGTTCCAAATCTTTTTATAAATCTTATATCAGTACAGAAAGTTGCAAGTCTGAGAGCATATAACATCTTGTTTGATGATATTGATGCCTATCTATCTCATAAGGAACTCGGGTGGAAGATTGGACTAGCTAAGGTCCAACACGGGGGCTTTACTACCTACCTTGTCAAAGTTCTGAAGGAAGCATGGAAACAGAGCTCAAGGTAGCAGCAGTAAAGTTGTCATCTGAAGAAGAAATTATGGACATCCATCAACGGATGGGTCATCCTTCTTTCTATCTTCTGAAACATATGTATTCACATTTGTTTAAAAGCATTGACATTTCAACAATTGTCTGTGATGCATGTCAATTGGGGAAATTTAAGAGAACAACCTTTCCCCCAACAGATCATAGGAAAACGATCCCTTTCCAATTAATCCATTTTGATGTATGGGGCCCCTCACCACAAACTGATATACTAGGAAAACGGTATTTCCTAGTATGTACAGATGATTATAGTAGGTATAGCTGGCTTTTTTTGCTTAAAGACAAAACCAAAGTGACATTCAATATTAAAAATCTTTGCAAACTGATCAAAAGACAGTTTGGAGAAGATGTACAAGGGATACGAACAGATAATGCGAGAGACTTCCTTAATACTGAGTTAAAGGAATTCTTAGAATCTGAGGAGATTAAACATGAAACCTCATGTCCTTATACACCCCAACATAACGGATTAGCCGAGCAAAAAATTGGAGACATTGTTGATAAGAGTAGAACATTACTAATTCAAGGAAATGTTCCTACCAATCTATGGGGATTTGCAGTCATGACTGCCCTACATCTTATAAATCGCCTTAACTCAAAAGTCTTAGACTTTAGAAGTCCTATAGATCTACTTGAAGAGTGTTTTCGAAATATTAAATTAAAAACTGGTTTATTAGTGAAAGTCTTTGGATGTGTATGTTATGTACATAATCTAAAATATAAGCAAAATAAGTGGAATGCCAAAGCACTTAAGTGTGTGTTCCTTGGCTACTCTACTACTCAGAAAGGATACAAAGCTTATCATCCTCTTACCCGTAAATATATCGTATCAAAAGATGTATTATTTGAGGAGAAATGTTTCTACTATAAACTTGTAGGAAATGAGAGTCACAGAAAGAGAGATAGACTACTTATTTCTGAGAATTCTGAGAATTCTGAGAAGTATGACTCCCATTTATTATCAGATTCCACTCCTTTGGTAGATGCCCAATCATACACTCAACTTGGATTAAAACTTCCTCAGATTTCACTCCCTACCGATACTACATCTAATCTAGCTTATGACACACATACAATAATCTCATATCCCAAATACTATGAGAGAAAAAAGGGGAAGAAGCCAGTAGCGAGTTATGAAATCCCTCATGAGGATAACAATCCAGTAATTTCAGGGGAATTACTTGAATCTGCTGAAGGAGGGGATGTCAGTAATCAAAACTCAGAGATTCTTAGTTCTGAGAGAGGGGGAGCTGATTTTCCGATTGCTCTAAGGAAGGGCATTCGATCTTGTGTGAAACCTATCCCGTTTGCTATGGCGAGTTACCTCAATTATCAGAATGTATCACCTCAATATAAGACCTTCTTAACTCATATCCAAACGATATCTATTCCTAAAAACCCACAGGAAGCTCTGTCAAATGCTCAGTGGAAGGCAGCAATGGATGAGGAAATGAAGGCTCTGTTACAAAACGATACATGGGAGATGGTTGATCTCCCACGAGAAAAGAAAACTGTTGGTTGTAAATGGGTATATACTCTCAAGTACAAGTCGGATGGGTCCCTAGACAGATATAAAGCTCGACTTGTAGCAAGAGGATATACTCAAACCTATGGTATTGATTATCAAGAAATATTTGCTCCAGTAGCAAGAATAAATACAATTAGAATACTCATCTCCTTAGCAGTTAATTTGGATTGGCCCTTATATCAATATGATATAAAGAATGCTTTCCTTCATGGAGATCTTAATGAGGAAATTTATATGAATATTCCCCCAGGATATGAAGGAAAGATGGATGAGGGAAAAGTGTGTAAACTAAAAAAGGTTTTATATAGATTAAAGCAGTCACCCCGTGCATGGTTTGGGAGGTTTACCCAAGCCATGAAGGAGCTTGGTTATAAACAGTGCAATGGTGAGCACACTTTGTTATTTAAAACTGCACCACAGAAAATGATTACAATTCTACTAATATATGTAGATGATATTATTATTTCAGGAAACAATCTAGAAGAAATTCGAAATCTAGAGATTCATCTCGATCGAAATTTCCAAGTGAAACAATTAGGGTTATTAAAGTATTTTTTAGGAATCGAATTTCTAAGGTCAAGTGAGGGAATTCTCATGACCCAACAAAAATATATACTTGACCTTTTGGAAGAGACAAAACATTTACATTGTCATCCAAATGATACACCTATTGAAGTAAACCATAGGTTAACAATCAATCAAAATGATTCATATGGTGAAAGTAAGTCATAACAAAAAATAATAGGAAAACTACAATACTTATCACATACTAGACCAGACATTTGCTATTCTATAAATGTGCTGAGTCAATTCATGCATTCACCTCAAACACCTCATTTTCAAGCACTTAACAGAATTCTCAGGTATCTCAAAGGAACATCTGGACTCGGAATCACCTATAGACGGACAAGTAAGTTAGATCTTATACTGTATACTGACTCAGATTTTTCTGGTTCATGTATTGATTACAGGTCAACCACCGGATATTGCACAATATTTGGTGAAAATTTGGTTACTTGGAGAAGCAAGAAGCAAAGTGTGGTGTCAAAATCCAGCACAGAGGCTAAATTTCGAGCTATGTCTAAAGGAATAGATGAAGTTATGTGAATAAAGCATCTCTTGGACGATCTAAAAATTTCCTACATCCAACCAATTATTATTCGCTGCGATAACAATTCTGCAATCAGTATAGCTCATGATCCAGTTGACAATGATCGGATGAAGCATGTTAATATTGACAGATTTTATATTCAAGACCATATTACTCAAGGCCTTATCAAGATCGAACATGTTATTTCTAAGGAGCAGTGTGCTGATATCTTTACAAAGGGTCTACCCTCCAAAACAATACAATATCAGCTGTCCAAGCTTGGCATGAAGAGTATTCATTCCAGCGCTTGAGGGGGAGTGTCAGATTATTCCAGCTAATGGGTCGGATCTTATCTATTATCAGATCCGTTACCCAAGTGCATATCGGGTTGGATGATTAGACGGCTAAATAGCCGTTATAACTATCCGTTGTTGTACCTTAGTTAAAACTGTATAAATAGCTATCTTCATTAATGGAAAATTACCTTTCTTTTACCTTCTGAATACGTGTTTCTCTTTCCTGCATTCAGAATCTTTACAATTTCTCCTCACTGGGATCCTTCCATCCTCTCAAACTCTTGGTTTCTCTTCCTTCTTGTTTTCTACTTTCCTATACAGATCGGCAGTCTTGACCTGGACCTACAGAAAGAACAAGTTTCTTTCAATTCCTCTTTGATGACTTTTAAAGATTTCTACGCATGTGCATGAAGAACTTGGCAGGACCTTTAGGATATTTGAGAAAATCTCAATGGAGAAAATGGGGGAAGGCTAGCACTGCAATACACATCCTAAACTTTTCTCTCCTCATTCTCTTTGGAGCTTCCTATCCTCTCTGACCTCGTTGCTCGCACCAAAGGTCAAGAACTCACAAGTGATGATGACCTCTCTTTTGTCCAACTGTGTCTCTCTGCCATTCTCTTTTTCTGTCATGTCCCTCCTCTATCTCTGAACTTCTCAAGACAACATGCATTCACATTGAATTTTTAGAAATACTTGCAATTTCTAAGCATCATTGATACAATCCAATTTTGGCAGAGGGTGCATTGTGTATAGGAGGTGAGGAAGATTGTTCTCACCTGTTTTTTGAGTGCCCATTTGCCTGGGCGATATGGGCCAGGCAAAAGACCTCATGGGTAGATGTCACATCAATAAACGCATTCTGGGAGGCAAATACAGGAGGAAGATGGGTGACAAAAGACTCTTCACTATGCTATGGGCACTCTAGGTGCACCATAACAAGGTGATCTTCAAGGGATGGGAGGCATCAATGGATGGCCTAGTTCACAACATGAAGGGTTTTGTATCATGGTGGTTTAGAAGGGCATGATTGGGGAGGGGGATTCCAGTATGGTTCACATTTGTATCTGGTAAGAACCTGATACAGAAGAGCTAGAGAGATATAGAAGAAGGAATGGATGGACAGTGAGAGATAGAGCGGATGAAGGAGATGATGCTATAGATGACTTCCCCTGGTGGGGCTGATTTGAGAGTGCTCCCAGCTGTCCTGGGTTTCCTAGATGAGGTCTCGTCTACTCTGACGCACCCCCTAGCTTCAATTGACATCGATGTCTCTCCCTCCTCTTCAACAGTCCTTTAGGGGTCTGTCAACTATTAGTGTTATGAATTCATGTTTAAATGAGCCAATGGGCTGAATGCATAAGTAATAATTAGCAGTAAGATAATAGAGTTAATACTAGGTTACATAGCCCAGTAAGTTATGTTTAGGATGGCAAAATTAATGGGCCAGAAAAAGGACCCATAATTTTGTCGATTACCCAATCTGTTAAGAGTAACAGATTAGGTAACGGCTAGAAAAATTCGCCATTACAACGGCTAGTTTTTACTAGCCGTTGGAGCTAGCCGTTGTAAACAGCTAGCCTAACTTCTGATAGTGTCTTATAAATATGTGTATATGCATTAATGAAAGTAGGCAAGTTTTTTGCCTTATACTGTGTTCTTTCCTACCAATCCCCAATTTCTATCTTTGTCTTCTAAACCCTTCTTGGCAAACACCGTAATTTTTACATGGTATCAGAGCTTGATTCTTGAGCCAAGAAAGGAGCTGATCTAGAAGTTTAAAAGTTCATCCTACGGGAGGCATTTTTTAGCATTCAGTAGCAGTTATTAATGGCAGAAGAAGTTCCACAGACATCTACAAAGGTGACATCATCAATCAGGAATATCTCTGTTTCTACTGATAGATGGCTCACCCATCTCTTTTATTTTGATGCATAACCTCTCACTAATTCTCAATCTTAGTAAATAGGCAAGCGGAGGGGGAGTGGATTCAACCACAAAGGTGAGTGAGACAAGGTTGTCCGCTAGCACCCTTACTATTTGTCTGAGTAGTGGATGCGCTTGTCACGTGTACGCTTCAAATATGTTTGCACGACATACTCATAGGCTACCAGAAATGAAGTTACCAAGAGGGAATCCTTTTGCTACAGTATGCAGAATATACCATGTTTTTCATGAAAGTTTTAGTAAAGAAGCAAGGAACCTATCCATACTTCTGGATCAATTTGTAGACTTTTCGAGCTTACAGATAAATCAGGCCAAATCACCTTTTTGGGCTTACATGAAGGTTGGCAAGGTTGTTATTCCAACCTTGCCAACCTTCCTTTCTTCAAGAGTAGGCCCAAGGATTGCATGGAAAAACTCCCTATTGGCGGTCCCAAGGCCTCCGACCATTACATGCTCTCGTGGGAAGACTTAGTCCCTCAAATTTTGAAAGAGAGTTATGTCAGGGAATTGAATTGGGAGAACTACGTAGTACCAGTCCACAGGGCATCATCTTTTTGGCATGGTTTGAGACACGTTTTTCGAAGGGTATGCACCTTTTTTGTTGCTCAGCTAAGAGACGGGTTATCATTTCAGTACTGGACTAATAATTGGTCGACCCAAGGAATTTTAAGTGAGGCGATTTCTCGTTTATTTGCATTGTCTATAAACCTAAGGGCTAAGGTGGAAGAGTTTTGGGATGGCATGCGGAATCTAACAATAGCTGGAGCTCTGTTAGATCAGAGGGTCGAGGAGTTTATGGTCATGCAACAATCACTAATATATAAGAGGCCACAATGCAAGGTTCGCGATGGATGGGAATGGATTGGTGCTCAATTCTCAATTCAAGGGGCATACAAGAGGCTCTGTGAGGGGCAATACGAAGAGAGCCAACCGATCATCAAAGCATGTAGGTTTATATAGAGACTGTTATGAGTACATGTATCAATCGGCCAAATTGATGGGTCCAAAGGTATATGTAATAGTTAGCAGAAATTGATAAGATTCATGGCTAGGATGGCCAAATTAATGGGCCAAAAATAACCCATCAATTTGGCCAATTACTCGATCATCCATTGCACTCTTTCAAGAAAAAAAAAGAATAGAGAGAAAAGGTGGATGAGAACTGTGAAAAACCATGTTTTTGGGAAAATACAGAATGGTTGATCATCCGACAAAACAGTGGTCAACTGTGAGATACCATGTTATTGAATAGACTAAACATAAACTATAGAGTTCTGGACGTGAGCATCCAGACACTAACCATCTAGTGAGGGTTTTAATGGACTTAATGTGTCCTCTAACTTGACTATGCAGTCTTAAGGCCAACGAAGGAGTGAAGTTTGATATTATTCCTTCATGAAGCCTTTCTTCCCTATATTTTGATTACAGCTGTCTAAGAAAACCACAGGCCTCCTTATCCCTGAAAGATGGCAAAATCTAGACATGAGACATATAAAAGCACACTGTGCCTTGGTGCCATAATTAAGTCAAGCCTTTCATATTCAGGTGAGCTTATACTCAGCTAAGCACACTTCAAGTTAAAAATGAAGGAAGAAACTGTCTCAATTGCATTATGCTTCCCTCGAAAAACTGCCTCAATTACATAACAAGTGAAACTTGAAAATAAATGCAGGCATCAAAGAACTGGGGGATAAAGATATGAAACAAGGTAAATGAGAATGGCTGTCAAGAAAAGACTAATATAGACAACTCAAGAAGTACTTATAGAAAATAAAATATATTTCTTTTGGCAGAAACTCACCAGTTACCATGTTCAATTGCATCCTGCACAGCAGCATCCAACATTTCTACCATTGAAGGGTGAACAAAAACGTTATCTAATTGTATACCATCAGGATAACGAGACTGCATAAACGCAAATGGACAAATGGTAAGGAAAAAGTACCCCAAAGTAGGTTTGGATTTTGGAACAAATTTTTGTAGAAGATTAAACTTATGAAAAACAATAGAAAAACTCTTTGTCACCTGCAAATACTGCCTTGGTTGGGGTATTGCAAGCTTGTTTAGTACATCATAGCCAATAAAAGAATTCTGTAGGATAAAAAAGGAAGAAAGACATACTGTTATCATTTTCTGAAATTGGATATTTAGTTCTGAAACCAATGATCAGATCAAAAAGGGGGTCCATGATTAAGTAAAGAGGAAAATTGGTGGAGAGACCATTGTTGAAATAATGAAAAAATTTGGCACGTTAGATATCCTCAAAAAGAAGACACATAATAGCCAACTAATCATCAAAATTCATCTAGGAAATGGAGTATTCATCCATGAAAAGATGAGGAAAAACCTGAGAGTAGAAAGACTCCACACTTTCTTTTTGAGCATGGGCAAAAACCTGTCAAACAGTTCATTTTAGATCCATGAATTAAAATGATTAGATGTATATCTATCCAAACAGATAAAAGAAGTAAGAAATCTTACTGAAGGAGTCCACTGAACTCCTGCTCGAAGTGATCCAAGAATCTGCTCCTCCTTGACAAGTCCATTAAATAAAGACTGAAAAAATGAAGTTTCAACCGAGACACCATTAGATCCGACCATTTCTTGCAATAGGTGTTGCAGGTTACTCCAAACAGTCCCTAAATTAGTTGGGACAGTGATACCCCTTGCTGCCCCACGAACCATAGCATTAACTTGGGCAACATATGCAGGAGTGTATAATTGCCCACCTTCAAATCTCCCCTTAATCTGTAAAGAGCTTAATGAGAGAAGGTTGAATTAAAAATCAAAGAGAAACCGTGAGTTTAAAGTATATTAAGGAAATGCATTATGATACATTTTCCGTCACTGGCATAAGTTTATTATAAAAAGTTTAACATTTCTCTCATATTTGATTTGATTTGATCTGAGAGGCATTAGTATTATGGTCCTAGTTGCAGGGAAGTGATAATGAGGCCTTGGGGTCTAGTGTTTTGTCATGGAGGCATTATGAAGAATGTGGTTATCTCTCCATCTTGTTGTGGGGTTTAGTCCCTCTTATCTCTCCTTCTCTGCCTTTAGCGTTTCTCCTCTCAGTCCCCCTCAGTGGGGCTTGGCTGTGCTCCTTCCTCTTTCCCGCTGGCATCTCACCTCATCTAGCCTCCTTTCACCTTTGACACCACATCTATCTCAAATTTTTCATATCTTCGAGGTCACATTTTTATTAAGACCTAAATCAGGTCTCTACCACAACTCAATTTTATAAAATGACGTACATAGTCATTTAATCTCTGCTCATACTATCAATTTTAAGTACATCTTTAAAGAAGAATGCAGGAAAAGAAAGATCCCTTTCATCAAATAAATGTAGGTTTAATTTTGTCTTTCATAAAAAAATTACAGGTATTTACATAAAAAATGTAATAAGGACTGTCACATCTTCAGAAACTTCTCTACTCTCTGATACGACAAAATGCACTCCAATAGGGAATTACATGTGCTGTCCAAGCAATCCTAACTGTTGCCTGAAGACAAAGTGCCGAGGCAAAAAGTCTTGGGAACTTCTCTTGAAGAGTGCCCTGAGTCAACCATTCCTCCAGCCAAAACCTAAATGAGGATCTGTCCCCTGTTGGAGTTGAGCGCCAACCACTGTGCCAAAAGCTATAGCCAGTTAGCAAGGATGCAACTCTTCCTCCTCTTTCTCTCTCAAGGCAGGATGTTGACTTCCAACACTCCCCCTCAACATCTGCCACATGGCCTACACACACAGTTACGCCCCACTTGGACTTGGCCCAACGGAGATGTTAGCCGCAGGATTTGAACCCCCAACCTCGGCTCTGATACCACTTGTTGGAGTTGAGCGCCAACCACTGTGCCAAAAGCTATAGCCAGTTAGCAAGGATGCAACTCTTCCTCCTCTTTCTCTCTCAAGGAAGGATGTTGACTTCCAACATCCCCTACCTTAGCAAGGAAGAAATCAAGAAATTGTGGAAATACTTGCTTCAAACTATGCCAATAAGCCGATGTCCCTTGTACTAGAGCTGTGTGCGCCTCTCTATCCATCCATGGCCCATAATCGTCCTTCAATACCTCTACTGTCATGTCCATCTCTGAACTCATGAGTCTGCCTGCCCACTTTGTCTGAAGAGCTAGGTTAATAGTTTGAAGGTACAACACCCAAGGCCCCCAACTAGATGGGCCAACCAATCACCTTGCTTAAGCTCAACCCCAAGCCATTCCACAAAAACCTCTCACGCCTTCCAACTACTTTCCAACACCCAAGGGTAGCTTGAATACCGGAATGTAGAACATAGGGATAGCTGAGAGCAATATGAGCAACAGCACCAAATGCCCCCCCTTCCTTCTCGATAACAGCCTAGCCTGCTACCCCTCTAGCTTCCTTTCCAGCTTCTCAATTATTGGCTGCCAATCTGAGGTCCAAAGTTGGCCTCACTTCAATGGTAATACGTAGTGCATAGGTAGAGCCTCAATCGGCATCCGCAAGACCCCTGAGCATTGAATCTCCTCTTTGTGCGATAGACAAAACCCAACAAAAGCTGATTTGGCAAGATGGATTTGGGGACCCCAACAATGAGAGAATAAAGCTAGCAACTTCAAAAAGTTTCAGGCCTCCTCCACTGAAGCCTCTATAAAGTACATGGTGAAGAAATACTTGCCAGGCATCTTGGTGTGTGAACTCCCCTGAGTAAACCACATGTGCAAGCCTAGGTCTGTGGATATAGCCAGGGCATCCACCACATGGATGAACAGTAGCGGGAGCTAGAGGACGTTGCTGCCTAACTCCTCTTTGTAGTTAGATCCATTACCCTCAGGATATTTTTTCACCAACACTGAAAAGGAATGCGAAGTAATGTATCTCTTGAACTAGACCACCCATTACACTAGAAAGTCTCTCCTCCACATTGACTTCCATAAGAATTCCCAGCCAAGAGAGTCATACACTTTTGGGAAGAGAAGATCTTGAAATGGGCCACCAAGGCTCTACCAACTACATGGGTTCCTACATACTCCTAATTCTCCGCCTGTACCCTCAGTATTTTTTTTGGTCTCCTCCTACCATTTATCATGTTGTGAAAGAATCTTAAGTTGGCATCACCCTCTTGCAACTTAATTTTAGAAAAAAAATCACCCTCTTCTAACTACAGCTGCCTCAATCCCTCTCTCTAGTCAATCTTCAGCTTCCTATCTTCGTCTGTGACCACCTCCTCACATCTGATCCTCTCTTTCATCTCATCGACCAACAAGGTTCTGGTATCCTTGAAGTCATCCAATGCCTTAATCCTGGCAAAGCCCATCAATATATCTTGCTAGCCTTGCCTTACTCGATACCTGTTTGGGCTGCATGAACCACCTATTAGCCTGAATCTTTCTTCCACCTTGAATCCCTCTTCCTATATGAAATACGTGGGCCTCATATGTCGCTCCTCTAATAGCCACACTATCATGATATGATTTGACAACAATCTGGGGAGTGACATCACATCCGCTGAGCTCCTCCAAGTGTACCCTAGAATTGATAAGTCACATTTCCTGCAAAGCAGCCCTCGAGATGAATGGCCAGAAGGCCTCCGATCCTAGATCCTGCCCACCAACTCCACGGGGCCCCCCATTCACTCAATACTAAGCCATCCTCTCTAGCCAGCCGCCAGCCTAGATCGTCTCATCCTGCATGAACTGACTTCTCCTTCTATACCCTAAATATTGGTCCCCCCTAATGATCCAACTACCCATTTGGGTTTTTTGTGCTCATTGTATGATGAACCCATCCAGTTGGACCACCTCACTCTTTACTGACCACAGGGGACACCTCCCTCCAGAGATTCCCTTCCTTCTTAACTTCTAGAGAATGATGCTTCTGTGCCTGCTCTGTTCGACTAATAGCCATATAGATCCTTCGGTCTGTGCCATCCTCCTTAGCATCTAGTGTCCCAGCGACACCTTACCCCTAAGGCCCCAACTCCAAAAGAGCAGGCCCTGCAAAACAGCTGCCAAAATTTTTCGGATGTTCGACTTGGACTCACATTACTCGTACACTCCACCACCTCATCATCCACATCCAGATTTTCAAACTTACTGGCTGTTCCTCACCCTTCTAAGCTCTGTCAGCCCGGAGAACCTGTCCCAACGATGTAGTCTCTTTCCGAGGCCGCCTTTCCCCTCAACGGACCTTCCAGGAGGTGTCAATGCTGGTTCTTGTTTTTATTGTTGGGGGTGGAGCTCATATGCTGAGCTGAACTATACATATACGAGCAGAGACTTGAAGACTAACCTCTGATGACGGTTGGATGCCCCCAAGCACCTCCACTTCCAACACAACTACATTGGGATCCCCAGATACCAGCCCCATAGAAACAATGACACCCAGTCTTCTGAATGTCCTGCTGATGTTCCATCTTCTGCCATGTATAGTATCCCAATAGTACCCCTTGTACTTTCAAAGATGATTGATGGTATCTCCCTCCCCTCCTAAGCTCTGTCATCCAAGAGAACTCGGCACCACCAAACCGCCACACTCCCGTTGATCACTTGTGTCCACCTGCAGATTGCCACACATGCATTTGTAGACACTCCTTAGATTACGAGAGTTCCTTTATCTAGACGCCACATCTAGGGCCAGAAAACTGTTCCATAACTCATACTGAATCTCCTCCAACACCAGTTTTCCACAAATGGACTTCTCCCACAATGCATCCCCAAAGGAGACTTCCACATTGGCTCACATCTCCCTTTGTAGCCCATTTCTCTGCTGGTCCCTTCTTGTGATCCCCTGGTGGCCCCCTCTTCTTTTCCAGCTGTTCTCCCTGTGGGCATTCAAAATGAGAATGTCATGAGCTTTTGAATTTCTGGCATACTAGTGTGTCTCTGCATTTACGTGCATAGTGTCCCCATTCTAAGCAATGAAAGCATTATCTTTCCATTCCATTCTCATTATTTATCATGTTGACTTGGCTGGTACCTGTTGTCTTAGCACAGTGTGGCCCCACCTTTACCTAGCCCGCCTCTTCATCATCCTTCGCCATATTAAATACATGTTGGCATGCCAGTTTTGTAGAGTTCTTTTGATTCACCTCTCCAAGAGACCTGCCCCTGTCATCCACTGGAAACCCATCATGATGCTGCTGACCTCTGCCCGTGAGCCCTTGCCAGCGATGTTTGACCGGCACATTATCTCCATGTCACTCCTCACCCTGCCCAATACCGCCTCCCTTTTCCATACAGTATATTCAAACCCTGACCCCTACAAAGTGGAGTGATCAAGGGATTTATCTCTGCCACCATCTCCTCAAGCATGGTGAGACATCCCACCAACTCCAGCAGAATGACGTTCATAGCCATGTCTTCAGCCACGGCCTATGTCACTGCCACAGTAGGGATGATGGCCACCTTCACTATGTTGTTCTTTGCCTCTGTTGCACTTGTAATCCTCCAAAAAGATCCATGCCTTCTCATCCACACACCATCTATACCACCTTCACAACTGTCACCACTGTACTGTTCATGTAACCCTCCTCTGTCCAGGCTGTTTCCTCCACCACTCTGCCGAAAATGATGATTCCCAGCTGACCCTTCAGTATTCTATACTGCTGATGTTGCCATTTGCCTCTTATTCTTTCTCTTAGTTGCCTCTCCATCTTTGCGCATTTGTTTTTCAAGCCCTTACCACTGTGCAAGGCCCCCACTGACCCTCTCCCAGAAACCCTGCCATGCAGAGGCCTCAACTTGGACACAATGCACCCCCGGCAACGCCCTCACCAAGCCAAATAGTCATGATGGAAATCGCCAATGAACACCCCCAACTTTGCAATTGTGACTGACTTTGAGAGAGGGGCGGCGAGGGAAAATATCTTGAGATCTCCTTTGTTTCATCCTCGAGGTGCGCAGAGCTCATGCCTCACTACTGATCAACCACGTGCGGGCCTCTGTCGCCATCTTGTCCTGTGCAAACCCCTCATCTCCTTCCACCTCCCTCACCTCGCACAAGGAACCCTCATCTCACCTTGCACGCACCTGTCATACAATTCTATCGCAATCATTGCAATAATTGCAATAATGAGTTCTCCTTCACATGATTCCTTAATAGAAAATTTTATCTTCGTTTAGAGTATCTGATGTTTTTAAGATGAATACAGAAACTTTTAAAAACAGATGAAAGAGGAGAGACATTCAAAACTTACAGTTGTTCCCAGAAATGGTTCAAGTACAGATAACACCAGTTCTGAGCTAACATGATATTGAGCTGCTATTTCGGCCAAGGCAATATGGCTACACTCTTCCAGTTTCTCGTTTATTTCTTCTGCAACAGAACGCCAATAAGCCTCTGAAATTACTTCCCCCTGAATTAACATAAGCCCTGAATCATATGACACGATCTTTTGAGCCTGCTTCTCAATGTGGTACAAGTCAACTCCAATAATATCTGAGAGATCAATCAGAGAAACACGTCCAGACCTTTCAATCTCTGAAACCATTTCAAGTTGAACCTGATCCTGTGTATCATAAAAATCATCATGTCAAGAAGCCAGTGTGAAATACAAGAAAGAAAAATATGGTTTTCTGGATGGTTGAAGCCACAAAATACATAACTTTCGTGTCTTAAGAGGAACAGAAAGGCACATCATGGTCATATCCTTTTACACAGTATGAGAGAGCGAAGATGTCATTAGAAATTTGAAAATAAGGAACTCCAGTGGATAGGAAGAAGAAAGAAAGAAACCGATGATCTATTGAATCATTAGCATCCAGTGAAAAAGAAAACGATCCAATTCAAAATTTTCCACAATCCTATAGTGGTTTCCAACATTAGAATTCTGCCGTGTCTCAAAATGTGTTGAGTAATATTTTCATGCATGCTTTTGGGACGCCATGATTACTCATCCTTGGGTTTCCTGTTGATTTATTATGCATTAAATCAGATAAATTGTCCAAGCATCTGGTGGAGATTAAAAAGAAGTTAAATCAAGCACTCCCTGCCATCCCAAACAATACACAATTTAGTGGAACAAAACCATACCAGTGGAAGCATCTCATGGGATTAGCTCTCGCAGGAAGAGAAATGTCAATGCACGAGACTTAAGAGCTTATGAATCAAAATAATTCAAGGACTAAGATTGAGAGCAAATAGAGTTTATTATCCATGCCTGGCTTCTGAGCATTCTGACTAAAGAGATCAATGACAAAGTTCTCCGTGAAGTTGGTTAATCAGCTATGTCACACTGATTGCCACATCCGTCTGGTCACTGAGGTGATGGGCCTGGGACGATGGAAAAAGTCAATGGAGAACTCTTTAGCCACAGGCCACTTGGAGGGAGATTGACCACTGTTAGACAACAAGGATGAAGCTGTTATTCCCAACTTTCAGGGGATTACTAATCTTGGGTGATCTCATACAGGACTGATTGACTTTGAAGCATAAGACCATATTTGGGGACTTCGTAGTACTTGCAGTTTTTATGGATGACATTCTCTTAACAGGCAATGATGAGGCTGGCATCTCTGCTACCATAGCTCAACTCCACAAACACTTTTGCAGCGACATGCAAATACCGTGCTATTTGCTTGGGATTGAGTTTGTGTACCAATAGGATAAATTTGCTCTATCTCAAAGGAAATATTCTTAGGATCTTTTTCAAGAAACAAAGTTACTTGGCTGTAGACCCACTTCCTTACCATTGGAGGCTTGACCAAAGTTTTGGAACACTGACACTTCCTTACCATTTAGATGCCAACTGCTATCAAAGTCTACTAGAGAAGCCGATCTATTTGACATTCTCTAGCCCCCATAAAACTTATGTCTGTTAGTGTTCCCAATTAACTAATGCAGGAACCTTGCATGGTGTCCCTAGTGAGTTTATACAAGAACCTCACATGATTTCTATTTTGGACACAGTGAATATTTTATAGAAATATATGTGGATTGCAATAACTAGGAACTATTATGTAGGCTTTTGTTTACCAAGGGTTTGAATCCCAGTCTCTCCTTTTATGTGCAATATGGGTTGGTATTCACCTTTAAGAAGGATTGCATTGAGGTAATTTGGTTTATGTATTGAGATTACATGTTGAAGGTACTCTACATCGATTAGTTAACTTGGTTCTCGGTTAAATTCTTCCACTGTTTGTCATTTCTATATAACGTATGTATTGAATTCTTGACATACGAATAAATTGATGTATGAAGCAGATGAAAAGGTACCAGTTTTCACGTGATCAACTGGAAGAGGGCTAAAAATATTTGCATTCTTAAAGTATTCTCTTATGATTCATAAAATGTGCAATTAATTGTAAACACGCCAGAAAATACACCAACTAAAAGATTTCCTCAATTTGAGATAGAAACACCTATATCTATGCTCCAGGATGCATTTAATGCTAAATTAACGAGAAGTGAACCGCATCGTAACACCAGAAATCCTTCACAAATAGTTCAGAAAAACATGTCCAAAAATTCGTGACGCCTAATTCCAACGCAAGCAGAAGACCTACTAACAAAAACCTTCCCAAAATTATCAAACCGGATGCTCAATAATTCAATAACACCGAGAAATCGACACCAGAAGGATCTCGAAGAACACAACCGCCAGAGAATTATAAAATTGACCTATGGAAACAGGGAAATACGAATTACCGGAGTTATGTACTCCTTGCCGGAAACCGTGTGGAGGAGATCGAAGTCGATAAATCCGAGCTCCTGTAGCTTTCCCTACAAGCTCCACTACATTCCGTTCCGACAGCCTGATGCTGGACTTGGCCTGCTGCGCGGATTCGAACTGCCTCTGCAGCTCCAACAGCTCAGCGTCCATCGATTTATCCCTCTCTCAGCTGTCGCTCTAAAGCTGCGATCCGGGAGGATTAACAGAACGCGATTACCGTTGTTACGGAAGTGCCTTTTTATAGGGAAAAGCGAGCCAAAAAAGTCAAAAGAAAGATTTCACCTCCAATTCAGTACAATATGGCAAAAACAGCTCAACTTCGATTGCCAGAATTCGAAATCGGTGCGCGATTGATCGAGCAACTGATCAATCAGTTTAGACCATCTATTTACTTGAGGATCTATTGATTCACATGTGTGATGAAAAGGCCATTATGAACTCGCTCATGGAGTATATAATACAGAGAGAAACCCCAAAAGAAAGAAAATTGGAAAAGAAAGAGGACTAAAATTCGACAATCCTATCAAATATGTCCTCTTTTTAGCCAATGATAGATAGTCATGCGACTCACAGGGCCCAAAAGACATGGACTAGGTGGGCCCAAAGTAGGGTGAGCCTGGTGGGCCTAAAACAAATAGACCTACTGACCTTTTTGGGCCAAAAGTAGGCAGCGACCTTAGTGAGATCCACGTATAATGAGGCCTAGAATGGCCGAATAGTTGCCCCTACTGTAAGAATTAACCTAGATATGCACAGAGCATAGTCACTCATTGGGGGCATTAACTTGCATATATCCCATGGGATCAAAAAGATAGATTAGATTGGGCACAATAAATCAGTGTTTAGTGAGCCCGATTGAATATTTTCATTGGAGGTTTGATTTGGTGGATAATGGGATTGCAGATGAGCGATTGTCGGATCGAGAATTAGAGCCTTAAGTTGAGAGAAAATGAGCTTGACATTGAGAAAAAGTTAGGGCTTGGAAGAAAAGTCTATTAGAAATTTCGAGTATGCATCATGATTCTTCAGAATAATCAGATTCATAAAACGGAATTAAACACGTACCTGGATTCACCAGATTAATCTTCATCCGAAGTAGATTACTGAAGTGGAGAATAGCCTTCTTGAATATCCTTGATGTAACCTCCTGATCTCTAGAGGAAATGTGATTCTCTCTTGAGGGTTATGAGCATCAGGTTATCCAAGTGGACTATGACCTCCTATTTATAGAGATGAGGAAAGCTTAAGCCTCTAATCAGTCATTAGTCAGCCCATTAATGACTAATGACTAATTTACTGCCTCTACACATAATTAACCTCCACACACATAAATGTAATCCCCGCATTAAACATAATTGAATCACTTAATGGGATTAAATGATAGCTAATCCACAATAATACATAACTATGTCCACTTAATAGAGATTAGACCTAACAAAGTCAACCCTTAAGTGGGTTATTATGCACCCATTGACTTCAAAATTAATGAAAAACCCAAAATGACAAAAAATGACATTTACTCTTTCAAAAATGAGAAAAATGACATTGACATAGTTCATATCAAATTCCCTTTGACTATTTTCCTTTTTGCTTTTTACTTTCACAAGGGCAAAAAGTTCTTTATGTGAGTATGCAATTAAAAATAGGTATATATACATATATGTGTGACGAAACGAGAATCTATGGTCCTTGAAAATATATGTCCATGCATCATAAAAAAATTCAAACTTACTAATTTAAGCATTTAATCATGAACTAATAAGCATAATAGTGAGTAAGGGTTGAATTCACGGAGAAATTAGGAAATTTTTTATATATCTTCAAAATTTGATCACATTGGACAATGATTTGAAGTGAGAGATTAGAAAAATTGATATTTTTAGATAGAAGACTTTTAGAAAAATTTACGGAATCAAAAATCTCTCAATTTGGATTAATATATGTAGAAAATTCAAGGAGTGAAACAAGGGAGGAAAAAATGATCACAAAGAGAGAAAATTATGAAATTTCACAAAATTAAACTAATCTATGCATCAAAAATAAAAATATAATATCATAGGACAACAGATTAGGAAGAAAACATATAATCTATGCCAAAAGCGTGCTTAAAATTATCCAATTACTTGTTGCATCGAGGCTTTCCAAAGAACAAAAATTCGAAGTTCAAGTAGCAAATTCTTCCTTTTCCCTTGACGAAGTCTTGATTTCAAATACTCCTTGGACAGCGAAATGAGTCTAGAAGAGGAGGAAAACAATAGATTCAAGGATTATGTTTTCCATAAGGTTCGATCAATAAAAAATCCGAGCATGAGTACACTGTTCGAAGAAAGAGAGTATAAATAGTCAAAATGTGGGTGTCACTGTTTGATCTATCGATTGATCTTTGTTTGACGACCCAAATGAAATGCCAAGGTGTGAATTGACGTCATTAGGTCACATCCGTTCAATTGAAGATGGATCATCAAGATGAAGCCACGTCGCGCACGAAGAAGAGTTGTGTAATGCACATCGTTTGATCTTTATCGGATGCTTGAGATGCTACCATGCATCTCGTGAAGTCCATCAAGAGCAATTAATCTTAGCACCACTGAGTTCACGTGGTTTAGATAAAATGATTCACCACTGAATCAACGTGCACAACGTACCCCCCTTCACTTAAGTGAAAGTGAAGGGCTAAGATTAACCCTCTCTTCTATGCACTAATCGGATGCTCTTGAGCGTGCCATGTCACGTACATAACTAAAGAGAAACATTGTCCCACATCACACAAATGAAGGGATTTATCATGTATAAATAGATATGTCGTTCTAAGGGTTAGTGACAAAATGATTTTGTGCGGTCGTTGAAACACACGATCGTCGTTAAAACACACATTTAATATGATAGTATTTCAAGTTAAATATGCATATTATCATTTAGCTATGCCCTAAAAAGGGCGATTAATACTAATGGCGTACTTCACACTTGTGCCATGTGTGTGGCACATGGCACGCGCATACATTACCACGTGACGACATGCAAGCGCACATACCATGTTAGCATGCACGTAAAAACTGTTTTTTAATGTTTTAAATTAAAATTAATTCAAAATAAATTTATAAAATCCCTAAAAATTAGAAAATTCATAACTTCCAAAATATAGCTCTTTTTTAATTCATTTTTTTAATCAAATATTTTATTTTATGTATTTTAATTTAATAAATAGCAGGAGAATAAATTTCTAACTAAAAAGTATACTCATTTTCTTTGAAAAAAATAAAACTAGGAAAAATAAATGAGTGTGTTTAAAAATATTTTCTCTTATTATTTATATTTAAAACTTAATTAAAATCTTAAATTTGAAAAGAGAATAGTCTACTCTAAGATTTCAACTTTAATTATGCATGATTATCCATAAAAATAATGCATTTTGATATTATAATCTAAATTGCGTAGAATGATGAATATGCACTCAAAGCATGATAGCACGCATAGGAATACTATATTTTATGCCTTAATTTGTATTAATATACATATAATTATAAGTATAAGTTACATGTTTTCAACGTGTACTAGCGAGACGTTTTTGTGCGGTCATTAAACACATAGAAACTCGTGTCAAAATAATTACCAAACTCACCAATTTAAAGATTAAATCACTAAATCAAAAAGTATAGTGGTGAATAAGGGTCGAATCCATAGAGAAATAAGAGAAATTTTGAGATGTCTTTAAAATTTGATCAAATCGGACGATGAATTGAGGTGAGAAATTAGGGATTTTAGTATATTAAAAAAGATAACTCCAAAAAAAATTGATGGAATCAAAAATCACTGATTTTGTTTCTGAATTCGCAGAGAAATCAAGGATTGAAATCGAGAAACAAAATCAATCGCGATTTGTGATAAAAACCAAAATTAAATCTAAAATTAACCTAATATACAATTCAAAATTAAAATCTAATGTTACATGAAGATAGATTAGGAGGGAAACACATAATCTAACTTGAAGTCGCGCTCGAAATGAGAAAATTAATCGTCATATTCAAGGTTTTTCATTCCGCAATTACGAAAATAAAGTCCAGCATTCAGTAGGTGATTTCTTTCGATTCTCTCTACCAAATCTTGATTTTAAACCTTCTTTAGATGCAAAAATGAGTCTAGAGGAGAAAGAAATCAAGATATTTAAGGACTGAGTTTTCTAAATAGTTCGATTTTCTCGAAACATCCAAGAATGAGTTTCTCCATCAAAGAACATTTCAATTTATAGAGAAATTGGGTGTGACCGTTGGGTGCGCCTCTTCGTCTTTGATCTATGGTTGAGATTAAAGGTCGATTCGCGAATCATCGTCTTTGAGTTGCGTCCGTTCGATCTTCATCAAACGATCGAGATGAGTCCACGTGTCCATCGTGGTACATTTAATCTTGATCGTTATAACTCTCCATGTGAGTGGCTGAGATTAAATCTTCTTAAAACAAATCGTCGCCTAATCAGATGCAGCCATGTACCCCTTGAGTAAGTCAAATATGACGATCACGATTTAATCGCGCGATCAAATGCGTCTCATTGCGCCACGTCACCTCGGAATAAAAAAAAATAGTCTCACATGACATAAATTTCATTAATTTGATGAGTATATATAAGTGAGTGTATAATGGGTTAGGGAAAATCTATAAGAGATGCTTAACCCACTAATTACTCACACACACCCACGCACACATGTGCGTACACAAGAGCCGCCACGTGGCGGCGCTCTGCCACGTCAGCTCACGATAAAATCAATTTTTTATTCTTCTAAAAGTCTAAAATAGGTTTAAATAAATTCAGAAAAATTATAGAAAAATCCCTAAAAATTAGAAAATTTATGACTTTCAAAATATAACTCCAAATTAATCCAAATTTGTTTTTTTGGATCAAAAATTAAATTATCTATCATTATGAAAATTCAAAATATTTAAATAACTACATAATAAATTTTAATTTAAAAAATACACTCATTCCTCTTAGAAAATAAAACTAGAAAAATACATCAGTATAAATAAAAATACTTTCTCGTATCATTTAATCATGAAAACACAATTATGATCTCAAATATAGATGGGAATAAAATTATATTATTGACTCTAGGAGGGTTGTCTCCTCTTGGGATAGGCGCGGGGGGTTTAGATTTCCTGTCCAGTATAAAAAAATCTGGCATACGAGTGACAAGAGAAAGTTGAGTGATAATCAATAAATTTAAAAAGGAGTTAGACAAATGTAAATAGTAAAAAGAAACCAATTCACCCCCCTCTTAGTAATTTTACCATCTCATTAGGGAATTTCAAATGAAGTGTTTAATTTTCTCAAGAAGTATAATATGTGAAATTTTAAGACAACTTCTACTTCAAGGAACACATGTGAGACAATATGCACCAAATTCTTAGATAATGCATTTATAAAAGTTTAAGTGAAATTACAATTTATCCTCTTTGTTCTTGGAATTACAGGATGCCATTAAATGTTGGTAAATGAATGAAAAATTCATCGTGAAAAAGTTTTTTTTTTAATGGCTTTACATGATGAAAAAGTTGACTGGCAGATTTAACACAGGATAAAAGAAGTATCATAATCAAGTGTTGCGTCATGTGCTTCATCATCGTTGGATATGGAGTATCTTTAAACTTTAGTAGGATGTGATACGCAATG
The DNA here is from genome assembly GCA_024174645.1 of Lemna minuta. Lineage (NCBI taxonomy): Eukaryota > Viridiplantae > Streptophyta > Magnoliopsida > Alismatales > Araceae > Lemna > Lemna minuta. The sequence goes on along the minus strand of CM044102.1, from coordinate 19,640,622 downwards.
GATGATTTAAAATTTCTGCAGTCAAGTCAAACGTTGATCCATTTTAAAATTTTAACTGCATGTCAACAACAAAGTATATGGAATTTCATTGTCTTTTTATTAGAATCAAGTTCGTTCAGAATTATTGAAGTCTTATCAACCAAGGATCAAGTTGCTGATGAATATATAGAACCAACAAGAAATTTGTTTTTCATTGAAATTTGCTACTATCTTGGAACATTGTTGAAGATCATGTATCTTTGGATGGATACTTTGAAGCAAAGATAAAATATTTACCTTGTTCTTCCACATCCTATGCCATAGATTACTAAAAAATGGTGTCTTGGCTTCACTGACTTGAAATCTTTTGACTGTGATACGTCAAAGGAAATAGTGGAAATCCTATTGAGTATAGTGAGTGGATTCTTTTCTCCACTCGCTATCTCTCTCTCCTCCTGGTCTCGACTCAGCTCACCAGAGGGCTTCTCTCTTCAATTATCCGTAACCTCCCGGCTCATGCACCCAATAATTTATGCACGTTTTCACACATACATTATACAGTAGCGGCCATCAATCAAGAAATTATAGTTCATAAAATCAATTTCGAAGCCTCACGTGATAGCCCACGTTCCTCTTTTTCTCTCTCTCTCTCTTTCGATCAGGCTTTTGCAGGAGCTATCCTGAATTCCTGATGAATCTCGGGCTTCGCTGTCGGGCTCTGAGGTTATTCTGCAGGGCATTTCACCGCGGCCGGGTCAAGTCCGAGGCTTATATGGCGATGGGCCCGCCGGCTGAGGGATCGTTGACCTTTTAAAATCGTTGACAACTAAGTAATAGTGCTCGAGCATTGATTACAACGGACTATAACGGCGATAAACAGGACGCTCTCGCTCGTGCCTCTGCTCTCCCTCAATTCATTGTATTTATGGAGCCTGCCGAAGAACACCACGAGCTTTCCTTTCACTTGATCAGACCAAGGAGAGCGGCTAACGTAGAAGGAACAGTGAAGTCTCACACAGGAAAAGTTTCCATCTCGGGTCGACAGTTCTGTGAGAGAGCAGCAGTGGAAGCGCCGTCCGGGAGAAGCTTGAGGCCCATATGGCGTCTCAAACAAGAGGCATAACCTACATCTTAGGGTTTGGACAGCTGCTAGGACATTGAATTCACAAACTCGGACAGTCAGAGGAGATAAATGAAAGAAATAGTATACTATCACCTCTCGTTTCCTCTATTAAATGAGTACTTTGACAACTCATAGGAGCATTCACTTGTAATTTTTTTCTCCCTGTCCTCTATTCATCTTTCTCCTTGTCTCCCTTAGACACTATCGCAGTATTTTAAAATGATGATGACCTGCTTATCCTAATTGGATACGCGCATTCTCCGATCGTCCCGTCGTGTTCTACGCCATTGCACTTAGTTTTCTCGCGTCTATCTCTCTCTTTCTCTTTCTAGTTTATAGGGGGCTGACGTCTTGTCATCGGAAGTTGCGGGTCGTTGAAGACTGTAGGCGATGCCTTCGGCAGTCATGGAGAGGGCGATACGATGCCGGACTGAACCAGCATCAAATCCCAAGGGCACGTCACGTCGAAAAATCGAAGTTTTCATGCTAGTTCCTCTGCGTGAACCAAGAAATATACGCATGCAAACAGATATCGACGTCATGTCGATGGGGATCTTCAGAAGGAGAAGGTGGGCGGCAGGGAGGGGAAACCCTAGCCCTCGTGCCTGATTGACGGGACCAGAACCAATAAAGGTTTGCTTCTAATGAGGAGCGGACTGTTTATCGAAACGATAAAGACGATAGTATTTAACGTCTGGAAACCCTAGAGATCACCGGCAACTCTCTTCCGATTCTTCTCAGATACTTACCCTTAACTTTCAGACGTCGATATGAGCTAAAATACAATGACAATACTGTGATTTTTTTAACGGATAATGCGTAGCCGAACAGAAGACTTAGCACTGAATTGTCCTTATCATCTGTTGAATTGTTTGGGTGAGATTTATCATCCGTTGAAGTGACGGAAGAAGGTCCGAAAGACGAGGCTTTCGAATTGAAGAAGGATGAAAAACAGTACTGGACTAGATTAGATAGATGCAAAGAGACACAAGAAGGCTCTCTTATCTTGTCAGCACTGATACACCACAATACACAGAAATGCGAAGGGAAAACTACGATACAGTCGAGAAATAGAGAGCTGGAGAGAGAGATAAATCTTGAGAGCTAGTTAGTTGACGTGGAACAGGAAGAAGACTTGGAGGCGCTGCACTCTTCTTTGAGGCCGGTGCTCTGAGTAGGGAAGAGTTCCAGGGTTTTGAGGGGCCTATAGCATTGAGGAAGAGGCGAAGTTGCATCCGCCACCATCGTCCACTCATAACCGTAGTTTGCAGAACATCTAGCCGTGGGCCTCTCGTTGCCTTCGTCCCTCCCGCACGTCTCCAGCTTGGCGACCAGATTCATCACTTCTGGTGCATCCTGGAAGCATCCCTGAAAAAGCCAAAACCAAGATAAATACTAGATCGATCGTTTCAGCAACTGCATGAGCAGAAAATGTATTCAAATCTGGATCTTTAAGGTCAGACTGAAACCGGAAACTGTTAGGAGAAATGAAAACTGCATGTCAGCAACTATTCAAGGTTAGAGAGAGAGAGAACCTGCTGGATGAAGGGAGGAGGAAGTTGATGAGGAATCTGGTGAGGCTGAAGAGGAGAGCGAAAAGGGTCCATCTGGTGGAGCTGGGGGTTATGGTGGCTCATCATCTGGTGCTGCTGCAGAAGCTGCTGGTGTCTGCTTAATCTGCGCCGGAGCTTTTGTCTGTCTCTGGCCTTGTGGTTCTGAAACCAGTAGAATACATTCTTCCCCTCGATCTTTCCATAGTAGGAAAGATGGGCCGTTATCTGCTGTATCTGGGAGTGGTTGGGAGTTCTTACCCCGCTTCTATACATTTCTTCGAGTATCATCAGCTGCTCAGGCGTCGGACACCATCTCGTAGAAGGAACCTGAGGCATTCTGATATCGGAAGTCGGAAGCTGCAGTGAGAGCGTTTGGTGAGAGAAAGCGCGTGGGAGATAGGAGACAAAAGAGAGGAGAAGGGCGAGGGAGAGACAAAAGGGATGTGGAAGGAGGGGGCGACCTGGTGGACTTTTTAAAGTCGGGAGGAATGGGGAAAGAAAGAGTTTGGTTCTGTCCTGTTCTTCCTCTGTGAAGGCCATTCAATGTTCGCTTCAATGTTTGATTTTTCCTTCTGCTTTTCTCCTTTTGTTTATCAGTCAGCTCACACGCACCGCGAGCACCACGGTGAGAGAGACAGTGATAGAGAGAGAAAGAGATAGAGAGAGAGAGAGATGCTGTGCGCTTCTGTGTTGCTGCGGGTATCATTTAAGAGTCGGAATGACACGCAGCTGGGTACACGCCTTTCTGTCTACCATTTTCCGTTGCAGTAAAGTGAATTATTTGAAGATGATGGCGCATATGATTCATGGCTTTGCGCATCCCTATTCCCTCTTTCTTCTTCTTCTCGGAGTGCAATCTCGTCCGACATTATCCTCGAGTTTTTCCTAACGAACAAGAAACCCATGGTTCAATCTTTCTTAAATATATTATCATCTTGAATAAAAAATGTTATCATATCTGCTCTATATCAGTGGTCCTGGTGAGGATTTAGAGCCCATATTGACTGACCGGAGGTAGATCATCTCAAAAGGGCTCATAACTCTTCTGCCCTCTGCAGCATATGTGAAATCCTTTTTCCTATTGGCTGATCTGGGATATCACTCGTCCCTGTCACCGACGGAGCAATTCTTCTCGCATCGGAGAAATAACATTCTGCTGCTGCTTCCAGCTCTCTCCCATTCTTCTTCATTCAACGAGGAATTGAAATGCCAACCACTTGCCTCTGGACCTCCATATTCCGTCTGAATTGCAGCATTAATGCGACAGCCCTTCGGGCATATCAGTCAGGCGCAGCAATTCTCTTTTCTCCTTGCAGAGGTTCCTGCTCTTGGCCTTTGAGATTGTACAGTGAATATTTTCTCACCTCTTTCCTTCTCCTCGCTTCCCTCTGTGGTCGCCGTGCTAGTACAGAACATGACCTCAGCCTCTACGATGGGACTAATGAAGGATTTAGCGAGCTACGATGAGCTCCATGACTAGGGCTAGGGCAACCGGAGAAAAAAACTGTTTCACTGGTCGTAGGTCTCGGGTTTATAGATATCTAGAATGCTAGAAGATTTGCTATTCGATTTAAAATCATTAGAAAGTCTCAAAGAATCATTCAGGATGTCCAAATACTCGAGCGGTGCTTCCCCTGTCCAGTCTGTCCAGAAATTGGAATTTGGGTGGCCTGGCTCGTTTCCCCATGGATTCCTTGAAGGTCGGCCAAGGTAATCGAGGAAACGTCCAAAGAAAATGTATATGTAGTTAGTTCGACGAGAGAGCTTTATAGCGTGAGAAAGAGAACAGCTGGAGGCAGAACCCGTCAGGAGATATTAATCATTTTGGCTGACTTCATTGTTTTGTCGGATTTCGACGATTAGCCACCTGTGCGCGAGTGGAGTCACAGGAGATAGCGAGTCAGAAAAAGGATCGATATATAGATAGAGATGGAGCGAGAGAGAGAGAGAAAGAGCGGAAAAAGACTAGTGTGAGCGGAGGAGATGGTATGGAAAGGGATAGTGAGCCATAGCCAGATAGAGAGTAAGAGAGTGAGAGAGAGATAAAAAAATACCATAGGCTTCTTTCTTTCAGTATAAACGCCACCAAGGCTGCCCGAGCAACAGCGTTGTTAGACTCTGAAATTGTATCTAAAATCTCTAAAAAGTAGGCTGTCAAATTCGATGAACAGTAAATGCTGGGTCAGAAATCTTCAATGATCAACAAAAGTCCTTCGAAACAAGATCCGCCGTGCTTCCCCTTGACTGCCCTAGAGCATCAGGCAAGCTCAGCATTTGGCCCATCTGATCGGCTGCCTTTGCACGTGTACTTTTCCTCTACGCCCGCGCTGTGGTTTTCCGCATCAGTTCTGGGGAACGTCAGCTTAACTTGTCTGCTTTTTCCGTCATTAGTGGTCGTCTTCGCCTAAAGCATGCGAGTTCAGAGGTCGCAGTAAAGAGACGAGCATTAATACGCCCGACTGTATCTGTTCGCGATTGAATTGACGAAGGTAGTAATGACAAGACGACATTTAATTCTATTTATTCCGTCATTATCTTCGTCTTTCCAAGAATATCTACGCAGATCAGCGGCCCATCAATGTCCTCGATCGTTTTTCCGGTCTTCCAGATGGAAAATGAGATAAGCAGGAATCCTGATTCTCTACATTTTTTTCCTTGGCGATCACCTACGTCTATCTATCTGTAGATATAACTCTCTCTTCATTCGGTGTTTGGGTGGGTGACCGTTGAAGTTGACCATTGGGAATCGTTCTAATTTAAAATTGTTTATCATCCGTGAAGGGATCGGCATCAAAGTCGTTTGCAGGGAAATCCCTGCAGATGATGAGAATCGCTCTGCATGGCTAGCACTTCCTTTTCTCCGTTTCAAGAAAGATGCACAACTGTTGATAATCACAGACCACTCTTCTGCTCTGCTTCTCAAAGCTAGCCAAAAAAGAGTCAAGGGTTGACTCGTAGGTCTCTTTACCTTTTAGATATTGTTCAATCTCTCCCTTGTGACTAGATCGTGAAACTTTCGCCATACAGTCTGCAGCTCAGAGATATAGATAGAGAAACCTTTGAATTCCCCTAGAGAGAGGAACATGAGAGAGAGGGAGTACGGAAGAATCGGAATGATGTGACATGTCGCTCATCATCTCTTAAATCATACCCTCTTCTTTCACACGCCATCCGTCTTCCTCCTGGACCCCCTTCGTCTTTACCAATAACATTCCAAGCTGCCACGTTAGCATTCTCCCTCAAAACTGTTCATGAGAAGCTGGGGCGCCCGAGAGTCCCCACTCCCACCCACCCCCTTCAAAAACCATCGCAGTTACTTCCGAGGCCATAATAGAGAGAGAAAAGATTAAATCAAGAAACCTCCTCCCTCTGCACTCTCGATCCCCGAGAGCCAGCAAAATCTCTTTCTACAGAGAGAATCTACCATTACCAACGGTAGCCTTCTCCGGGACCAAACTCTTTGCGTACACTCGCTTCCTTAATAAATGGGCTCTTAATTTCGTATTATTTTTTATTGTGCCAACAGTTACGCAGTTGGGAAGAGTTAATTCTGCTGGATGAGACAATGAGCAATAGCTCAGCTCTTATCCCGCTTTCCGCACACCACATGAACAGTTCCCCTGTCCCGTCTCTCGCCGTCGGCTTCGGTTTCCTTGAAGAGTCCCCACGTCATGCCCGCGTCTGCATTGGCGAGGTCGCACAAGACTCCTTGCACCCACCCCTCTCTATCGGTAATGGGTCTCTCTCTCTAGGTGGTCAGCTTTTTCGGCGTCTGAAAAACCGGCCTCGCCATGGGAACGCAGACGAAGGGCTAAAGCGTCTGAGTGGTTAGGTGTGAATGCCTCACAGTTAGGGCTGCAGATATCTTCACTCGATGGAGGCCTTTCTCCGGCGTTCCCATGAACGTTTCTGTGGATAGAGATAATGGTGTGCGCTGAAAATCCTTGATTTTCTGTGGGTCCAGTCTACCGCTCGACGAAGAAACTAATAATTTAAATTGTATGAAAAACTTACACCAAATATGACCAGCAAAGAATAAAATTATTTGATTATTCGTATGAAATATATTCCAACCAGACTAGACCCTGGAGTAGCATACGCTCCCATGGGTCACGAGATTCATTGTTCATATATTTAAAGTAATGGTATTTTCAACGTCGATGTAGAATGAACAAAGGATTTTCATCGTTTTTCTTGTATATCTTTTTGGCTTGTGGAATTGCCAAGCTTTGCCATGTTCTTTAGCGATGATTCAAATTTATTTCCCCCATTTGACTTGGTCAATATATCTTCATGTCTAGGGATTTATGATAAAAAATTGACGGGATTCACACTGCCCATGTAAGTCGGTCACTGGCTCTCAGGTATAGAATGATTGTGTTCAAGTGATCCATTACCTGAATATGTCCGCTTAAATTTTGAACATTGTGGTTTCCTGTCGAGGATTTTCACGATAAGAAAACAACTGCAACTAATCAGCGTAGAGCTTCTGAACTAAAAAACTGAAATTATTTAAGGGTAAACATCAAATAGTGGCACGACCTTTAGGGTAAACATCAAATAGTGGCATGACCTTTTTCAAGGCTCAGATACTGGCACCACCTCAGCATTCCCGCTGAGGTGGCATTTTTTATTCTTCCGTCCCCCACCTGGCTGTCACCTGGCTGACACGTCATTATTCTCTCTCTCTTCATTCTCTCTCTCTCTTCATCTCACGCGGTCCTCCTTCCTCTCTCATCATTCTCTCTCTCTCTCTCTCTCTCTCTCTCTCTCTAGTTTCCAGTTTCTCGCGAGCGGAGAGCCGAGGGCGACGAGCCGAAGACGAACTCAAATCTGCGCCTCCGATTACTAGAATCAGTAAGAACGAAGGTATTCCATATTACTCCGTTCTTCCATTGCCAGATTTCTATTCTAATGTTTTCTTATCGTCTCTCTCTATTTCTCTCTCTCTCCTTAGTCCTTAGTTCGCTCTTTTTTCCTCTCTAAGCGTAAATCCTCTCTCATTCCTTCGCTATTCTCTCTCTAACAGTGCACTTCTGGCACTCTATTTTCTCGCCTGCTTTTGTTTTGCGGCATTAATTTTCTCTCCATAGCAGGCGTACAATTTGTCGATTGAGTTCTCTCCGTATCAAGGATGAAGAAGAGAAACGTAAAATTTCTTCAGGATGAGTCGGGAATATCTGAGAAGATGAAGGAGACAAGAGAAAGTGAATTCTCTTGCACATTTCCTTTTCCTTCGGGTTTAGATTTCTCTTTCACTTATATTTTTTTCTTGTGATGAAAATTTAATCTTTGAAAATAATGTTCCTGCTCTCTGTGTCTGATAATTATGAGTTGATTGCTTAATTTATTGAGAAATTATAATTTTATTTTGTTTGTTTGATTCATTCAGTCAGAGTTCTAGAAAAGGTGAAGAAGAAGAAAAATGAGAAAGTGATGAATGGAAATTTTGAGGGCTCCGAAAAGGTGGTAGTTCATACTGAGATACTAATATCGACTATGACTACTGATACGGATTGGTAGTTCATACTCTCTATCAGTATCCGATATTGATCCGAATATCAGATTCTGAATCATGGGTCGGAATAGTAATATCGTATTTTTGAGTTCAATATTGACACCACAATTGGATCGGATCTGAGTAGATTTGATATTCATTATTCGCTACCAGTATCTGTCTGTAGATACCAATATTGATATTCGTTATCCCTATCAGACGCAATTTTTCCAATATCGATATTGGTATCCTCCTCTTTTGAAAGTTGTTATTCGATATCTGGTGTCGAAATCGAATATCGAATATTGACACTGTGTTATTGCCTACCGATGCACTGATAATAGATATCGTACTGGATATCGATAGTTGATACTATCTGTTTTGGTGTCTGAAATTGATCCGATTATCGAATACTAAAACATGGGTCTGAATATTGATATCAAAATCGGATGATGGCCAATGTCGGATCTAATTTGATCCAATTTTGGTTTTATGATATCTATACCTATAGCGATATTTAGTATTGCTATCGGACTTGATATTTCTGACATCAATGTTGGTATCGTCCTCTTTTGAAATTTGATATTCGATCTCCAGTGACAATATTGAATTTCAACTATTGACCTTGCAGTATCGTCTATCGATATGCCTGCGGATATCAATATGTGAATCCTAGTACCCTGTCATCTCTTAATTTCTTCAATCACATGTACTGACACAAAAGCATGAAGAAAGTTTCAAATGGAAATTCTGATATTTCTGAAAAGAAGAAGAAGAAGAAGGAGAAACCAAACAGAGGTGATTAATACCAAAAATGGTTAAAAACGTTTTTTTATTTAGTTGATAGAAGACTTGTTCAAAAAAATTAGTTCATAGACGAAAATTGGAATCATTCGTCATGTTCGGTCTTGTAGTTGTACTGATTATTGATGTATATATCATTTTTAATGTGATTATTGTATATATCCTCATCTCTCTCTCTCTTTGTTTTACATACACACATGTGCTCATCTTTTTACTCTCTCTCTCTCTCTCACTCTCCCTTATCCCATTTCAGCTTATTTTATCTGAGTTTCTTACTCATTCTCTTTATTGCGCTCAGGATTTGTATGTTTCCACGACAGATTGAACTCGTTGTACCTTTTTTCCTCATGATGACAGCGACATATGCTTTGTAACTGAAAGAGAGGCTAGAATGCTTCCGTGTACTTAAGTACGATGTTGAGACAGACCCTCCGTGTACTCAAGTACGATAATCAGATCGGTATCGGTGGCTAGAATGCAGAGGTTGGGGTCGATTGGGATGTGGGATAATTGCAGGAGCGAGTTGACCCAGGCTTCATCAGTATGCGGGATAATGGGGTCCAGTGACGATTCCACGATTGTTTTATCTTTTTTTTGTCCCCCGCAATAATGTAAAATGCGTAAAATTAAGATAATAATATTTTTTCGGGTTACATATAATTTGTGTTTGGGTTACATATTTTCTCGTCCTAGCGGTATGTGATGATCTTGGAGCTTCGGCCGACGTTGCTCGTGAATGCCAAATTGTTCATCAGGCATCTGAAATAATAAATATTCAATAAGGACACCGACAATTATAAAATAGAGAAGGAAAATAAACATACAAGGGCGTAGCATGAACCACTAGAACCGGGTGCAGGTTTTGTAGCCACTTGCGAACCCTGCATAATACAATGAGTCGATTTATTCATCTAATACTAATAAACTTCAAAGGCAGGAAATAATTTATTAGAAATTCGAACACTTACTCCGATGACATCTTGTACCCTCCTGTGGGTACACTTCTTTCGATTGTGGCTAGTTTGGCCACAAATGCTGCACGTCATTCGCATGCCTTTCCTGGATGAGCTTGGACGAGTCGGTTCTATCTCACTATTGTCAACTCTTCTTTTATGCTTTGGCCTTCCGGGTTGTCTCCGCACCAACGGGGGAAATAAGTAGTCGCATTCGTTATAGCGCCACACGATCTTACTATCCATCGGAGTAATAGAGCGACTATACGTATCTCTGTATTTCTCTCTCTTGAACCAATCAGAGACGAAGTAGCTGGGGTCCCAATTTTCACAATGAATACAACTAACAGCGTGGGGGCACGGAATACCCGTGACATCCCAGTATCTGCAACCACACGTTCTCGCACGTAAGTCAACAACAAATTGGTTTCCCAAGGTTGTCACTTCATATTTGTAGTCGCCAGCAGCTTTCGGAGTGCATTTCCTAGAGCTCAAAATGATTTTGTTCAGCAAGCTTTCTTATTTTTGGGCATAACTCATCAGAACTGCTTGAACTTTTATTCCTCTTGCGCACTATCCTATGCATGATCGCGCTTCTTATATACTCAAGCATATCTATGATTGGCATGGATCTTGCCTGTAGGATATAATTTTTAAAGCTTTCATAGACATTATTATCAGTCGTTGGAGATGTCTGCGTAGAAATGAATGCTCTGCAGAACTTTTGTACTCCCATAGCTTGGAAGTCGTGCGCGACCTGTGGGTTCATTGCTTCCATCTGGCGCATGATCTGTTCGAATTCTTGAGGGGTAGTGCACTTCACAGCTTTCCAGAACATATTCTTCAATATCGTAGTGGAGTGTCCCTTCTTCTTCCAATTTTCGTGAATATGCCTCGCACAATTCCTATGCTCTGCATATGGTAGGAGAGATTCAACTGCATTTTGTAGGCCCTGCACAATGTGAGAAAGGAAAAAGTTATTTTGTATAATCTTATGAATGGGTCAGTTATGTACCTTCTGCTGATCACTTATGATCGTCCACCCACTGCCATCTACAATTTCCAAGCTATACATGAGCAATTCAATGAACCATTTCCATGAATTTTCATTTTCCCCTTCAACCACAGCCCATGCAATAGGGTACATTTGATCGTTCCCATCCTTGCCAACTGCGCTCAACAGTAGCCCTTTCGTTATAGTCTTAAGAAAACAACCATCAAGTCCAATGACTCTCTTGCAACTGGCTTTGAACCCTTCTACAACAGGTTTAAAGCACACATATAGTCTCTTGAACCTAAGCGAGGAGTCAAGACTGTCTCGTTCGTTGACCATAAACAAAGTACTTCCTCTATTACGTGCCTTCAGTTCCGCAACGTAGGCAGGAAGCCAGTGATAGTGGTCATCTAAAGACCCTTCGATCATTTTGCACGCCTCTGCTTTTGCTCTGTTACATGTTTGTCGCGAAACATGCACTCCATGTACTTCGTGGATTTCTCGCATTATATCCACTGCCTTCCAATCCGGAGTCATCCGAAATCTCTCTAAGAAGTGGTTTGCAATCCACTTATAGGTTACGTGACCGTTATCCGTTATCCGTTACCCTGCTGCATGTATGATGATCAGTTAGAGCCTTCACAACAAAGGTCTCTTTTGTTTGATTCCAGCTGGCGTATATCCTCCACGGACAAACTGCTTTGCATTTAAATTCTACCTTTTGCGTCCCTCTGCTAACGTAGTTGGCTGTGAACCCATTTGCTATGGCGCTATCCGTCATTGTTGTACGAAAGGCATCAGGCGAATCGAATTTTATGCCAACTTGAAATTGGATCTCGTCCATGGGGCATTTGGGGTCATACCATGTGCCCCTATCACGTTGACTTATAATCTGGTCGACCATATGAGGTTCACTCCTAAGGTTACCTTCATCGTCCACATCTGGTTGACTTACAATGTCGTCATCGGAATTAGCATCCTCACTATCGTAGTCAACGTCGTGGGCTTGCAATACAAATTTTGCCATGTTATGTTCGTCATTGTTCATAAATTCATCATTCTCTTCTTCAAATAAGTATCCCTCTAGATCACTTGTATCATAATCAAATGCCTCGTCTTGCAGACGAGGATTGTAGTCACTATCTGCATCACTCATATGTGAAGAAGTCATATCGTGGAATTTCTAGACTCTGATCATGGCAAGGAAAAAACTAAATTAGGATATTCCAGAAGGAACATCAGTATCGGTATGGATATTGATATTCAATCTCCGTATTCGACATCGATTTTGAATACCAATACCAGTTCAGATATCTATTCAATATCAATGTCAGTATTGATATCGATATTGAATAATGATACCAATACCAATATCTATTCAATTTTGATGCCAATATTATCAAAAAAAGAGAGAATCGTAAAAAAATTCACATTCTTATATAAGATATCAAATATTGAATCCCTTTCGTGATTAATAGTATTATAAATATCAAATACCCTTAAATAACACAAGTAATCACTAAATAACATAATTCGATCCCCGTCATGATATTATGGGAAAGGTTATCATTATCAAACAATTCGATCAATTGGATCTATCGGATTAAGTTATCATGATCAAACAATTCGATCCCCATCATCATCATGAATTCTCTCAAATAGACCAGTATCTGATATCCCAAACAGAATTTCAGATGATGGTAACAAGGATTCAGTAACAAATAAAGGAATCTGGATCCATGACCATTATTCGATAATTAATATTATATTAGTTTTCTTACCAACAGATCTGATAACTTACCGGTAATTGCTAGTCATTAACGGTTACCAGTTATCGATAAATGATACTGTTGCCATTTGTGTGTGTATTGGTATCGGTATTCAATATCGATAATACTGACATTGATATCGAATAGATATATGTATTGGTATCGAATTCCGATACCAGTATAATATCGATGTCAATTTCTTATCGAATACCGGTATAACTTTCGTATCGACCTGGAACCGATAAATTTGTGATAAGAAATTGACATCGATATATCAATCTGAATATTGATTTTCAGGTCTGATTGCGATAACATTGCTATTAGAATCGAAATATCGATAGACCTATTGAATGCCAACTATCGGAACCATTCAAATCCAATAGCAATGAGGAAGAGGAGGAAGAGGAGGAGGAGGAGGTCCTCGGAAATTTTCGAACCTTTCTATCTACTCGTCGAAAACCCTAGCCGAGAATGCTAGCGAGCGCCCCAACTCCTAGCTCCAATCTTCGTTGCCGGCCGAAAAATCGAAAACCCTAGCTTCCTTGAGTGGAATCGATTCGGGAGTAGAGCGAGAGAGAGAGAGAGTTCGGACTTCAGAGATATAAAGGAGAGAGAGAGAGAGAATGATGAGAGACCGCGTGAGATGAAGAGAATGAAGAGAGAGAATGATGAGAGACCGCGTGAGAATGACGGTGGAGGACTGCGTGAGATGAAGAGAGAGAGAGAGAGAATAAAGAGAGAGAGAGAATGATGAGAGAGGAAGGAGGACCGCGTGAGATGAAGAGAGAGAGAGAATGAAGAGAGAGGAAGAGAATGAAGTGATAGAGAGAGAATAATGACGTGTCAGCCAGGTGGCAGCCAGGTGGGGGACGGAAGAATAAAAAATGCCACCTCAGCGGGAATGCTGAGGTGGTGCCAGTATCTGAGCCTTGAAAAAGGTCATGCCACTATTTGATGTTTACCCTAGAGGTCGTGCCACTATTTGATGTTTACCCATTATTTAATTGGCTTCTAATAATCATAAATATATAAATCATGAAGATTTTTGCTTTGATAGCGGGTTGATAATCAAAGAGATCAATCAAAAGTTACTTTTCTTGAAGATATTAGTTGACGAAGGATTAAATCTCACCAGGTTTACCCTTCCTTGTTACAAATATGGATGATTGATAGAACTATGTTTTAGGGCGTACATCATATAAATCATTAAACTATATGAAAAATATGAGTCGCTATCAATTGTTTTTCAAGAAAATGGTGATGCTCAATTCTTGTTTTGAAGAAAACCATTGCTTATTGGTCAAATGCGTCATCACAACCGTAGGTTTTGAGTCAAAGGAATTATGATTTTAGCAGTCACCTCTTTCCGCCTTCCTGCAAATGACCTCAAGCCAGGCAACTCCAGCACGCGTGACCTCCTGCCACACACCGCCTAGACCAATGCATTTTCCAAAAAGTGGCGCGAACCCCTGCATGTACCCAACAACCGGGAGCTCCTCGTCGTTATCGTCTCCTCAAGCCAGCGCCAGGCGTAACCGCCAACACCAAACTGAAGGTCCAAGAGACTTCAGCTATTGGCCTGCTGGTGAAGGTATGTCCTCTGACCTTGACCTTCAGCCCCCTGTCGTTCTGGTTGTCTATGCATCTCCCCTAGGAGATTTACCTCAATAGCTTCATCCCTCTAACATCATCATCATCCAGCTCATTCCCCCAAGTACATCTTCAAAAGGCTCAATTACTACTCGGGAGCCTCCAACTCTGAGAATTTTCTAATTGCTGATTGTCAATTGCCTTACTTGATGATCCCACCGTCTCCTCAGGTGAACGCTACTTATGCCACTTGGCCCAGATTGATTTGGTTGTCCAAGAACATTGAAACCTCCATTGCCGAGACCCTTGTTTTGCATCAAACTTGCGCGTGCATTGTGGCTCAACATAGGAGAACTTGTACGCCAATTAAACCACCATCGCTTTGACCATGTAATCATTGGAGTGTCTCTTCAAATGCAAACAAGGGGATCTTTCCTCCAATGACACTTCTTTTGGAGTTTAATCTCGCGGTTTCTCCCCTGCACAGAAGCGTTCGAGGAAATGCTTCTTGAAGAAATGTTTTTCTTCAATTCGTACCAGAGAGATCTACCAGCTTAGAACAAGCTGCAGTAACGGCTATTGTGCACAAGGTGTTCGACCTGTTCTTATTAGACTAAGCGGCAAGGCTCAGTACAAAAATATTGCATGTCTCTTGCACATTTTATACTAATCAAAGTTGTTTCATTCATCTCCCCCTACCCCTCTCTTGAGTGCACGAGTGGTTCTTCAGTTGGAACCATAGCAATTGTGATCCAACAAAGGATAGATGACAATGGTGTTGCGACAAGGATATGGGTCTTCTCAAGAACTTGCGATTATAAGTGGAGTTAAAGGGATTGAGCAACCTACTTTGATTGACACTTTTTAAGTGAATTTAGTAAATTTTGGAGTTAACTAGTTTATTCTCTTGTTATTTTTAAAAAAAATTGCATAGAATGATAAATTATTTAAAATTTTCATTTCATGTAAAAATTTGGACTAAAAAAGAGATATATGTGGAAAGATATGAATTTTCTAATTTTAAGGGATATTTCTAGAATTTTTATGATTTTATTTTAATTTTTTATGAGTTTATTTTATTTAAATTCAGCAAAAAGTGGTTATTTCTTGGCATTGACATGGTGAGTTGTGCTAGCATGGCGACATGTGACATCACCAATAGGCAACGCATGGCCCATAGGTTATGCTTGGATGGTACCACTTAAGGTGAATATTAGTGTCTAATTATTTTATAAACTAATGATTCATAAATTTTCCTATATTTATACTGCCAACAATCATACTTATTTTCAATGTAGGACTAGGTTTGGTTTTATCATAGGTGACGTAGCGTGACGAGAGCCATTTGATCTCTTGATTTAATCACGACCATCGATTTTCACATAAACAAGGGGTAGAAGGCACAATGTCATTTGATGACATTTTGCTTTGTGAAAATCAATCAAATTGTGGCTTCCATCGAAAGAGTTATAGCAATCTAGATTAAAATGATATGATTGACTTCCTTGATGTGTGGTACATTTTGAAACATCAAACATGCACGATTAAATAGCGATTGTTCTTCTTGCAATAACTTGGCAAAATCTGAGTGTTTCATTGAAGATTTGATGACTTCAATTCAAAGACGTCGATTCACCTCACAGTATAATCCTATATGTTGATCTCATCAAGGAGAAGATTTGACTATTATACCCACCTCCATATTCATTTCAATTATCTTTTTTCGACAATGTATACATTCTAAAAAATCCGATTGATCGGATGGTTTAGACAATTCTTTCGTGAATCTCTTAACTTAATCATATTTTAGACTCATTTCCACATTCCTAGACTATATATAATCAAGATTTAGATAAAAAATTTAGGAGAAACCATTGCTTGACCTTTGACTTCCACTTTGAAATTGAAGAATAAAAAACCTTTGATTTGGAAATTATTTGAATCATTTTAAGCATGGTTTTGGATTATCTTGTTCTTAGTTTCCCCTAATCTATCATCATGTAATAATAGATTTCCATTTTAAATCATAATTTGATAGAATTTCTTAAATTTTTATCATTTTCTCTCCCATCCCAAATATTTTTTTTCTCTCCAACTTCTCTCTTTATTTCTCCATAGATTAAATCAAATTTATTTTTTTATTCTATTTATAGATATTTGAGTTCTCTTTCTAAATCTATATTTTTACCCCAATTTCTTCCCTTAATTTTCAATATAAAATGATCAAATTATCAAGCATCTAAAAGAGAAGCCATAAGTCTCCATGGATTTGACCCTTTCTCACCATTTTTGCCAAATTAATCGTGGTTAATCTTAATTATAAGAGAGCTTGGACTAATTTTTTATGAGTGAATGTTTATTTTTTATGTCCCCATGACCTTATTTTGTTACAAACTTGGAGCTTCCACCCCAATGACGAAACGAATGCGTATGGTCGTTGAATACACACGATATTGTGTCAAAACAAAGTCCAAACTTACCATTTTAAAGATTAATTCACAAATTGAAGGGTATAATGGTAAATAAGGGTTGAATCCATGGAGAATTAGGGAATTTTGAGAGATATCTTTCAAATTCGATCAAATCAGATGAAAAATTGATTTAGAAATTAGAAAATTTATAATATTAAGAAAGATAACTCAATTGCGAATCCACGGAATCAAAAATCAAGTGATTTGGATTAGAATTCGCGGAGTAATCGAAGTTTGAAGTTGAGATGAAAATTCGATCGCTAATTTGATTTAAAATCAAAATTAAAATGAAATTAAGCGTAATCTACGATTCAAAACTTAAATCTAATGCTAAATGATGAAAGATTAAGATGAAAACACGCAATCTAACCCAAATTCGTGCTCGAAATGATCCAATTAATCGTCGGATGCATGGCTATTCATTCCACGATTTCGAAGACGAAAATTGGCATTCAAGATGTGATTTCTCCTTATTCCCTCGATAAATTTCTGATTTCAAATGCTCCTCGGACGCGGAAACGTGTCAAGAAGGCAAAGAAAACAAAAGACTCTCAGATTGTGGTGTCTAGAAAATTCAATTTCACTCAAAAATCCAAGGGTATCGTTTCCGTTGGGAAGAACATCTAATTTATAAAGGATTTTGCACGTAACCGTCAGATCTATCGATCCATCACGATCAACGGTTAGGATTCCGCGTCTATTGATGAATCAGTGTGATTAAGTCGCATCCGTCCGATCGCCGATGGAGCGTCACATTGCGTCCATGTCGCTCGCTTTGAAGAGACACGTCGTTTGATTCATCCAATGGATCTTCATCCGACGATTGCAATAAGTCAAGAAGTCCACTAATCGCAATTAATCTCAGCCATTATAACTCGGTTGATGGACGACTACGATTAAAGTCCATTTAATCTAATCGATGTGTTATTAGATGCTGCCATGTACCCCTCGAGTAAGTGACATCCGACACGTGTGATTCAATCACGCGATCGGACGTCTTAAACATCGCCACGTCACCTGAAATAAAAACATGTGCACATAATCCCACACAGAATAAATTAAAGGGTTTAATCGGGTTTATAATATCCTTGGATTTAAGCGGTTAGCTTAAATCCGATTACGGATGCTCCTAACCCATTTATAAAATCCGCGCATTGACGAGACGAGACCGCGAGGTCGTCGATTTCACACGGTCTCGTGTCAAAAATAATACCGAACTTACCAATTTGGGGAATTAAGAGAGAATTGAGGGGTATAATGGTAAATACGGGTCGAATCCACAGGGAATTTAGGTATTTTCGAGATATCTTTTGGAATTTGGTCAAATTGGACGATGAATTGAGGTAAGAAATTATGGAAAATGGTGGTTTTAGAAAGATAACTCAAAGATCTATCCGTGAAATCAAAAATCGCTCGATTTGGATGAGTAATCACGGAGAAATCAAAGATGGAAGTGGAGAGAAATTTTCGGAATCGCGATGAACATAAACAGAAATTAAAATCTAAATTAAGCTAAATTAAGATCCTAAATTACAAATTGATGCTACATGATGATAGATAAGAGGGAAAACATGATTTCTAACCCGAAATAACGCTTGAATCGATCCAATTAATCGCCAGATCAACGGCTATTTGTTCCGCGAATTCAAACGTGATAATCGGAGTTCAAGAGACAAATTCTCCTCGCACGATCGACGAAATCTCACATATAAACACTCCGTGGACGCGGAATCGAGTCTAGAAGTGATTACACATGAGAGATTTGAGAAAAGAAGGGTGTAGATAGGTCGATTAAGTGAAAATCTTCCTCGAATACATAGAACGACAAAGAACTCGTCTATTTATAGGGCGAATTGGGGAAAACCGTCCGATTGATGCGTTTAATCCGCATTAACGGCCGAGATTAAACGCATCAATTTGAAACGGTAAGCTTAAATCGTGGCCGTCAGATCGTGGATGGACGATCTGGATGCGATCTCCCGAGATGCGTTATAAAACGCATGGAACGCCGTCCTTAGGATCGTGATCGGACGGCTGAGATGCGGTCCGCGCGGATGCATCTCGGCCGTTATAAATCCTTTAAAAACGCACGTGGTCTTGATGATCTCCGGTGGTCCTGGCCTCCACCCGATCGGCGCGCGTGATGCCGCCACGTCGCGTAGATCATGACCGTTATAATCCGTGTATTTAAAGCACGTGGTCTTGATCTTTGATCATGGACCAGGCTCACGCGATCGACGCGTGCGATCGACGCGTCGACTGGATCCGACGCTCCTCCTCGCGCCACGTCACCTGAAAGGTAAGAAGAGTGTGGAGATTAGTCCCACACGGAGTATATTTAGGAAACCGTCGGGTTTAAATAACCCGACGGTTTCTAAGTGTATGACCCTTCCCATATAGGGAAGGACAAAGACCCCTTATTATATATGATAAATTAAATAAATATAGTGCATATATCGCGCCATTTAGGGGCGCTGCGCGGGTCCGCGTGGCTCTGCCACGTGGCCTTGCGTGCCACGTAGCACCCGCGCGGGCCCCGCGCGCTTTTTACTTTTTTTTTTATATTTATTTTTAACGTTTTTAAATAGAAATTTAAATCAGAAAAATCAGGAAAAATCCAGAAAAAATCCCTAAAATTGTAAAAATCATATCTTTTAATATATAACTCCAAATTAATCCAAATTTCTTTCATTGGATCTGAAATTTAATTATCTATCATTCTAAAAATTCAAAATATTTAAATAACAAGATATTTAATTTATATTTCAGAAATACATTCATTTCTTTAAGATTTTAACTTTAGAAAATTAAATGAATGTTCATAAATATGATTTCTCTCATTATTTAACTTTAAAAACCATTCATAATCTCAAGTAAAGATGGGTTATAAAATCATTTATTATTAATTCATCATAATTAACCCTAATTTAGTGCATTTTGAGATTATGACATAAATATGCATAGAATGATAGAAATGCACTCAAAGTATGATAACATGCACATAAATGTAATGTTTTATGCCTTAAATTGCATTAATAATCATGTTTTATCATGTTAAGATTGCATGTTATCACGCATACGTGTCACGCACACACGTGCGTGTCATGCACACATGTCACTCACACGCACACACGTGTGTACACGTGTCACGCACACATGCATCTGTGCGTCGCTACGTGGCAGCGCTCTGCCACGTCAGCACGCCGTAATATAAGACACCTTTTTATTTCTTTTTAATTAATTTAAGACCAAAAATACAGTTAAATAAATTCAGAAAAATTCTAGAAAATTCCTTTAAATTAAAAAAATCATAACTTTCAAAATGCAACTCCAAATTAATTCAAATTTATTTTGTTGGATCAAAAATTGAATAATATATCATTAGTTAAAATATTAAAATAGTAAGAGAATGAATTTTAATTAAAATAAATACATTCATGTATTTTCTAAAATAACTTTTAAAAAATACATGAATATAAATAAATATATTTTCTCTCATATTTTAATCATGTAAAACATACTTATGATCTCAAATATAATGAGGATTAAAATCGTATTTTTTAATTATGTATAATAATCCATAAATTGATGTATTTTTAGATCATAACATGAAATTATGTAAAATGATAGAAATATACTTAAAATATGATAACATGCATACAATTGGAGTAATTAATGCCTTTATTTGCATTAATAATCATGTAAATTCATGTATACAATGCATGTTATCACCCAGCTCATGAAAAGGAAGGTTCTAGAATCTCTTTTTTGTTAAGAATCAAGCCACACAAGAGGTCCATATACAGTCCTCATTAAGCAGCTAGTATAATCTCTATATCTAGAACAAAAGTCAAACGCAAATAGTGGGGAAAGACAAAGTGTGACGAGTTATAATGTAAAACGAGGGGTTTTATGTTAAGAAAATATAATAAATATTATATTATATTAGAGGTTCTAAGTTGTAGATGATAAAGAAGGCTTAGGAGCGAGGAAGTAGATCTGAGGTATTGAAAAAGAGTTCCATAAAGCCATGATTTTAGACCCCTTCTAACTCATTTCTTCTCTTGTAATTTCTCTTTTAACAAAGTCTTAATTTTGGTTCTTTCTCCCCCTCTAATTTCCTCACTATTATGCTCTTATCTCTCACTCTTTCTCCTCTTCTCTCTCTACTTAATCATTTCTCTCTCACATCCAAGCTCAAAATTGTTTCTAATATTTCTTCACCTGGAGAAGGTTCCAGGCTCCCTCATGGCTGTGACACCAAGAAGGCTATCCACCATTGGGTAGTTTCCTCTCATCTTCTACTTGGGAATTGACTTCTATTTGTGGGTGACACACAAGGTAGAAGTTGAAGTCCTTAAGATTATTCCTCTTCTCTCATTTTTCTTCCTATTAAGTCTCTATTTCTCCATGATTCTATGATAATCCATGGTTAAGTGAAAAAAAAGTAAACATGTCATAATTCATGGTTATTCCTCTTCATCTAGATTTCAGCTTTATTAGGCATTGACTTGCTCTATTGAATGTGACGATAGAGCATATTAACTTAACTTAAGCTCCCTTAATTCCTCTAAAAAATTTAAACTTTTCTTCAAATATGTCTTTGATATTTCAAAAGAGTCCAATCACATCTTAAAATCATTTTTGAACAGTCTCCTAATCTCATATAATAGATCTCTTTCTTTCCCTCTTCTTCTATCCTCTTCTCTCTCTTCTTCTAGTTTCAGTTCTTAGATTAGGATCTACTTGTACTACATAAATCCTCTTAAATTTTATGATTCGAAGTCATTGTTCTCAATGTGAATCCATCTGAAACCACTTAATCTAGGTAAATTCCATCTAATTAAGAAATTTTTTAAGTTCATATAAATAGTATATTATGTTAAGTGCACATTTCCAACACATGCGCATGTGCAACATTATTTATGTTATGAGCTTTCCTTGTAATCTTCTCTCCATCACTTACATCACTTGTTTTCTAAAATTCTTCATCAACTCTTTTTCCAACTCATTATGGACTTTTTGAGTTTGTGGCAAACTCTCACTCTTCTAACTTTCTCTATTTTTTGGGGTAGTTTTGATTCCTCCTCTCTTTTGGCCACCCATGTTCTCCAAACTTCAATATTCATTACTATGGGTTTCTCTCTGCAATTGTGTGTGTGAAAATGGCATTAGGAAAATATCATTAATCATCTTATGACACTCTTTAATGTCATTTGATCAACCAAACAAGTTGATCGCATTCACTTTCAAGTGTATAAACCATTCTTGGGTTCCATCTCCTTCCACCCGTCACAACTATATTGTCTTTGTCAATGAATATACCTAAGTCTATTTGGTTTATTTTCTTAAAAATCACACCAATTTCTCATCACCATCCAACATTCCATCACCAAAAATACCATGGAATATCCATCTAACCCCATCCTCTACAATGACAATGCCCTAGAATTTTTTTCTATAGACTTTTGTCCTTCTATGTTAAACATTACATTATCCATCAAAAAACTTGTCCGCACACCTTTCAACAGAGTCAACTCAATAAGGAGATTTTGATGAATTCTTAACAATGTATCTACTTCATTTCTCACATTTTTTATTTATTGTTCTTCAATTAATCTTGGTGCTTTGGTTATTTTAGATGTGTGAGTCCTATGAACTAGGAATAGTCAAAACCTCACATGTATGTTTGGAAGATTCTCGATGAGTCATACTTATCCGTGAGGGTATGAGGAGGAATCTTTGGTGAGTCAGTGATGGATTGAAGATGAGTCTAGGTGGTTGACCAAATAATCAAATCATGGTGCATTTGTTCTCTACATTGCAAGATCACGTGGGATTAGAGTCCAGACTTGAGGCATGTGTGGATCAATTACAAGGATTGAGGACTTTAGAGAGGCAACCTAACTTAAAGTGGAGTAAGGAGCGTCAAGGAGAGCTCTAGGAGTCTATTGGCAAGAGATGAAATTAGCAATGACATATTGAAGGACGTTGGTAGAGCGAGGTCACAAACTAAGAGTGTGAGCAGATCAGTTCATAAGTTCACTTGTTGAGGATAAAAAACCTAGTATACGAGTGAAGGGAGAAATTAAGTGATTAATCAATAAATTCATAAAATAAATTAGATTACCTATTATACAATGGATATTAATTCAATGGCCCCTCTTAGTTATTTCACCATCCAAAAAGTGGAATTTCATTTGATATCAGAGCAAGGCTTGTAGCTTTGACCTAATCAATCACCAACTTGATATAGAATGTGTGCTGACTCTAGACTCTTCCCTCCAACCTCGAAGGATACACTATTGGAAAGAAACACACCATTTTAAATTCCACTGTAAATGGCTTCAAATATGACTTAAATGACCTTACTAAAGTAAAGAAGGAGGTGAATACTAGGGCAAGAAACATACCTCTTGCCACCACAGATAGAATGACCCATCATCAGGTCTCTAGCTATAAACTAATTAAAGAGATATGGGACCGTCTTATTGTAGCACATGACAAGACATCCAAGTATGTGACACCCAAGTAGGTATAGTAGTAAATGACTTTGAGTTGTTTACCAAAAGCAATAAGAATTAATTAGTCAGCCACCTGGACATTTCAAACCTTGATTAATGCATTGAAAAATATGGACAAGGAGTACCTCTACTTTAGAAAATAATAGGAAGTTTCTAACTAAATTATCTCCCAAATGGAAAACCAAGGTTTTCTCCATTTAGGAGGCAAAAACCCTTATTATGATTCCTCTATTCGAGATTTTTGGCTCACTCATCATGTAAAAAATGAATGAAGCATGAAGAAACCCACAAAATGAGAAGAAAGAAAAACTAGACGCCATGGAAGTTGAAGACACTTCATCAAATAAAGATAAACACATAGCCATGCTATCAAGGAATATGGATTATCTAATTAGGAGCAAGATAAGAGAAGGAAAAACTTCTTTTGATTGTATAAAGCAAGTCATTTCTAGGAAGATTTTTTGAGGTGGAAGACGAAGCACGGAGAGAAGAATTGAAAGGAGAAGGAGAAGCTAAAGAAGAAATGTGCTCGAAAGGACAAGAAAAAAAAACAAGGCATTAAAGGCCGCCTGGAATGATTTGAGTTACAGTGACCAAAGTGACCTAGGCAATGAAGAAAACTAAGTCGTGTGTCTTATCGCCAATTCCACATAATGTAAGTATGATTCTAATGATGATTTACCAGAAGACCTCTAGGATACACTATGAGAAATTTTTACAAGATTAAAGAGCACTAAGAAAGAATTAAAGAAGGTTAAGAATGAAAATCTACAACACTTAGCATATATTTCATCCTTAATTGATGATTTTGAGATGATTAATGATGCTCTAGAGAAAAGTGAAGAAGCCATAGAGTTAGAAGGATTAATAGAATTAGAACTTGAGAATTCTGGACTAGTCAAGGAAAACACAAATCTTAAGGAATAAGTTGTATTTAGTGAACCACATACACTTGAAGTAATGATGAGTACATCCAACTTTGAGACCTTTAGAAGAAGCTATTAAGTAGCCTAAAGGTGCTTGGCATGCTAGTAAGTAGCTAGAGAACACCATTGAGGAAGGAAGGACTTCATTGTAAGCTAGTCTGCATCAAGGCTAAGAAATAAGATAAGAAAACAGAAGAATAACCTCACAAAGTGATGATGGCCATGAAGGACAAAATAAACAAAAATTATATCAAGGATGATGGCCATGAAGGATAAACTCGACAAAAAGTCTAGAAGTGATAAGAGGTATGAGTAATTCCATAATTTTGTTTGTCTCCTATTGGGACTGGCATGGAGGGTTTGGATATCTTGTCCAATATAAGAGAATTCAGTATATGAGTTAGTAAGGAATTGAGTGAATGATCAACAAATTCATAAAATTACTTAGATTACATATATATTCAAAGGAAAATAATTCACCCCCTCTTAATTATTTCGCTATCTCATTAGGGGAATTTTAGAAAGAGGATCATGGGCCAATTTTGTGTGATCATTGAATGCAAGGGTCAGTGTATCAAAACAAAACTAGAATCACTTTAAATAACAAAATTAGCGAGAAAGGGTCGAATTCATAGAGAACTAGAGTTTATTTTTAAGAGGTTTTATATTTCGATCAAATTGAATGATTGAGAAATTAGACAAAATTATAAATTTTAAAAATAAGAGAGATAAAATTTTCAAAGGAGTCAGAAATCACAAACATTCAATTTAAATCCAGTGAGAAATCAAATAAAGAATTTAGAGAGGGAAAATCTTTCATGAGGAGAAAGAAAGTGATGAAAAAACTGAAAATTCTCTTAATCGACCATTCTAAAATGAAATCTACTGCTAGATTATTAAAGATTGATGAAAATACGACTCAATTAACTCAAAATCACCAACAAGATGATTTAATTATAATTGAATCAAGTTTTTGATGTCAACTTGTTATTGGTAGAACTTTAAAATTCAAGAAATAAATTCTCATGATTCTTTCAACGAATTCTTGATTTCAAATGCTCAAACTGTGGAGACTTGGATGCAGAACACTCCAAAATCAAAAGATTCAAAGGAGACAAGCATCCAATAATCAAAATGTTATCATTATGTCCTATCCATTTGATATGAGATGGAGCATTAAGATTGTACCACGTCGTCATTTGCTTTTGAAACATTACTTAACATTAAAGTTTCATAAATATACCAAACTTGAATATATGTGTCTCTTCATTGAGAGATATCTTGGGATTCATTTCTCTTCATCAAGAAAGCGAGAGGGACATCCATGCCTGACCACTTTGAGATTCCAACACATAGATGTTGACTAAATCTTCATAGGTTGACTTTGACAGGTCAGTTTGTGTTGATGGCATTGATCCTAATGGATCTCTACAAAGGAGAAGATTTGAGTGCTAGAACTTGTCTCAGTTGGACTTGTTTTTTCGTAAGAGATGTCCCAATTCTCTAATTCTCTTTTTCTACATATCCTTTGTATTTCATTGATCTTGAAATTTTTGAATTCAATCATCCCAACAAATTACTTTCATTTGTATACAAATAGTTATCATGAAATAGTAATCAAATTGAGCAGAGATCAGTCATGATGTGTCTCCTTCAGAGCAAATGACCTCTCTCTTGTGCATGTTTTTCACTGACATTGATTATAAGGAGCTCATAAACTGGTCATCAAAAAATATCATCATACAATCGATTAACAAAAAAGATCAAAAGAGGGCAATTTCATGTACCTTTTATGAAAATGTCTTTGAACATGTTCATAAAATGATCGATAGATCGTTGTATGATTTTCAAACCCGTTGAATTTTATTTGTCCTCTTATACATCACTCATGAGATATAACTTTAAATCGGCTTTGATAAGGTATATAATGTGGAGAAGAAATCAGAATCTCTTATAACTATGAATAAATCTTTGTGCCCAATTGCTTGCACTTCTTTGATCAGCTGTCCGTGGCTCTTTTTTATCATAAAAATAGGTTTTTGGAAACGATCGAACAAGGTCTCGTAGTCTGAAGCAAGGAACTTAGAAAAGGTTTTGAAATACTTCAATTTGGAGTTTATCATAATCTTTTATGATCTTCATCTTTCTTGAACTGTTTCGACCTTTTTTACTTTTTAGGGCTCGATAGTCCGTTTGAACCGGCGCATAATCTTCCTCCGTTTCCCGTTTCTTCCCGCGGCACCTCGCCTCTGACCCCATCCGTTTCGGTACGCGTTGTGAACTTTTTGTTGTCTCTATTGGACACGCGTGTTATATTCTCTAGTAATTTGTTCCGATACCGCGGTGATTATCATGAATTTTGACTATTATAAATGACTCCTTGCAAATTATGTCATTCCGATCTCTGTCTGAAAGGAGAAAACTAGAGGAAAAAGGGAAACGTCGGTCACGACCTCGGGATTTAACCGGTTTTATTAATTTATCTCGTTATTTTTGTATTGCAGATTCATATGGGGCTTTTCAGGGGTAGTTTCTTGTTCTTATTCGGCGTGAGCTTTGGCATTTATATTGACCAGAATTATGATGTGCCCAAGATTAAGGAGCTTTCAGATTCAGTGCTCTTCAAAGCGAAAACAATTGAAGAAACATACAGGAAGCCCAAGGATGGAAAATAATTCTATATAACCTGATGAAGCACAAAGACAAAGGTTTTTCCCCCCGAACCCTTGTTTTTGGTTTCTTTTGATCGGCAGCAATGTACAGAAACGAGGGTCCTGTGAATAATTATGCGTTCAAATGAATTTTCATTTCCTATTGCTCACGAATTATGAGTTCAACTTCGGTTTGATGCCAATAACATTTTTAGCTTAGATATACGGACTATGTCGATGTATTTTACAAATTAACTTCATGAGAACAGCATTTCACACCATGTTCTGTTGAAAACAGCGGTAGGTTCTGATGCTGCTCACGTTAGGATTACTTCCGTCTGGCAATGATAAGAATATGTTTTTATTTTATTACCTATTCCTTATAATCAAATAGAGAAGTTTTATGGGATGTCTTTCATCTTCCATTGAGCCGTGGATTTTTTTTTTATGAGAATTTGTCATATGGAGGTTTGTTAAATTATAGAGCAGTGACTCTCTGATCTTCGACAAAATTCAGGGAAATAGACTTCAACACGTTCCCCAATTAATTGTAGAAATCATGAATCACTACAAAACTCTCTCTCACCTGTACTCCCCTCTCTCTTATTTTGTCACTCTCTCCCTGAGTCTCTCTATAATTTCTCTTTCTTATAGGGCATGCACCATTGCACAAGTATAAGTGCATGAACCAACCTCTTTGTGCTCCACTAGGTGGTGTACTTTATGTGTGTCAATGATGTTACATTAGAAGTGCTGATCTCATTAAGGTGTTGAATTTAATTACCTATTGAATGATGTTGTCCCGTGGCTGAGAGTATGGAAAGATCCCTGATCTTACCGAGGAGAAATTATTTCACTTCAAGATGGATGATACTGTAAAGGAAACAACAGGGATTGCTGCATCCGTGAGTGTTGGGAAGGTGGAATTGAAGGGCCCCTTCCCCATCCTCTCCTTCTCTGGTGATCAAAATCTTGGCTGCCTTCTTGCTTGTCTCTTTGCTTATTTGTAGGCCTCCTCATTAGGGAATGTTGGTCAGTGATTGGATCACCCTAATCAAATCAAATCGTCATGATCGAATGTGATGATTTGATTTTTTTTTTTTTAAGTGAAAAAGAGGGTCACCCGGAACCGGTGCCCCCATATGTGATGATTTGATCAATGAACAGATAAATTAATCTTTGTTCAATCAGTGATCAAATCTCCGGTGTTCAATCAAGGAGTGATCAAATCAGCTATCAGTCAATGATCACTCCCTTTTAATAACAATCTCATCAATACAGATCACCAATCAGATCAATGAACATCGATCTCTACGACGACCAGATGGTCAGATTGATTGATGACAATGGATTGAATCATGATCATCATTGATTGATCGATAAAATTCATCAATTGCCCAATGTTTGATCATGATCAAGACGATCAGATCACATTGCCATTCGTTACTTCCCATAGGCTGCCAGATCTTTCCTGAACATGATGCGGCCTCTAGTGATTTCGAAAGCCACTTCGAATGAAGGTGCCTTCTTATGTTTCCTCCTTGAAACATTCTTAGTAACAAGAGCATTACCAGAGTATGATATATTATTTGGTAAGTGAAGAAAGAAGTGCATTATGAGGGAGAGAGATGAGGCCCCTCATTGTTGTCCAATCCCTACCCTGCATTGTGCTTGCTGCTTTGCTGTCATATCAAGGTCACTGATCCATGCACACCATGGTGATGCATAATTAGCCATCTGATGTGATCAACTGTTGAATGACCAGATCCAACGGTTAAAAAATAATATTTGTTTTCACTATGAATGGGCAAGGGAGAGGGGAGAGATGACAGGCAACTGCAAGGGATTCCTCTCTGTATCTCTATCCCCTCTCAAATCCTCCCTCTGTATCCCTTTCTGTTCTTCTTTCTTGGTCCTTCTCTCTCCTCTCTTTCTCTCTCAACTCTTCCCTGTCTCTTTTGGTCCTTCTCTCTTGATAAATCCCTCTCACCTCTCTTTCTCTCTCAAATCTTCCCTGTCTCTCTGGTCCTTCTCTCTTGAAAAATCCCTCTCCCTCCTCTCTTTCTCTCTCAAATCTTTCCTGTCTTTCTCTTGGTCCCTCTCTCTCGAGTAATCCCTCTCTCTCCTCTCTTTCTCTCTCAAATCTTCTGTCTTTCTCTCAGTCCCCCTTCTTGCGTAATTCCACTCTTCCTCTCTCAAATGGTTCCCGGTCTTTCTCTCGGTCCCTCTTTCTTGATTAATCTCTCTCTCTCTCTCTCTCTCTCTCTCTCTCTCTCGTTTCTCTCTCACAAGTCTTCCACTGTCTTTCTCGAGAAACCTCTCTCTTGATTAATTTCTCTATCTCTCTCTCGTTTCTCACTCAAGTCTTCCGTCTGTCTTTCTCTAGGTCCCTCTCTCTTGATTAATCCCTTGATCTATCTCTCTCAAATCTTCCCTCTTTCCTCCTCTTGGTTCCTCTCTCGATTAATCTCTCTACCTCTCTCTCCTCACTTTCTCTCTAATCTTCCGTCTGTCTTTTTCTGGGTGTCTCTCTCTTGATTAATCCATGTCTCTCCTCTCTATCTCTCACATCTTCCCTCTCTCTTGCTCGCAGTCCCTCTCCCTCGATTCATTCCTCTCTTTCCATCTCTCCCTTCCTCTATCTTTGTTGATTAATTGTCCTTAACTCATCCAAAGGGAATATTCAAACCTTTAGCTCTGCCATCCCTGTCGCTGATTCATTGTAGAGCATAAACTACTGATCTGATTCTTTCATGTTAATCCATGCGCCCGGGAATACATGGGGGTCTCTATCATATTCTTAATGTTCTCTCTATCTTTCTCTTCCCGTTTATCTTGTTCTCCTCTTTACTTATTCGAATTCCCAATTAGACATTTCATTGGATAGATGTGAATCAGAAAATTAGACTGCTCTCTGTGATACTGTGACAGATTGGCCTTAAAGTTGCCAACGTTTCAAGATGATGGTGGCGATGGATAATATGAATATGAAAAGAAAATAATTTGATAAAATTGTGGATTATTTGCTGATATTCTTTTGATAACAAAAGAAGCCCAAATTCTAGTCAGTGTTCCTTTTGTATTCTTCGTAAATTGCCGTGTAGATTTATTCTTTGTCACTTGCCGTTCTAAAAGAAAATTTTCCTCTAAGTTAATCGGTCTGAATGCATTCTCTCTGCATCAACATTTTATTCCTATTATAGATTTACGTCAGTAAATGTTCACATAGCATTGGTGGATCCTAACTCCTGCTATTCATCAAGGCTTTTCAATTGATGTTGAGTTGTTCATGTTCATTTTCTGAAAGTTCAATTGGTTCTTGAATATTTGTTTTAATTTTGCATTGTGTTTCTACAAAGAAAGGTCAGTCCTTGAATGAAACTGTAATGACATGCCTGGAAATCCATAATTCATCTGAGTGCACTTGGGGTTTTATATCGCCAGAGATTCCAGTTTGGAGAAAAGTTTTGATGTCGGTCACTCCCTGTATTTGGTTAATAATGCAATCATCCCCACTGCTAGAAATTAAAGAGGCACGCTCAGAAATATAATGAGTATATTATATTTTATTTTGTTTTAATATATTTATCACTATGCTCTGAATATTGATTGTTGTTGCAATTTATGATTTCTATAGAGTGAATGTTCAAAAAACAATTATCGGCTACATCTATAACCATGGGAAGACTCCAAATCTTTCAATGCGAGGAAGATTTTCAAAAGCATCTGAATAGTTGCAAAAGAGGAATGGGGAATCTCCATGTTCAGAACTTTGTGAGGGATACCACTTGCAAGAGGTGAGAATCTTCAAAGAAAAGGATTGCTCTACTTGCAATAGTTAGTGACATTTGGTTAGAAATTTGTCACTGACAATGCCAAAAAAATCGAGTAATGTATTTAACTATTCTATTATTTATCTTATGTCCTTTCCTGTAAATTTAACTTAAAAAATGGATTTATGTACACTAATTTCGGGTATTCTTTACTCGCCTCCCAATGGTTATCCTTTTAGCCCATGACAACCCATTATCATGCTCTCCTATATCATCCCAATAATAATAAATCCTCAACTAATCAAGTTCACTAGTCCAAAACACTTGGAAGAGAGTGATGGTCATGGACTTCAGAACAACTAGATGCTCTGGAGTCAACCCCATTGGTAGTCAACACATAAGTTCCCTTCGCACGTGCAGCCATTAACTTGGAAAAGCTAGCTTGTGGGCTAGAATCCTTGGAGCACTCTCTAGTGAAAACCAAGTTCAATCAAGTGAACCAAGAGTTGTTGAACCCACCTTTGTTTTTTTACTTCACTTATACTTGTTTTTAGTTACATTAATTCTCGACACTTTATTTCCCACACTGTTTTATTGCTCATTCACTTAAAATTGGGGATATTGAAAACATCTATAAATGCAAGGTGAACTCTATGTGAGTTATACATGTTCGTGAGGGTAAGGGGTGGGCCTTTATGTGAGTTACTACTAGATTGACAGCAAGTTCAAGGAGTTGACTACGATGTCAACTTGGGATACCATTGTTCTCCACCTCGTAGGATCACAAGGGGTTGAGGTTGAGGGACAAGGGCTGAAGACCTTAGGTAATTAAGTTAGCCCAATGGGAGCAAAGAGTGGCAAGTGGATCTCTAAGAGTCTTCTTGTGGGAGACAAGAGGAGCGATGACATATCGAAGGACATGGGAGGAGTGAGGTCACCAACTGAGAGGAAGAATGGGTTGGATTGTAAGTTTGTGTGTGGACTTTGATTGACTAACCCATAAAATTAGAAATTGTTATTAGGAGATTAACTAGGTGAGGAGTGATTGTAAGATGACTATCTCCTCCTAGGACTGGTGAAGGGAATTGGGATACCCTATTTTTTATAAAAAAAATATAGTGTATGAGCAACGTGAGAAATGTGAGTGAACAACTAATGAATCCAATAATAAGATTGGATAACAAAAATAATGAACAAAAACTAATTCACCCCCTACCCCTCTTAGTTATTTCACCATCATAGGAGAGACTTAACACTAAAATCTTATTCTTACTCTTAATTCAACCTTGCTCAAACCTTTGGCGTATAGAAAAGATTCATGTTTACTTAGTAGCGTCATGATGATCTTATATCACGAGATCAAAGGTTTTATATAACAATTCTTTGACAACGACCATTAGCATTCAAGCAATGAAATACCCACACATTTTATTGATGATCAACAATAGTTTGACATAGACTTAGACATAAACATGAAAGAAATGTAATACTATTATTAAGAGATTGCCTCACAAGTCCAAGCACAAGAGAAAAGGAGCTGGAACCCTTTTCTTGGATTTTTGGGCTTGAAATAGCCTTACATGGGCTATTTTAAGCCCCAACTAGTGGATCACGATGTTAGGGGATTTGTGCAATTTGATGGATATAATATGGCCTATAAGCCAATCACACATTCACATATCTCATTTATGTTCATTGAGATCAAATTATTCATTGTCATTATTGTGTGATGTTTGTAATGAAGTCCATGAGCATGCAACAACTAAGTGAATTATAATAAGATCATAATAAAATGATCACTAGTCTTTTTACATATATTTTTAATATTCATTTTCATTCGATATTCGAGAAGGATATCGAATTATTATGAAAGAATAAGGTTATTTGATCTCACTCATTTGATGAGTATAACTAATCGTGTAATCATCGATGTGGAGACACTAATGATAGATACTTAGTGCTTTTTAGAGAAAGAATTCATTGAATTGATCCATACAAATCCTTGGATGTTATTATATCTAACTATCAATCACGTTGATTCATATCGTAGTTGTATATGAGGTCCTTTGACTTGAGATACTAAATTCATCTTGGGGATGGATGGTCGTGTTTTTATTATGACTTACAAATCCCTAGCCATGGGATCTCTATAATGTTATAAATTGGATATAATATAAAGTTGTTATAGATGATTGTGTGGTCAAGATGAAATCGTCTGCACTTAGTATTTGAGGAGATTGACTAAAGGAATGCAGTACGGTGAAATCTTTGGCCAAGATAATTGAAGTATTGAAGAAGGAGTTCCAGATGATTTTCTCCATATATTAATATTGACTTGAGTAATCGATTAGGGTTTTATAGTTGATCATACCCTAAGTCATTCAGGAGTCTCATGTATGACTTAGGATTATATGTACGTAGTAATTGATGATGGTAAGGTTCCATAAGAGAGTTCTTATATACTCCATATGTCCTAGAGGACGTGGTGTACCTTGGCACGAGCAACAAGCAACTTAACTTATCAATTGGGTTAAATCGAGTGTAGATTAATTACTTTATACGTTGATATAGATAACTAATAGAGGTTGAAGAATAAGGTGTTATTAGGTGTATAGAGTTACAAATTAGTAAGATATATGAACCTAAAAGGTCACACACATGAGGTATATGGATGTTAGTAGATATAGACATAATTATGAGGGTTTTTAGGAACAATCTATGTATAAAATGACTATAAATAGGAGGAGAACGATCATAACTTAAGGTGCCCATGCAAGCCTTGTGCGAATTTTCTTATTTCTTCTATTTCTCTCTTAGTGAAGAGCTTTCAAGAGGAGATCTAACTATTCAGAGATCATGTGAATATCACTAGAGGCTAGACACTTTAAAATCTCCAATTACTCCTTCAACTGAATCCTATAAGTATGTTTTCTTATACATACTAGATGATAAGATCGTCTATTCTTGGTGCTTTGGTGTTTTGAACATATAATTCAATGTATTCCATTGCATTCAATGTTTTGATCAAAATTTTGGAAGGCTTAAGGACATCAAATCCTAACACACTCCCCTCTCTCTTCTATCATCTTTCCTCTTTTGACAAGCATATGAGAGAGAAGAGAGAAAGAAGCATGAAGATAGAGATGGAGAGGGCACACTTGAAAGAGAAGGAATCGCCAAGAAGCATGCAATAGAGAGAGGAGAACACTGCGAGAAATGAGACAATAAATAAAGATTTTATTGTGTGCACGCGATAGAGAGAGACGGATGCACGCACAAGAGGGAAGAGATTAGCAAAGAAGAGAGTTATGGGAGAGAAAGTGATGTGCAACATGAGAGAGAGAGAAGGTGAAATAGAGAGAAGAAAGGGCATATAGAGAGAGAAGTGAGAGAAAAGTGATAGAGGAGCACAACGAAAGAGATTCTTTCCTCGCGTGAGAGAATCTCTTTGCGCGCTTGCACGAAAGAGAGAGA
Organism: Lemna minuta; assembly: GCA_024174645.1. Lineage (NCBI taxonomy): Eukaryota > Viridiplantae > Streptophyta > Magnoliopsida > Alismatales > Araceae > Lemna > Lemna minuta. Next base: position 19,606,541 of record CM044102.1, on the reverse strand, counting down.
GAGAAAGAGATGGAGAGGTAGAAAGATGGAAAAGGAAGTGTCGGCAAGATGGAGAAGTGGCAGAAGATAGTCTTTTGACGTGCGTGAAAACTATCTTCCACACGAGAGAGAGAGAGGGAGAAAGAGAGAAGTGAGAAGATAGAGGCGGGAGAGAGAGAGAGAGAGAGAGAGAGAGAGAGAGATGAGAGACGGAGAAGAAGGTGGGCTGCAGTGGTGAAGAGAATTTTCTCTGCCGCGCGCTAGAGAGAAAAAGAAGAAATGAAATAGAGGAGGCAAGAATAAGAAATTTTCTCGCTACGGGAGAGAGTTTCTTACATGCGAGAGGGAGGATAATATATAGAAGAGAAGGAGGCAGTCAACGAAGAAGGGGATGGCGAGAAATAGAGGAGTGGCAAAGGAGACATCAAGGAGAGGGAAATGTTGTGCACAGTTGACGAGACGAAACCGCGAGGTCGTCAATTTCAAGCGGTATCGCGTCAATAATAATTCCAAACTTATCAATTTTGAGAATTAATCACGAATTCAAGGGTATAATGGTAAATATGGGTCGAATCCACAGAGAATTTAGGAATTTTCAGAAGATCTTTTAGAATTTGGTCAAATCGGACGAGAAATTGATGGTAGAAATTGGGGAAAATGTATTTTCAGAAAGAAGACTTGAAATCGATTCCACGGAATCAAAAATCGTCCAATTTGGACTTGATTTCGCAGAGAAATCAGATTTCGAAGTGGAGAGAAATTTTCGAGCGTAAAAACCGTAATTTTAGATGAAAATTGATGAAATTGACTTCTAAATACTAATCTAAACGAAAATTAAACATGATAGGAAGATAATTAGGGTAAAACCGCTTCCACTAAGCCCAATTAGCGATCGAAACGAGGTGATTAAGCCGATTAATCACCGAAATCGTGAAGAACGCGAACGTGAACTTCAAGCGTCGATTTCTCCCTCAATTTTCCACCAAATCTTGACTTCTACCCCTCCGTGGACGCGTAATTGAAAGAGGAAGAGGAAGAACTCAAGAGAAACAAGCAAGGAAGGTGTCTAGACAGTCAATTAGATTGATTCTTGCTTGGATGCATAAGAACGACGAAGAACACATGTATATATAGGGCTTTTGATCGTAACCGTCCGATCGAAACGATCGACGGTTACGATGAAACGGTCCATGATGGACCGTTTTGATTAAGTCGTGGCCGTCGGATCGTGATGGACGGCCACGATTTAATCAAATAAAACGCTTAATAAGAAACGCTTCGATCGCGCCCCTTCATTCTTGATCTGACGGTCGAGATTCTCCCGCTGGCTTTTAATCTGGACCGTTATAACGCCTGATTTATAGCACGTGTCTTGATCAATCTCCCGTGGTCCACGCTCCACGCGATCGGCGTGCGTGATGTCGCCACGTCGCATCAATCACAGCCGTTATAATATCTCTAATTAAGCACGTGTTCTTGATCGCGATCAATGGTCCGAGCTCACGCGATCGACGCGTGAGATCAACGCGCGCCGTCGATCCGACGCCTGTCGTCGCGCCACGTCGCCTGCAAGGTAAGCACGTTAAAAAATTAGTCCCACACGGACTTTAATTAGAGAAACTGTCGGGTATATAATACCCGACCGTTTCTATAGGTATGACCCTCCCCACATAGGGGAGGACAAAGAACACTTTTATACTTATAAGTAAATATATATAAATATATATTCCGCGCCACGTAGGCGCTGCGCGGGGTCTGCGTGGCACTGCCACGTGGCCCTGCGTGCCACGTCGCATCCACGCGGGCCCAGCGCCCCCCTTTTTAATTTTATTTATTTATTTTATTATTTAAAATCGAAAATAAAATAAGAAAAACTGTTTTAAAAATCCGAAAAAATCCTTTAAAAATAGAAAATTCATAACTTTTAATATATAACTCCAAATTAATCCAAATTTCTTTCATTTGATCCAAAATTTAATTATCTATTATTCTAAAAAGGTCAAATTAATTAAATAATAAGAGTTAAAATTATTATTTCAAAAAAATACATTCATTTATTAAGATTTTTAATCTTTAGAAAATAGAATGAATGTTTATAAAAAGTTGTTTCTCTCATTATTTTATCTTTAAAAACAGTTATAATCTCAAGAAAATATGGGTTATCAAATTATGAAACTCTAATTTATAAAAATTAACCCTAATTTAAAGTATTTTGAGATTATAATTACTTTTTAAGAGAATAATAGAAAAATACATAGAAATATGATAACATGCATGTAAATGAAATCATTTATGCTTTAATATGCATGAAAAATCATGTTTTATGATGTAAATATAGCATGTTATCAACAGTGTCGAAAGAAAAAAGTTTCTTCCACACGAGCACGTGAGAGAGAAAGAGACTTCCTCTCTCATCGATGGTTATGATCACGTCACGTAGTGCAATCACATAAATGCATCTTTTAAATAAAAATATATATATTTTTAATTAAAAATATTTTTGGATTTATAAATTCATTTGAAATTTAATTTGACCTCATAAAAATTTCCAAAATAATCTCCACTCACTCCTAGAATTAATTTAATCATTTAAAATCATGATACCATGTATTCATAATATATTTCACGTTCATGAGTGCATTTTCCAACTAAAGTAGGTTATAAGACTTGAGATAAGACTCTACCAATTGCATAATCCTTGAATGAAATGATACATCATCTTATACAATTGTGGTATTTCAAGATATATTTCATGATTAATTTACTCATTGTCTTTAATTTTATGATTAATTTATGAATATTAGGAAATAATAATTCAAAAGTCAAATTTTATTTGGGTAATTATCAGCAAATTAGATGATTATTACAAGGTCAAACTAAGAAGAAATATTGTTATGGAATGTATACTATGAGAGCCCATTAGAGCCCAACACTATCATATCTTTTTCTTTGCTCTTGTTTATTGCAATGCTATCACATTTTAGCACCATATATCTCCAAATATACTTTTTTTTATTGTAATAGGCTTTTTTTTTTGGAGTGATTAATTTGAAATTCTCAATCTTGAGATACATCAAAATCTAGTATAATTATTGGGATACTTATACATATCATTAGATTTCCATCACATCATTATCAAATTAAATTTTCACGAGACATCCTTGTCGATGTACATATTACATAAGGAACCTTATATGATAACCAAAAGAAATTCTATATGATACGATACACTAATTACTTATCTAATCATCTTCAATGTTACATGATGATTACTTTTCAAATCACATGTAATACTTACTAGTTCCGATATCCTATGCTCTATCGGCAACAATTCTCGTTCGAGATTTTTCTATAAAATATCATCTTTATCCATCGCCAAATATTATGCTACGTTTCCATGGTACTATCGATTCATTATCATTATCTCAATATGTATTTCAATCTTGATGATGATGATTTCAAAATCTTTATCTTGAAAACATGTGGATGCTTGGTTTTAGAGATGAGGAAGTGTAAGAATGTGGATGCCCATCAAACGGAAGCATGATGATAACTTTTGTTAACATCAAGGATGATGCATCGAGTTGATGCATGAGTTGATGTTTACATGGAGTGGAAAACATGATTGTAGCATCGACATGATGGCAACAGCAGTGTGAGTGATTACTGATTTGGGCTCACCAAAAAGCAAATACGTCGACAATTTGGGCTTTCCAATTAACTTTTCGGCAGTTATCGGATCTCGAGACATCACCATTCGCTAATCTGTTCATCGCGGTGGGCCCACTCACGCTGGCGCAACGACTTCGGAGAAGACTCTCCTATGCTCATATCAGGCGAGAAGGAAAATTGGAAATCCTCTCGCGTGGTGCCGCAGGATAGATTTTTTCCTTGGGTTTCTGCTGGAGTAGAGACATGGGCTATAGAGAAGGTAAGAATTGGAGATTCTTTCGTCAATTATTGTTATAAGAGTTAGAAATTGATTCATCCGAGTGCTTTAATTTAGGGCGCGATCATAATGCTCTTAAGTTGGGGGTAATCGACGGCAGTCCGGGCAGTTGCAGTAGCCCCAAATCGCTGTCGCCTTCACCTTCTCCTTCGTCTGCTTCGGGTGCACCATCTCTCGTTATCTCAACCTCCGGAAAGAAAATGGATCAATCGGGAAGGAAGAAGTACGTCCGACAGGTTACTGGCCGCCACAACGACACGGAAATTCATCTGGCGGCTCAAAGTGGCGATCTAGCGGCGGTTAGACAGTTCTTGAGAGATCTTGATGCCCAGATGAGGGAATTGACCGGGGGGGATGAGTTTGATGCTCAGATTATTGAAACTAGTTCTTCCATTGTTTATGAGTCGAATGATAAAGGAGAAACTGCTCTGATGATTGCGGCCGGGGAGGGTTATGCGGATATGGTGGAGGAGCTCTTGAAGTACGCTGTCAGAGAGAAACTTGCGATGAAGAATAAAGCTGGATTTGACGCTCTTCATTTGGCTACCAGAGAAAACCACTTGGGTAACATTTTTTCATCCGTCCGATCTTTTCTTGTTTATTTTTTGCCTGTTATTAGGCGAGTGGTGTGTTCCTTAAGAATTCATAATATTTCATGGCGCGGTAGTTTCATTGTCTTGCCTTGCTAACTTTTCCGGACATAATCCTTAAAGTTCAGGTGCTTTGAGATAGGCCCTAATTCCTCAAGTTTTATATACACACACACAAATACATAGAGAGAGAGGGAGAGAAGGAGAGACAGAGAGAGAGAGAGAGAGAGATGCAACACTTTTTCATGTCTTCAATCACCATCAAATTAAGCCATGTCCTCAATAATCTCATATCCATAATTTATTCCGGGTATCTTCATGAACTACTTTTTACCCTGTTCAGCACTCTCAAATTTTAGCGAGGTAAGGAATAAATTAATGGAAAACCTGAACCTTCGTCTCTGGTCAAAAAGGAAATCAATTTCTTACGTTTTTTTCTTCCTTGCAGCCATCGTTAAACTACTTCTAGACCATGACTCGGGTCTGAGCAAAACTCTGGGGCCCTCAAATGCAACGCTGCTTATAACTGCAGCATGCAGGGGCCATACCGAGGTTGTGAAAGAGCTTTTGCAACGAGACCCCACCCTTCTTGAGCTCACAAGGTCGAATGGTAAAAATGCCCTTCATTTTGCTGTCAGACAAGGGCATTTAGAGATAGTTCAAACTCTGCTCCAAATGGATCCACAACTAGCTCGGAAAGCTGATAACAAAGGGCAGACCTCCTTGCACCTAGCAGCCAAGGGAAGGAGCGCCGAGGTTGTGAAGCTTCTCCTACATGCAGTCTCTGCTATAGTGATGCTTCCAGACAAGAAAGGGAACACTGCTCTTCATGTCGCCACGAGAAAGAAAAGAGTGGAGGTACTGTTCTTTCTTTCTTCCCTGTCTTTTGCTTTCTTCTGTTTTTATTTTTTTATCCGTCCCAATTTTTCAGTTGAACTTGCTTATTGTAAAAGTAGTATGATTTTTCATCGTTGAACTTCTGAACGTGTTAATGATAAGTCATATGTTCTACTGTCGTTCGTTGAACTTGTAGTTTGTGAACGAGATGTCCTAATTTTTTTCAATTGCAAATGTGTTGTTTAAATTTCACCCTTGAAATTGTTGACTGCAAATTAAGTGTCATATTTTCGTCAGTTGACTTTTCAGATTGTGAATGAATGCCCTTATAGCGTAGGTTGAACTCGCTGATTACTCTCAGATTGTTTTAATTTCGTCAGTTGAACTCGTTGACTGTGATAAAGAATCTGATTGTGCATCATCATATGTGTTAATTTAGTCAGTTTGAACTTGTTGATTATGAACGAGATGATCTAATTTCATCTGTTGAACTTGCTGGCTGTGAAGAAAAATCTGATTGTGCATGAGATATATTAAATTAGTCAGTTAAACTGGCTAATTATGAACATTATCCCTAATTTTGTTAACTGAACTTGCAGATTGTAAGGCAACCTCTTAACTTTGCCTGTGAAACTTCAGATTTGTGAATGATGTACCCTAATTTTATCGTCCCAACTCTCTAACTGTGAATGAAATCTCATGATTTTATCCTGAATTTGCAGATCGTGAACGAGTTGCTGTGTTTGCCGGATACCAACGTGAATGCTTTGACAATTGAGCACAAGACAGCACTAGACATCGCTGAGGCACTCCCACCTGGAGAAGACTCCACAGAGATTAAAGAATGTCTCTGCCGCCATGGTGCTTTGCGTGCCCACGAACTTAACCAGCCAAGAGACGAACTCCGGAAGGCGGTTACAGAGATCAAGAAAGACGTGCACAATCAGCTCGAGCAGACGAGGAAGACGAATAAGAACGTATATGGGATTGCTAAAGAACTGAGGAAACTCCACCGTGAAGGCATCAACAACGCAACCAATTCAGTGACTGTCGTAGCTGTGCTCTTTGCCACTGTTGCCTTTGCTGCTATCTTCACAGTCCCGGGCGGCAACCAGAATGATGGGATCGCAGTTGCAATCGGCTACATCTCTTTCAAGATCTTCTTCGTTTTCAATGCACTGGCTCTGTTCACGTCGCTGGCTGTGGTCGTCGTTCAGATCACGCTGGTCAGAGGGGAGACGAAGTCAGAGAGGAAGGTAATTGAAGTGATCAACAAGCTGATGTGGTTGGCATCTATCTGCACATCAGTGGCTTTCATGGCATCATCGTATATCGTCGTGGGGAGGCAGTTTAGATGGGCTGCAATTCTTGTGACGGTGATTGGCGGCGTTATCATGGGCGGAGTTCTGGGTACCATGACTTACTATGTGGTTAGGTCAAGGCGCAGTCGGACTATCAGGAAGAAAGAAAAGTCCATGAGGAGGAGCGGCTCCAGCTCCTGGCCCCGCAATGCTGAACCTTCTGACTCCGACGTCGATCCATTATTCTATGCTATCTGAGAGAGATAAAATATGAGAGAGGAGAGAGAGATAGTATCATGTTGTATTTATTAGACTACGGATTGTGCCCGCTGCATGTAAATTGTGCGAAAATATGCGTACGAGTCATTATTTTGAAGGCGGTCTCTGAGCATTTGCTTGAAGCTGCGTCAAGTTCTATTTTTTTAACTTAATCTGAGTTGGCGATTGAAGCTGCAGTCCTCAGCGGCGGCGGCTATCGGATACCTCCTCACTGAAAACAGTGCGCAAAAGTCAATAGTTCTCGTGGTCGGTCAACACTCCGTTTTTCACGTGCGGCGTCCCGAAAAGCAGCTCGTCTGTTTCCCGCTAGGTCGACCCGTAAAGACTGTAATTTATTGGGTTTTTTAAGTAAAACATCGAGAAAAGGAGTCTGGCTCTCCGTATCTCCCGGTTGGATCTTATTCTTCGTCAACATCTGTGCATTGACAACCGCGGCATCGGCGTGCTCGCTAATTTCCGATGATCTCTGCGAGCTTTCTCTTCCCCCTCCTCTTCAAAACTATCCATCTCTTTCACAATTCATCAAATAGCCTCCGATTCTTCCCGATCTGAACAAAGAAGGTATGTTCTAAACATACCTAATGGCAGGTAATCCTCATGAGTTTCTGCTCCGACGATAGTCGACACAAGAGGATTTGTCCGGCGTGGACCAATGGAATCTCCGCTCGTAGAGCAACCCAGTCTCCGTAGAAAGAAGATGACCAAACAGCTGACAGGGAAGCGGGACGACGCTCTTCTTCATTCTGCGGCGCGAGCGGGTAATCTATCGATGGTCATAGCAATTCTTTCAGAAATGGATAACGACGACTTGCGGAAATCGCTATCCCGACAGAACCAGGCGGGAGAGACCGCTCTCTACGTCGCCTGCGAGTATGGCTACGTTGACGTGGTCAACGAATTGATGAAGCATTACGATGCTTCGTCTGCTGGGATTAAAGCGAAGAACGGGTACGATCCGCTGCATATCGCAGCAAAGCAGGGAGATGCTGGTAAGCACGTAGAATTATTGACCATTTTCTTGCCTCCGCGTTTAGGGTGTTTTGGTCAATTAGTAGTCTACGGTGTTTTTATTTCATGCAGACGTCTTGGAGATTTTGCTGAGGGATATCCCGGAGCTGTCCATGACCGTTGACTTGTCAAACACGACAGCGCTTCATACAGCCGCAACGCAAGGCCACGTCGAAGTTGTCAAACTTTTGCTTAAGGCCGATACGAAGCTGCTGAATATCGCGAGAAGCAACGGCAAGACAGCGCTCCACTCCGCCGCTAGGAACGGGCATCTGGAAGTCGTCAAGATACTCCAAGCCTATGACCAACAGATCGCGTTCCGTAAAGACAAGAAAGGTCAAACGGCGCTCCACATGGCTGTCAAGGGTCAGAGCTTGGACGTGGTGGAGGAGCTTCTCCGCTGTTCCCCCTCTCCGGTCAACTTCGTCGATTCAAAAGGGAGCACCGCTCTCCACGTCGCCGCAAGAAAAGGCCGCCCTCAGGTGAAAAAAAATTCTGAGACTCCATGAAAAACACGTAGCTTAAGTTTCTCACATTGTTAGACATTTAGACCGTGAGGAGGCTGCTGGAGCTGCCGGAGATAGACGTGAAGATGGTCAACAGGGTGGGAGAGACAGCCTTAGACGCGGGCGAGAGAGGAGGAAACGAGGAAGTCATCGCCACTCTCCTTGAGCACGGAGTTCAAAATGCGAGAAATTTAATGGTGAGAAATCCGGCCCGGGAGCTGAAGCAGACAGTCAGCGAAATAAAGCACGAAGTCCAGTCGCAGCTACAACACACGTACCAGACGAGGCGCCGAGTACAGGGAATCGCCAAACGGCTGAACAAACTCCACGAAGAGGGGCTCAACAACGCGATAAACTCGACTACCGTGGTGGCAGTTTTAATTGCGACCGTCGCTTTCGCCGCTATCTTCACCGTTCCGGGAGAGTACGCCGGGGGGCAAAACGGCGTTTTCGGGGGGCAAAACGCAGGAGAAGCGAACATTGCGCACCAGACAGCGTTCATGATTTTCTTCGTCTTCGACTCAGTGTCCCTGTTCATATCACTAGCAGTTGTGGTGGTGCAGACATCAGTGGTGGTTATCGAGAGAAAGGCCAAGAAGAGGATGATGGCGATTATCAACAAGCTCATGTGGGCGGCTTGCGTGTTTATTTCGGTCTCGTTCCTGGCTATCTCCTTCGTTATCGTTGGGCCGCACGATCGCGCGCTTGCGGTTTGGGTTGCTGCAATTGGAGCTGGAATAATGGCGGGTACTATCGGGACGATGTCATTCTGTGTGGCGGCTCACAGAATGGAGGCGAAGAAGGTTAGTCGACTCCGTCGCTCATCTCTCAGTCACTCTCGGTCCTTCTCCATCTCCTTCTCGGATCCTGACTTACTCACGAACGATTACAAGAAACTATACGCTATTTGACTGATGACCTCTCTCTCTCTCTCTCTCTCTCTCTCTCTCTCTCGGTAGATATAGTTTTCTGTGCATATTATCTCTAAAAATTTGAAGATGAGAAAAAAAATGGAAAGAGAGATAAGAAAACACAGAGTTCAACAGCATTTATTTCATCTGAAGAGGAGAACAAATACTGAAGGAAAGATAAAAAAAAATGAGTGAGTGCAAGTATTTCTCAACTGAAGAAGAGGATGCTGATGGCAAGGGATGGTCTTCTGATGGAACGTCGATCGATCATATATCGAGCAAGGAAATTGAATTGATCTAGATCATCATCACACGTCCACTAATCCAACAGCTCGTGATGAGTGTTATATTAGGTATGAAGAGAGCTCCCACTGATACCTCATGGACGGCAAACATGAATGAACAATAATGTAAACCAAACCTGTAGGCGATGCCATGAATCTTCAATGGATGCTTAGAAGTTTGGATACCCTATCTAGTATAGAAAAATCTGGTATATGAGTAATATGAGAAATTAGATAACATAAATATACAAAATAAACAAGTTCAAACCCAATTATTTCACCATCCAAATTAGGAACTGAAAATAGGAACAAGGAGTCTATTATTGAGGAGGAAGAGAAATCAGCATTCAAGATTATGAAGTTAGCTTTGATGATAGTGCTAATTCAAGATAGTCCGAATCAAGACTTACCATTTGAGATCATGAGTGATGCTTTAGATTATGCTATAGGTGTGATTTTACGAAAAAGGATAGATAAGAGGCCAACCACTATCTTCTATGCGAGCAAGATGTTGTCCAATGATTAGATGAACTATACAACTATGGAAAATGAATTTTTTGACAATAGTCTATGCCTTTGAAAAGATTAACCCCTCCATCTTAGGAGTAAGACCATTGTTTATAAGGGTTATGTCATACTAACGTACTTATTCTCCAAGAAATAGACAAAACCATGACTCACACAAAGAGTGATGTTGCGTCAAGAATTTAGTTAAGAAGTTAAAGACAATGAGAAAAGTGAGAACTTGTTGATAAATCACTGTTTGTGTCTCCAAATTAGATACAAAGGAGAAATTAGCAACACATTCCATGATGAACATCTTCTTGCTATATCTCGCTAGACTCTATGGAATGCACACACTTCCTAGTGGTTGGATCAAACTTAGATTATCGGACAAAGCAACAAAAGAATAAGTTCTTCCATGACTTCAAGAATTCTTTTTGGGAAGAAACATAATTATTCCCTTTTGGATATGATCACATCATTCGAGAGATGTGTGCCAAAAGAGGAACAAGAAATGTCCTATCAAGATGTCTCTCATCTACATAAGGTGGATACTTTACTGCATAGAAGACTAGAGATAAGGTTCTCAATAACAATTCTGATTGGCCCACTCTCTTCAAGGATGCACACCTTTACTACATTGAGTACATTAAATTTCAATTGGCATTGCACGTCTCTAAACGAGATGAGATGCCACTTAAACCAATCGTGATATTTGATTAGTAAGGTAATAATTTCTAGAGGAAAAGAGTACATAATTGTGGTGGTTGATTATAGGTCAAAGTAGGCAGAGGCAATCCCACATAGGCCTAAGGGCCATTGAAAGATGTCAAGGTTTTTTCATCATATTTTTAGTATCACCATCATTGTCTTATATGTACCCAACTTCTCTCATAAAGATTACATTTATAGAAAATAACTAATATGGTTACTTGTGATATCTAGATAGATATTAAGCTTCTCCTCAACAAATTAGGGGTTTCATTTTCTTCTTATGTTTTATATTTTTTAATTTGTAATATTCTCATTATTTATATAAAAAAAATAATGAGGTAAAAAAGAAAATTTGAAATTTATCTACTTTTAAATTTTTTTTTAGTAAAGTGAGTAGATTTTTTCTTGTGAAATATTTTATTCTTATTGTAGGCATAGAATGATAAACCATTCAATTTCTTATTTCATGAAGATATTTGAATTTCAAAGGAGTTGTATTTTCTAAGTTTTTAGAGATGTTTCTTGAATTTTTTTATGTTGAAATAAGAAAAAATAGGGTTGTGCTGAGCAGGGAGAAATACCTTTTTATGGTACAAGAGGGAGTAACGCTTGGGCATATCATTTTGAGAAAAGGACTAGAAGTGGATATTGGACAATTGATGTGGCTTGAGTTGACAAGGCATATCTTGCTTACGTGGTGACATGTGATACAGCCTATTGGCACCATGTGGCACGTATGGTGGCGTACGACCCCCGTTGCCACCAAGACACGATACCACGGCGCCGGAGGAGTCTTTTGCGCGCGCGGATCTATCCGCTTATCTTTATTTCTTTATTATGAACTTTTGACCCGCACGTGTTTAAGCGGGTCCTCGTTTATTTTCCTCTCTTTTTTAGGCTTTCGGGTGGGTTCTTCCCTTTTCGAGATCCCATTCGTGAAGCCATTTCTCTTTGTGGACCTTTATTTTTCTATGAGTATTTTTAGGTGTTGGGTTGTGGGCCTCAAGTTGGCCCTTTCCCCTCTCGGCCCATTATGGGCTCTATAAGAGGGGAAGGGGCCCCCCCACAAACCCTAGCCGTCATTTGAAGAAAGAAAGGAGTGATCTCCCTCTCAAGTGGCTGCTCAAGGAAGGCCGGGGAAGGAGTCCAACCGCCGCCGCCGCCACCGCCGCGACGACCGCCACCACTCCTTGCCCCGACCACGGTTCTTCTGCGTTGTCATCGCGACGCCGCCGTCCTCAAGCCGCCGCCGTCGCCGCCGCCACCTCCAGACCGCCGTGCCGCCATCATCTCCACCTCCATCTCCATCCCCATCATCACCATCTCCCTCTCCAGAGAGATCTGCCGCTTTCCCCCCACCATCCTCCTCCGTCCGCTGCCAAGCCCCTCCACGAACCTCCCTGATTTTCCCATTCCGATCATCTTCCTCACCCTCCCCATCGATCCTCCACCCCCGATCTCCCCCCGGATTCCCCAATTTCTCTGTCCAAGCTTCCCCTCCCTTTCCGGGCATCCCCGCTCAACCCCATCGCGCCACCATCTTCCCAACCTGGCCCTTCCTCCCCTCCACGATCTGCGCTCATCTCCTTCCTCAACCCCTCACCACGAATTTCCGTCTGCCCCTTGATAACATGCAATCTTAACATGATAAAACATGATTATTCATGCAATTTAAGGCATAAAACATTACATTTATGTGCATGTTATCATACTTTGAGTGCATTTCTATCATTTCATGCAAATTTATGTTATAATCTCAAAATACACTAAATTAGGGTTAATTATGATAAATTAAGGATAAATGATTTTATAACCTATTTTTACTTGAGATTATAAGTGATTCTTAAAGTTAAATAATAAGAGAAATTATTTTTATAAACATTCATTTAAATTTCTAAACTTAAAATCTTAAGGAAATGAGTGTATTTTTGAAATATAAATTAAAACTCTTGTTATTTAAATATTTTGAATTTTTAGAATGATAGATAATTAAATTTCAGATCAAATGAAAGAAATTTGGATTAATTTGGAGTTGTATTTTAAAAGATATGATTTTTACAAATTTTTAGGGATTTTTCCTGATTTTTATTATTTTAATTTTGATTTAAATAGATTAAAATAAATAAATAAAAGGGCAAAAAAGCGCGCGGGTCCCACGCGGGTGCGACGTGGCACGCAAGGCCACGTGGCAGAGCCACGCGGACCCGCGCAGCGCCTACGTGGCGCGATATACATATATCTATTATTTATTATATATAATAAGGTTCTTCAGCCTTCCCTATATGGGAAGGGTCATAACCTTATAGATCGTCGGGTCTTATAAACCCGACGATCTCTTCTTTTTTTTCCAGTGTGGGACTAATCCACACACTCTACTTACTATGCAGGTGACGTGGACGCGCGCTGAACGTCGGATCGAAGGCACGATCAATCGACGAGCGTAGATCGCGTGGAGCGCGGACACCGGATCAACATCAGACGCACGTGCTTAATTAGAGTTATTATAACGGTCGGATGAAGCGAAACGTGGCAGCATTGCACGCGCTGATCAAGGGGCGCCGTGGATCACCGACAATCAATCACGCACGTGGCGTTTTTAAAGAGTTATAACGGCCGAGATGCGTCGACACGGATCGCATCTCAGCCGTTGGATCGCGATCTAAGGGGTGATATTTGAAGCGTTTTTATAACGCTCACCTCCAGATTATATCGTGACCGTCCATCACGATCCGACGGTCACGACTTAATCGAAACGGTCCACGATGGACCGTTTCATCGTAACCGTCGATCGAAACGATCGGACGGTTACGAAAATTCGCCCTATAAAACGACACGTTCTTCACGATTGTATGCATTCGAGTTGGATTTCAATCAAATTGACTTGTATAGACACCAATCCTCTCGTTTCTCTTGAGTTCTTCCTCCTCCTCTTTCAATTCCGCATCCACGGAGGGGTAGAAGTCGAGATTTGGTGGAAAATTGAGGGAGAAATCGACGCTTGAAGCTCGGCGTGACGATCTTGGTGTTCTTCGCGATTAATCGGTTTAATCGCGACATTTGGATCGCTAAACGGGTTTAGTAGAAGCGGTTTTACCTTAATTATCCTCCTATTATCTTTAATTTTCGTTTAGATTAGGTTTTAGATTTCAATTTCGTAAATTTTCATTTTAAATCACGATTTTAACGTCCGAAAATTTCTCTACACTTCAAATTTCGATTTCTTCGCGAAATCAAGTCCAAATTCGATGATTCTTGATTCCGTGGATTCGTTTTGAAGTCTTCTTTCTAAAAACACCATTTTCCCTAATTTCTCACCTCAATTCATCGTCTAATTTGACCAAATTCCAAAAGATATCTCAAAAATACCTAAATTCCCTGTGGATTCGACCCTTATTTACCATTATACCCTTGAAATCGATACATTTTCATCAAATTGGTAAATTCGGATATTATTTTTGACGTGATACCGCGTGAAATCGACGACCTCGCAGTCTCGTCTCGTCACCCCTGCGACCTCCCTCTCATGCGAATCCCAAACTCCCCTTCTTCTCCTCCTCCGTCATCCTCGAACTCACTGTCCTCTCCTCCTCCACATCAAGACCCCTCTCCTCCCCTTCCCCTGCCGAACTGCCGCAAACCGTCCGGTCGATCCCTCCCTCCTCCCATATTCCACGATTACCGCTCACCCCGCCGATTCCGCTTCCACGCAATGCCGAATCGCCTCCACCTGCGCGAAGCCAAGATCTTCCATTCCCGTCACCTTGAATTCCCCTTCCCGCGACCCTACTCACCAATCATCGCTCCCGTCGCCACATTCCCCTTACCACAAAAAAAAATCCGTCACCCCTGCCAAACAACTTCCGCTCGTCGAATTCTTCCCCCACCGGCGAACCGCCCGAAGCCCGTCACCACGAAATTCCACTCTTCGGGAATACAAATTCCGTTCCGCTCCCACGAAATTTCCAATCTTCGGATAATCCCAAAACCCGACTAGCTTACGAACTCCTGAAGTGCAGGCCGAACTACACCCCCGGAGATCCCCATTCCCACCTCTAAATTTCCCGTGACAGCGCCCTACCCTTCCTACTTTCCACACCTCCCCTCCTTCGCGGTTCCGGCGTCATCCCTACCTTACCTCCAAACGCCGCGGAAAACGCAGTCCACCGTTATCGAACCTCACCTCCATCGGAACCAGACGCCGACCACACCCCGACCTTATCCCCTCACCCAGCAACGTTCGTCACCCCACGTTCTCCCACCATGAACACCTATTTCGCCTGCCGACCGACCCGTCTTGACATCCGGCCGGATTCAACCTCACTGCCCGCCTGGATTCACCCCGAGCTTGATAGAAATCCGCCCCCCTGAATTTGGTCGAGCTGACTCCGCGATCACTCCACCACACGTGACCTTTCCACCCGACCGATTGAGCTTCAATCTCCCCTCCTTTGATTCCAAGTTCCGCGCCCAGTCCTACACGAGCGTCTAGCTCGCCGCCTGCCAAGCTCTTCCCCGCCCGCCGATCCTCCCCATCGCCCTTCTTCTATCCACATCCCTGGCGGCTCCCGATTCGACCGCCCTGCAGCGCCCTTCCACCACCGATGCCATCTCCGCCACGCGTGGACTGCTAGGCGCCACGACTGTGCTCCTTCAGCTCGGGCACGCCATCACCTCTGCGCGACGTCAACCCCGGAGTCTGACTCCCGCTCGTGTCGTTGTCAGTTGGGAGAACTGCTCGCGTGATCCTTGTTCGTGCGTTGACCTGGATTTGCAGTCGGTGGAACCTTCCCGACTTTGTGACCCCCCTCCCCGCTGGTTTGCAATCATCGCCATCTTTCCACATCTTGCCCGCGCGCCTCGCTCGAGCTTCCTCCCACCAATCCGACATCTCCTACTCGCGGCAACTGACTCAAGCTTGATCGCGACGACACCTACGTGGCCTACTTCTGCCGACCGTTCGTGCCGCGCCCGAACGACCACCCTCGTCTCGACCAACCGGGCTCTTGCCCCGCAAGTTAGCTCAGGCCCCTCATTTAAAGTTCAATTACTTTTCTAAGCGTTTCCTTTCCTCGTCTCCACCGTCGTCGGACAACGTAGGTAGGGTAGAGCGGATATAGGTTCGAGACTACTGACGCGTACGTCAGGTCCGGCACTGAGCGTGAGCTGCAGCCTTCGGGCTACTCCACGACGAGCGACTTCCATGCCTCCGGACGTGGATCGAGAGGATCTCTCCTTACCATCATCGCGAGTTTCCCCGGGTTACCCGGAGTCAACTTCGCTGATCGGCACGCCTGCCGGTACTTAGGTCTAGGCTAGGTCTCATACTTAGGGTCTAGGACTCGCCTACCCGTAGATTAGGTTTGACCACATTATCTTCAGTCACCATTAGTTCCATTGATCAGGCACGAGGGTTTTCACAACCGTCGTCCTGCATCAACGTAGGTGGTGCATGAGTGGCACCCGATTAAGGAGGGTAATTTTTTTTGTCAAATAAAAAAGGTTATCCCCATTTATCTTTGAGATTATATTTGATTTTTAAATGCAAATAATAAGAAAATTATTTTTATGCACACTTATCTATTTTTATGCTTTTATTTTTTAAAGAAGATGTGTGCATTTTTTATTTAGAAACTTTTGTTTTGTTATTTCTTAAATTAAAATGCATAGAATGATAGATAATTTAATTTTTTATTCAAAAAAATATATTAAAAAGGAGTTATATTTTGAAAGTTATGAATTTTCTAATTTGTAAGGATTTTTTTAAAATTTGCTTTTAATTTATTTTAAATTTGTTTCTAATTCATTTTAATTAAAATTAGTTTTAAATAATTTTATAAATACGAGGTAAAGTGGCTGATGACGTGGCATGTACGCCTTCGTGTCACCACACGGTTGTTTATGTGCACGCCATGTGGCGCACACTTTCCATCATTAAGGAGGACATTATTACTAAGTCCCCTTATTGGGCCAATATTGATTTTTTTAAACCCATCAATCCTTATATACATGTCACATCATGTTGATTTTTTATTGTGGGACTATGTGTGCTTTATTTTATTGCAGGCAACATGGTTGACGAGACGAATCCGCAAGGTCATTGCTTTATTTTATTGCACGCTGACTCATGTCAAAAACAATTCCAAACTCACCAATTTTGAGAAATAATTACGAATTTAGGAGTATAATGGTGAATATGGGTTGAATCCACAGAGAATTAAGATATTTTCAAGGAACTTATTGAAATTCGGTCAAATCGAACAATGAATTGAGGTGTTAAAATTAGGGAATTTCATAACTTTAGAAAGATAACTCAAAGACGAATGCACGGAGTCAAAAATCATAGAATTTGGATCAAGATTCGCGGAGAAATCAACGAGCAAAAATTAGGTAAAAAGACCGAATGCGAAAGAGAGAAAACTGGAATTAAATCTAAAATTCGACTAATCTACTCTTCGAAATTAAAATCTAATCTTATTAGAAGAAAGATTAGGAGGAAAACACGAATTCTAACCTAACATAGCACTTTAAATAATCTAATTGATCGCCAGATCTAAGGCTTTTTATTTTACAATTTTGAAGACGATCGTCGGCAATCAAGAATCGATTTCTCTCTATTCTCTGCACGAAATCTCACTTTCAAACACTCTTTGGACGTGAAAATTGATCTAGAAGCAAAGGAAAGCAAGCGATTCAAGGATTGAGATGTCTAAGCAAATCGATTACTTGAAACACCCCTCAACACGTTACATTATCGAAGAACATGTGTATTTATAGGCAAATTTGGGCATGACTGTTAGATTTGGCTCTTCATCTTCAATCAACGGCTTAGATGAAATTCTTGAATGCGAATAATTGGCATTAAGTCATGTATGTTCAATCGAAGATGGAGCGCTCAGATTCTACTACGTCGTGCGATCGCATCTGTCTGATCGAGAATTAACGTCTGAGATGTAGTCATGCGTCCATCGAAGTCCATTGGGCATATTTAATCTCAACTGTTATAACTCTTCAAATCAACGGCTTATATTAAAACGTTTTAAAATGAATCGTCGCCCAATCAAAATGCACTACGTACCCTCTAAATTAAGTGAAGATCGACAATGGCGATAAAATCGCGTGATCAGACGTTTCACATTATGTTACCATCTGGCAATCATCTGTGTACTACTACATGTTTGTAAATAGCTTCAAGAACTCCTTCAAGTGAATCCTATAAATATATTTTCTCGTCCATACTAGATGATAGGATTGTCAATTTTTAGTGCCTTGATGTTCTGAATATATGATTAAACGTATTCCATTGCATTCAATGTTTTGATAAAAATTTAAAAGGATTATCGACCTCAGATCCCAACAACCCTTTCCATCTATAGATTACTTATAGGGTAGCGTTCTTCTCCTCTTCCATCTAAGATTAAACCCTTGCATTGGTAGGCTCCAAGGCTCATTCCCCATAACTCACACTACACTCAATAGTGTAAGAAACAAGATGTAGTTTCCAAGTTAAGAACAAAAGCAACATTATGAGCAATGTCCAATGGAATTTCAGGAGTCTTGTGGGCCAAATGAACTTTAGATGATCTCCAGAATTCGTATGAGGCTCCGATCAAATTTTAAAGTGATGAAAAATAAAACATCAGCATGTATCGTGGCCTAGTATATCAGAAATAACCAAGCATATGGACATTGGTTGTCTCTTCATCAAGGAACTACTAGATAGTAAAATAATGGCAACCCAAATATTAGACTAATCCTCGAGGGGTTATCAATTCAGAGACCTTTATAGGTAACATAGCAAATCGAATCCCCGAGGGGTTATCAATTTAGATACCTTTATAGGTAACATTGCAAATCTAATCTCCCAGGGGTTATCTGTTCAGACTTTTATTAAACTAAAAGTCAACCTTGGAATGAAAAGCATCCCCTTGAGAGGCATATGCACATTTTTACCACAAGTTCAAATAAGGCATAGGTCTTTTATATACAGTGTACATGTCATTATTGGCATAGGCATAGGTTTAAAACTGAATGGTTATGTTCTCTCTACCACTAGAATGGGCCTCTCTGGAAGAAGCCCATTCACCATTGTAGATGAATACTCACGTGTAACTGTTAAACCAGACCTTTTCTTGCCTTAATCCTAGGGTCTCTCTCTCTCTCTCTCTCTCTCAGAACCATGCTTCCTCCTGCTCGTCGTGCGACGTCCTCTCCCCAAGCTCAACAATATGGGCAACCAGGGAAACCCTGGAGAGATTGTTGCCATGCATATGCATCGTCGCTTGTAAGAGGAGCAATCAGGATGCAAAAAGTATGCACAAGTTATCTACCTAAGTCTTACTTGTGCTAGCCAATAGCAAATTCTATGGAGACTAATGAAAGCGATGATGACGGTAAAATCATCAAGGAACTCAAATAGGACTTGAAGAACAGCAAAAAGACTGAAAGAATGGTGATCTGCATTCTCCATTTTTTTCGAGATTTTGTATCATCAGAGTTCGTCACTTTCATCATCATCCATGGTCTACATTATCACCATTCCCATACTGAATGTTATTGTTCCTTTGAGAGTTCATTTGATGCTTCTTGACAATTTTGCCCTAAAAATTCCCTTTCGCCCTCTTTCTAGCCATTCATCCTTCGTAGGTAAGTCGATAGCAGTATTCTAATCCATTCATCACCTTCTGCTGAGCCCTTTTCCGAGTATTCACATAAGAGATGCTATAAAGAAGTGCAATTGTTAATTTCAAATAAAAGTGGAAATGCTTCCAGCAAATTAATTTGATTTAAACTAACATTAAAATTCGTTTGATGAATTGAAATTTAAGTTCTAATCAGATCAACATGGAAGATTACTATGAAAAACCTAAATCATGGGGAAGAGAGATGTACAACGAATGCTTTGGAGAGGGCAGCATCCAAACCAATGTAGACGACCAACAAGCAGCAAGATGACAGACCCGCGAATAGCACGTACCTGTACATGCCAAGCTTTAAAAAGCTTGAATTGAAGGCAAAAGAGCACGAAACCCTAATTGAGGGCGGTAAGGGGAAGCCTTGAATCTCTCATGGCCGCTTGCTCCTGGTTGTTCTCATAAACACCGTTTAGATGCTTCGAATCCCCATTGACCACCCTCACCGCCGACTTCACCTCTCGAAACTCCCTTAAAAGATCCTCAAATGGCTCAGTTCTCAGCTCTTCGATCGATTGAATGCTCGGCGGGGTAAAATCACGCCGCCTTGGGGTCATACTGGGAGGATCATCAACCTACACCCACAAACATAAATCAAGAAGTGGTCTCTTTCGGCAAAAACCCAAACCTTTACTTCTGAATTTAACAAGGGATTACCAAATACTCCTCTTCCAGACATTTCCCTGCTTCTGCTTTTATTTCCACGACTCTTTGGTCATGTCCATGTCTCAGTCGTCGAAATTCGTCTCGGCAGGGCCCGAGTAAATGGCTCAACTTTTCCCACGCTCCATGATCCAGCTTGAGGTTATCTGCCCATCGTAATTTTATCAATCTCTTCTAATAAATGTATATGGATCGTATCTATCTCACAATCTATCTATTAATTTCTCTGCATACGTCTTTCAATCAGTCACTCTGTTTGTCTGTCAACCTCTCTACGTACCAAGCAATCTTTTACGTATGTTTAATATCTTACGGTCTATGGAGGAAAGGATCTCCTTCGTGGCGGCATGGGCATCGTCTATGACAGATGCGGCGGATGAGGACAGCCTCGCTCGAAGTTGAAGATTGGTTTCCCGTCCCTCTCTGCGATAAATAGACAATTTAAATCTTATTTAATTTTCATGAAAGTAACGTGCCCAAAAGTGATTATTATACCTTAAAACGGAATCAACAGAATCGGCATTTGCCTTCCCAAGGCCGAGGAGAGCATCTTGGGCCTTCGTCCACTGCTCCAAGCCCATTACAGATTTTGCAACACTGCATGATTGAAGCAGAAGTTTCAGAATATGCCAAAATTGCTAAAAATCTTACCTCTTCTAGTTACCAGTCTCTGAGTTCCTCCTGCATGGTGGACTTTTCGAGGTGAACGGAAGAAATATCTTCCTGGTAATGATTTTCAGTTTGGTCCACGTAGGATGCCCAACGGCTCCTAGCCTGAGAGGTGAAATCCCTTGCTGTTTTCATCTCTTCTTGTAATTTACCGTCACTGATAACTGCGCTCTCTCGCAGATTAGAGATCGATGTTTGCAGCTACAAAAATGAGAAATTGAGGTCGTTATGTATTTAGTGTATTTCTAACGAATGTAGGGGGGAAATGTACTGTTTCTTTCTTTCTTGCTCTTGAGCTTGCCAGCATCTCTGATATTCTCTCAATTAATTGTTTTTCCTCAATCGCAGCACATTCCTGCATGGATAAACACTTAGACTGGAAATAATCGACTGGAAAGGGAAATTTTAGTTACTGAGAAGAGCGACCTCAAATTTCTTTTCAAGCTCCAGCAATTTCCGATCCTGGGAAGCTCGAGTCTCCTCCAAAATTGAAAACAAATTTGACGCATGAGCGTCCAAGGATTTGAAAAAATCTGAGGTGGTGTTCGAAATAGATCGTGTGCACTCCAAATTTCTGAGAAAACCCTGTTTTTTGAGGTCTCAGAAATGTCAAAATTAATTTTGATGAAACTCAAGAAATATGAACTTTTTCAAAAACTAGGCCCACCGCATGAAGCTGCTCAGAAAAAACCGTAAGATTTTTCTCTTGAATGCAAAGCCTACTTCGAAGCTCATTAAGCAGTCCATCTCCCGCCAAAGCAGTCTTTTTGAACCACTGCAACATGGCGGCGGGAGTCAAATGAAATGTTAAAAACCAAAGAGAATAAATTGATTATTCTTAAGTGCGCGTACATCAGAGAGGGCTGAGAAGTGATCTGACACTTGGCCGTTAACTTCATTGAGAATCTTCAAAGAGTTTCCATCCAGCTCAACGAACAGATCACTTAATAACCCGATTCCAGCTCCAAACTCATCTGTTAGCCTCCCAACCCGTCCATGAACTTCTTCGGCAGCCTTTTAATAGATAGAATCAGAATCCTGAATAAATAAAGGTTCTCGCATTTACTATCAAGGTACCTGAGTTTTGGATGAGAGGAAGGAGAGAATATCCTCCTCCATTTCCTTTAGTTGGGTTTCCTGCTGTACCATAGAAACTGAAACTGTCTCGTGCAAGGACTTTAATTGCTGGTCTAAGTGAGCTTTAAAGTTCAGAACGAGGGTTTTATTTCGTTCTTCAATCTTATCTTTGAATTCTGCGGACAGAAGGCCATCCGAAATCATGGACATTAAATTAAATGAGAAATCAATAGAAAGGGAAACCAACCAATCTTAGAAAACAAGCCGGTCACATCTGATGCTGCACTCTCTAGGTCAGATCTTAGCTCAAAGGCACAATCAAGAAGTGCTTTTTCTGGAGAGAAGAAACAGGATTGTTATTAAGTCATGATCAAATATTAATTTAAACCTTGTCGATTCTTAATTGACATTCAAATTTAACTTTACAACACATATCTGAGTTCTAACCTGAGCTGAGGAGATTGGACACCAGGTATTCTTTTTCTTTGATTGTGAGATTTGCTTGCTTATATTTCTCCTCAACTTCAAGTAAAGTGCGTTCTGTACCCTCAAGTTTTTTCTGCAGTAGATTGATGACTCGGAAGATAAATTATTTTTGAATAGGTCCTATTTTAGTTCCCAATAACTTAAACTTGCCTGAGTCTTCTCAAAGCGTGTTTCTTAGTTCTGAGGCCAATAGCTGCTGAGAATTATAAAGTTCTTGAGCCCGATTAGTTTCTGTTCAACATCCAATTATGGATTACTACTTGCTGATCAGAATGGGAACGCAAGAAAACCTAACCCCTTCAGATACCTTGTCTTTTAGTTCCAAGTCAAGCTCCAAATGCACAATCTTCTCAGTCATTGCCTAAATTACATAACATAGAATATTAAAGGATATTAAAATAATAGATAAATTACAAATTTTGTTCATCATCAACTAAAACTGATAATGTGTCCACACCGACCCAACCTTTTTCTCTGCTTCTTCCTGTACGAAGCGATCCTTGGGCATATAGACACCGTTTTTCTCCCTGGCAGCATACAATTCTGATGAAAGAAAAAATTTATAAATTGAAAGGGCAAACAGGGAAAAACTTCAAAGTAACTGAAATTTAATAAAGGAATGTATTAAGCATCAATATCCAAATAATGGCTACATGTGCTTCAGTAATGCTCTCTCAAACTTCCTCTGAGCCACGAGAGCTCTTCTTTTAGCAGAATACAATTAATTAGCTGGAAGTATATCAAATGGCAGGTGAAATTTTATCAAACATTCAGAAAAAAAGGGTAAAGGGGAAGATAGGGTTCAAATTTTATTTAGCGCTGATTCACTTTTGCGTTGGCAGAAGAAACACCTTGTTTGAGGCGATCAATCTCGAAGCAAAGATCCTTGAGCATTGCTGATTTCAACACTTTCTGATTAATCTGGAAAAAATACATTTTTAGAGTGTGCACCGCACAAGAGTATACAAAGTATTCATCAACGGGAAGGAACAAATACTTACTTCTGGTTTGTTCTTGATGCTTTTTGCCCGGTGGGCATAATCCAGAGTGCTTAGAGTCTCTTCCAGACAGTGGATAGAAGGGGAAACAGTGGCAATTATGCATGTCTTTGTCTTCCCTCCCAGTGAATCCCGCAATAATCTGGTCAATTTACTATCCCTGATGCAATAACCGAACATTGAAGTCAATATAGAAACAAAGGATTTGACTTTAATAGACAAAGAAAGACCTGTAGGGAATGTGACCAGAGTGATCAACCAGGGCATTAATGACACGCCCCAGTGTAAGTAGGCTTTTATTAATTTCTCCAGCTTCCCGTGCTCTACCCTAAAGTAAAAATTATCAGCCTCTTATGGCACAGAACGATATGCTGATTTACAGAATTTCTCTTGGAACGCAATTTTTTGATTCCAATAAAACATGAGATATAGGGGAATTAACAATAAACGTCTTTCTGTATCATATTATGTAGCATACCTCTCTAGCGCCTGAGCGTGAAATATTCTCAGAACCAGCAAGATCAACCAGATTAAGTTTTCCACATTTTATCATCTCTTCTCCTTCATGAGTACATTCCTTAATGTGAACAGTAATAGAAAAGATGGAATGTGATCGACTGCTCTGTTTATTCAGCAAAGTCTCAGCAGTGCGTCTTTTGGAAGATCCTTTATCCAAAATTTTGTATATCTCTCTGGCTGAAGAGACTATTTCTTCTTCCAGACCCCTGACAAAAACGCCTCCCTTTCCATCTTCCATGAGAGCAATTGGTTTCTTCGATTTATCATCCACAATCTTTAATTCATCTGGTGCCAAGAGATCTGTTATCTCCTCATTGTAAAGTTCTAAAAACGTGACCTTCATGTAGTACTCGGCATTCTGAGCCTCAAGTGTTTCAAAAATTTGCCTAACTGCTCTTGGAATCACACCAGCATCATTTGGAAACTCTCCATTCTGTAGAATCCAAAAAGTGTTACTATATGATGCAATGAGGGAAGCTTTCAGTAAATTAAAACAAAGACAATAAGAATACTTTTGCTTTTCTTCCCCCTCCTTCCATTGTGTAGGTTTTTCCAGTGCCGGTCTGTCCGTAGGCAAAAATGGTACAGTTATAGCCATCAAGTACCTCGTTCACAATTGGCGAAACTGCTAAATTAAACAGATCTTTTTGCTGAGAGCTAGGGCCAAACACCTGCGATAATTTAAGGGCTTTCACATAAATATCCACAAGATCTTAATCAGACAACAACATGGATGAAGAGGAGAGATAATTCGGACCCTGTCAAAGTTAAATGTCTTGTCTATAGTTTTATTAGCGATGGTCTGAACAGCAGAAACTTCTCTCCGGTGCTCATTGCATGAAATGACAACTGGAGTATTCAATCTCTTTTCATCCTCGCTTAGAGGCCTGGAATAGTTGAGGATTTGTACAAAAAACAAGAGTCGACATGAAACAAGTACCTAGTAGAAAGTTTTCGAAATGCTAGGGTATTGGGAAACTCACCTGCATCGGAGAATGACCTGAACATTGATCCCCTTATCTCTATCGTGCTTATTATTGGAAAGCCCATTCCCATCATTGGCTCTGTGGTCTCTATTAGACTTTTCACTGGACCTTGGCGTATGTGAGGGGGAGACTGATACCAGATTTCCTTTACTCTGTGCGCTATCCATTTATGGCTGACCTGTATGGATCACTTCGAGCCCTAATCATGAAGAGAAGAAAATATAATAAACGCCTAAAACGAACTGCAAGCGGATACAGATGTCATTGAAAAGAGATAAATGAAATTTATGTCATAGAAATTCCCCAAAAATTCGATAATGGGAGGCCTAAGGCCATCACATTTCACTCATTCACTGATGCGCGATCGTCAAGTTTTGGATAGAGAAAAATTCCGATCGAAATTCAACGACGGATACTTAAAACACGGCTCAAACGACTCACGGAAAAAAGTCAACAAACCAGAGCTTCACGTCATAATCGTAAAAATTAAAGATGACGCAAAAAGAAACGAGCATTTCCAGCAACGGGAGAACGAGTAAGCGAGGCACTTACAAGATCTAAGCGGATGACAAGAAAACGCAAGAACGATCGAGAAGATAGCTACCTCGGAATTCACTTCGACAAAAACAGTGACAAGATTAATCGCATAGGATAGTGAGAAAAACAATGCTGCTATGGAAAGAGGAGAGGAACCGATTACTTCGCAGAGTCCGCTGCAGCAGGACGACGATGAAGACAGAGGAACGGTACGTGAATGGCGTGAGTTGGGGAGGTTGGACACTGTTCCTGAAAGTAATCAAATTATGTGCTTTATTCACGTTGCCGTTACTTCCAAGTCTGTACTTTTTCATTTTCGTTAATTCCTTTTTAAAAAAAAAGCTTTGACGGCGTCAGCTAACCGTTTCCGTTTTAAACGGACCAGGTATTTTTGAACTACCATAATTCATATTTGTGCACTTTCTCTCTCTCCAAAACAGCAGGAGAACGAGTAACGACTAACGAGTTGGCGTATGAAGGGAGTCTCGAGTCACGTGCAGATGTGCTGGACTGCCGCGTGGGAGTGGACCGGGTAGTTTTTCAAACTCAGAAAAATTACGAAAAGAAAAAGAAAAGCATGATCCACCCGGTCCAACGGCCAGCTATGGCTGTCCACCTGGCAAACTACCTCCTTAAAGCGGCGGGATTGGGCCGCCCATGAAACGTGACGTCAGCCAGTCACGGACCAAACAGGTCCAGTAATGGTGTCAGAGTTGACTTACGGGAAAACTTCCTGGCGAGCGAAATGCCCTGAACCGGCTGGGACCATCTACCTGGACCAGCGGGGCCATGCTAGTCTGGATTAGTAGCTAGTGGCCTTCGCCGTCTTACGTAAGTGGACAAAGCCGAAGATAGCCCGGTCCAACCTAGAACTCAACACTTGATGTGAGCGGGTCCATGCCTTTGTTCCTGATGTGAGCGGGCACCAGCTCTGGGACAATCACGACCTGTGAATATGATGTCCACTCATGCATGCAAGGTGGGAGTCATTGCAGACGATCTGTGAGCATGCATTGGTTACGAGAACATGCATTGTCTTCGAGCTTCTTCTTCTCGAGCATCGGAGTCATTGCACACGATCTGTGTGGATTAAATATCAAGGATTCTAATGACTCGAGCTCTGCTTGCTCAACACAAAGCAAACTTCAAAGTGACCAATCAAGTGACAATTCTATTAAACTCATGGCAAATGAAGACTTGTACTTAGATGATAACCATGTGATGGGATGGTGATCCTTAACTCTGGTTTGCAATGCTTTCTAATGCTATGCATAGTTTTTTTTGCATGTAATCGATTATCAAATTTGTCTTTGATTCGTCATTTTTATTACCATCAGTATTCATCATCATCATCGTCGCCATCGTTGTCTTGTCATGTGCCATCGCCACCATCATCGCCTCTAGCAGTGGCATCATCTTTAATGTCATGACCGCTTCATCATCATTTCATCATCCCTCATGTACATTATTACCAACATCATCATTATCAAATGTGGATTTCATTTTTGTCATCTCACATTATTGTCCAATGTTAGATTATTTACAATAGTTTTAATCATGTCTATTTGACTTACTAGTCAATCTAAGATCTAAATAATCCATCATTTAAACCCTGATTCAAAAATTTTTAAATGGATTACTGATTTATTAAAAAAATAATTTATTGCTTCTTCATTGTCACATGCCTCCAACAAGTGGAAGGAGATCAACACACTTAAGAAATTTGGACCCACTTGGGCCCATGATAAGAGCGATGCATTTGGACCAAATTCAGATGGGCCCATTGATGAGCAGCTTAACTTGTACTTATCCCTTCACTCTTTACATGTCTATTGGGATCTGTAGACACCAGATAGAAATCTGATATGCACTGAATCAGATATCAACAATATCATGCCATATGAGAGAAAATTGACATAAATTGGTGGGATGACATTTTTCACATCAGTTTGTGTAGAATTGAATCGACACCTTTTGGTTCCATAATGCAATGTCATGAGCCATGCACATTCCCAACCTCTAGAAATATCCACACATAGGTGTCATCTCAAAAAATCTCCTCACTTTTCAAAGGGGATCGGAAGCACTAGCTGACATAGTCTTGATTTGTGTCGATCTTCACAAATCTAAGGGCCAGAGAAGGCAATGATGGCTCTAAGAAAGAAAGTTACATGGGTTCCGCAAACCTTACCCCTTCTAGTCCTTTTATAGAGTTTGAAATTTTTTTCATATAAATCAAAGACTATAGTATATTTATCCCACGTGTGACTCTCAAGCCCAATACACATTTAGTCAATAATTTTATGAAATTTATTAGTAAGTCCAATTAAATGATTCAATATCTAATATTAATTAGTTAAGTCAGTACCACCTTTATAGACGTCTTTTTATCTATGAACTTTTACAATATGGAGTCCTCTTGTTAGAGACTTTTAAATCAAGGTCAAAACACAACCACCAATCCACAAGATGTCTCTGGTGTCTCAAGTTTAAGGATCACCTATGTAATTGTGACATAAATCAACCTAACTAGGGTTTGGGAATCTGTCATTATAGTAGCATAGATGCCTCAACTATTAGTAGCAACGTGATTGATATTTTGGCCATTGACCCCAAATCAAACAACCAATCTAGGGTTTGTTGGACCCCTTTTTTGGTCTATCATATGGACTCAATCAACAGACACTGATAAGCACAAATTAATGTTTACATTCGTACATCAAAAACCATATTTTTGTATTAATCACTACAAAATAGTGTAAGTATCCTTCTCTCAACGATTAAATATAGTAAAAACATAATGTTAATATTTAAATCCTCACATGCATCTTTTGTATATTTATTTATAGTATGAGACTAACTCCCATTAGGCTTATTTGAACTCAAATGGTGAATTTCTTATATTTTCTTGAGTTTATGTGAATAAAAGGACTCAAGAGCCGTACAATGAGAGCATGGATGAGAGAGTATCAAGAAGGAGAAGAGTAAAATGGGTCATTCACCTTCTTATGAGGTTGATTGACCACTCCTCCTTAGAAGGAGTCAACCGATTCCACCTAGGAGTCTGGTCAAACTCCATTTTCTTGGAAGCTGCAAAGGTGGTCTAAATAGTCCTGGAGGGTCAATTTTGGGTCATGGCAAATGGAGATGGTCACTAAGGGAAGATAATGTGTGTTAAGAATTGTCCTCTTCTCAAAACGAGTGTCTTGGGAATCTGTTGTGCTTGTAGCCATTGTTGTCATGTTTAGATCTTGCCTTTCTTCTCCGCAGTGTGTTTGGCATCAACTTGGTATTAGAGCTGAGATAGTCCTCATGTATCCATCCCCAATGATCATCCATAAATGACTACCTCCATCACCAATCCATCCTTTTCCCTTATGGAGAGGTATGTTTGTGCAACATATTGGAAGCCATTGGTAATATCAAATCTACCAAGTAGCCATATTCAAAGAAAAATATTGACAAATCAAAGCAAAATACCACTCGGTCACCAGCAGCTCTATGTAGGCGCCTTCGAAAGCCACATGCGCATTTAGCACCACTCATGCAGCCTCAAACACCATCGAGTGCCTTCAACACTATTGCACTACTTGTGCCACTCTCTATGCACTATTACGTCTTTTCGGCAACCACTGATGGCACTACTTGAAACTCATGTGCCGCCAACACTTGCTCCCATTTGCCAACACCATCTTGCAAATTGTCAACAACGCCTTGCAATTTTCAACAACATCTCCAAAGCTGCCAACAAC
>CM044102.1:19518334-19576802 GCA_024174645.1 Lemna minuta | reverse complement strand
AAATTCGAGAATTATCTTTGATACGCAAGCTTACGTTTCAACGACCGTGAGTTTTGCGGTATATCAGGCAGATACTTTACCGCATAGAAGACTAGAGATAAGGTTCTCAACAACAATTCTTATTGGCCCACTATCTTCAAGGATGCACACCTTTACTACATTGAGTACATTAAATTTCAATTGGCATTGCACCTCTCTAAACGAGATGGGATGCCACTTAAACCAATCGTTGAAACGGAGATATTTGATTAGTAAGGTCATAATTTTATGGGACCTTTTTGCCTTCTAGGAGGAAAAGAGTACATAATTGTGGTGGTTGATTATAGGTCAAAGTGGGCAGAGGCTATTCCTCATAAGCCTAAGGGCCATTGAAAGATGGCAAGGTTTGTTCATCATATTTTTAGTATCATCATCATTGTCTTATGTGTACCCAACTTCTCTCATAAAGATTGCATTTATAGAAAATAACTAATATGGTTACTTGTGATATCTAGATAGATATTAAGCTTCTCCTCGAAAAATTAGGGGTTCATTTTCTTTTTATGTTTTATATTTTTTATTTTTTAATCTTCTCATTATTTATATAAAAAAATAATGAGGTAAAACATTTTAAATAAAGTATGAAATTTATCTACTTTTAAAAAAATTTAGTAAAGTGAGTAAATTTTTTAGTGAAATATTTTATTCTTATTATAGGCATATAATGATAAACCATTTAATTTCTTATTTCATGAAGATATTTGAATTTCAAAGGAGTTGTACTTTCTTAGTTTTTAGAGATGTTTCTTGAATTTTTTTTTCTTGAAATAAGAAAAAATAGGGTTGTGCTGAGCTAGGAGAAATCTCATTTTATGGTACGAGAAGGAGTAGTGCTTGGGCATATCATTTCAAGCAAAGGACTTGAAGTGGATATTGGACAATTGATGTGGCTTGAGTTGACAAGGCATAGCTTGCTTACGTGGTGACATGTGGTACAGCTTATTGGCACCATGAGGCACATAGGTGGTGCATGAGGGGCACCCAATTAAGGAGGGTAGTTTTTTTTTTGTCAAATAAAAAAGGTTATCCCCATTTATATTTGAGATTATATTTTATTTTTAAATTCAAATAATAAGAAAAATATTTTTATGCACATCTATTTTTATGCTATTATTTTTTAAAAGAAGATGAGTCTATTTTTTTATTTATAAAATTTTGTTTTGTTATTTCTTAAATGAAAATGCATAGAATGATAGATAATTTAATTTTTTTTATTCAAAAAAATATATTAAAAATGAGTTCTATTTTGAAAGTTATAAATTTTCTAATTTGTAGGGATTTTTTTAATTTTTTTCAATTTATTTTAATTTTTTTCAATTTATTTTAATTTTTTTCTAATTTATTTTAATTAAAATAAATTTTAAATCATTTTATAAGTGCGAGGTAAAGTGGCTGATGACGTGGCTGACGACGTGGCATGTACGCCTTCGTGTCACCACACGGTTGTTTACGCGCATGCCATGTGGCACACACATTCCATCATTAAGGGAGAGATTATTGCTAAGTCCCCTTATTGGGCCAATACTGATTTTTTAAACCCATCAATCCTTACATACATGTCGCATCATCTTGATTTTTCTAATGTGGGATTATGTGTGCTTTATTTTATTGCAGGCGATATGGCTGACAATACGAATCTGCAAGGTCATTGTTAACTCGTTGACTCATGTCAAAAACAATTCCAAACTCACCAATTTTGAGAAATAATTACGAATTTAGGAGTATAATGGTGAATAAGGGTCTAATCCACAGAGAATTAAGATATTTTCGAGGAACTTATTGAAATTCAATCACATCGAGTGATAAATTGATGTGTTAAAATTAGGAAATTTTATAAATTTAGAAAGATAACGCAAATACGAATGCACGAAATCAAAAATCATATAATTTGGATCAAGATTTACAGAGAAATCAATGAGCAAAAATTAGGTAGAAAATCCGAATGCAAAGAGAGAGAAAACTGGAATTAAATCTAAAATTCGACTAATCTACTATTCGAAATTAAAATCTAATGTTATTAGAAGAAAGATTAGGAGGAAAACATAAATTCTAACTCGACATAGCACTTGAAATGATCCAATTGATCGCCGGATCTAAGGCTTTTCATTTTACGATTTTGAAGACGATCGTCGGAAATCAAGAATCAATTTCTCTCTATTCTCTCCACAAAATCTCACTTTCAAACACTCTTTGGACACGAAAATTGATCTAGAAACAAAAGAACGCAAACTATTCAAGGATTGAGATGTCTAAGCAAATCGATTACTCGAAACACCTCTCAATGCGTTACATCGTCAAAGAACATGTGTATTTATAGGCAAATTTGGGCGTGACCGTTAGATTTGGCTCTTCATCTTTAATCAACGGCTTAGATGAAATGCTTGGATGTGAATCATTGTCATTAAGTTATGTCTGTTCGATCGAAGATAGAGAGCTCAGATTTTTCTACATTGCGCAATCGCATCTGTCTGATTGAGAATAGACGTCTGAGATGTCGCCACGCGTCCATCGAAGTCCATTGGGCATGTTTAATCTCAACTGTTATAACTCTTCAAATCAACGGCTTAGATTAAAATGTTTCAAAATGAATCGTCGCCCAATCAAAATGTGCAACGTACCCTCTAATTTAAGTGAAGATCGACGATGGCGATAAAATCGCGTGATCGGACACTTCACATTGTGTTACCATCTGGCAATCATCTGTGGACTACTAGATATTTGACACTTGAATAGATTCAAGAACTCCTTCAAGTGAACCCTATAAATATATTTTCTCGTCCATACTAGATGATAGGATCGTCAATTTTTGGTGCCTTGATGGTCTGAATATATGATTAAACGTATTCCATTGCATTCAATGTTTTGATAAAAATTTAGAAGGATTATCGACCTCAGATCCCAACAACCCTTTCCATCTATAGATTACTTATAGGGTAGTGTTCTTCTCCTCTTCCATCTAAGATTAAACCCTTGCATTGGTAGGCTCCAAGGCTCATTCCCCATAACTCACACTATAATCAGTAGTGTAAGAAACAAGATGTAGTTTCCAAGTTAAGAACAAAAGCAACATTATGAGCAATGTCCAATGAATTCTAGATGAGCTCCAGAATTCGTATGAGGCTCCAATCAAATTTCAAAGTGATGACAAATAAAACATCAGCATTATCGAGGCCTAGTATATCAGAAATAACCAAGCATATGGACATTGGTTGTCTCTTCATCAAGGAACTACGAGATAGTAAAATAATGGCAACCGAAATATTAGACTAATCCTCTAGGGGTTATCAATTCAGAGACCTTTATAGGCAACATAGAAAATCTAATCCCCGAGGGGTTATCAATTTAGAGAGCTTTATAGGTAACATTGAAAATCTAATCCCCGAGGGATTATCAGTTCAGACTTTTATTAAACTAAAAGTCAACCTTGGAATGAAAAGCATCCCCTTGAGAGGGTATGTTCATATAAGGCATATGCACATTTTTACCACAAGTTCAAATAAGGCATAGGTCTTTTATATACAGTGTACATGTCATTATTGGCATAGACATAGGTTTAAAACTGAATGGTTATGTTCTCTCTACCACTAGAATGGGCCTCTCTAGACGAAGCCCATTCACCACTGTAGATGAATACTCACGTGTAACTGTTAAACCATACCTTTTCCTCCTGCTCGTCGTGCGACGTCCTCTCCCCAAGCTCAACAATATGGGCAACCAGGGAAACCCTGGAGAGATTGTTGCCATGCATATGCGTCGTCACTTGTAAGAGGAGCAATCAGGATGCAAAAAGTATGCACAAGTTATCTACCTAAGTCTTACTTGTGCCTGCCAATAGCAAATTCTATGGAGACTAATGAGAGCGATGATGACGTTAAAATCATCAAGGAACTCAAATAGGACTTGGATAACAGCAAAAAGACTGAAAGAATGGTGATCTGCATTCTCCATTTTTTCGAGATTTTGTATCATCAGAGTTCGTCTCTTTCATCATCATCCATGGTCTACATTATCACCATTCCCATACTGAATGTTATTGTTCCTTTGAGAGTTCATTTGATGCTTCTTGACTCGTTTGCCCTAAAAATTCCCTTTCGCCCTCTTTCTAGCCATTCATCCTTCGTAGGTAAGTCGATAGCAGTATTCTAATCCATTCATCACCTTCTGCTGAGCCCTTTTCCGAAGATTTACATAAGAGATGCTATAAAGAAGTGCAATTGTTAATTTCAAATAAAAGTGGAAATGCTTCCAGCAAATTAATTTGATTTAAACTAACATTAAAATTCGTTTGATGAATTGAAATTTAAGTTCTAATCAGATCAAACATGGAGGATTACTATGAAAAACCTAAATCATGGGGAAGAGAGATGTACAAGGAATGCTTTGGAGAGGGCAGCATCCAAACCAATGTAGACGACCAACAAGCAGCAAGATGACAGACCCGCGAAAAGCACATACCTGTACATGCCAAGCTTTAAAAAGCTTGAATTGAAGGCAAAAGAGCACGAAACCCTAATTGAGGGCGGTAAGGGGAAGCCTTGAATCTCTCATGGCCGCTTGCTCCTGGTTGTTCTCATAAACACCGTTTAGATGCTTCGAATCCCCATTGACCACCCTCACCGCCGACTTCACCTCTCGAAACTCCCTTAAAAGATCCTCAAATGGCTCAGTTCTCAGCTCTTCAATCGATTGAATGCTCGGCGGGGTAAAATCACGCCGCCTTGGGGTCCCACTGGGAGGATCATCAACCTACACCCACAAACATAAATCAAGAAGTGGTCTCTTTCGGCAAAAACCCAAACCTTTACTTCTGAATTTAACAAGGGATTACCAAATACTCCTCTTCCAGACATTTCCCTGCTTCTGCTTTTATTTCCACGACTCTTTGGTCATGTCCATGTCTCAGTCGTCGAAATTCGTCTCGGCAGGGCCCGAGTAAATGGCTCAACTTTTTCCCACGCTCCATGATCCAGCTTGAGGTTATCTGCCCATCGTAATTTTATCAATCTCTTCTAATAAATGTATATGGATCGTATCTATCTCACAATCTATCTATTAATTTCTCTGCATACGTCTTTCAATCAGTCACTCTGTTTGTCTGTCAACCTCTCTACGTACCAAGCAATCTTTTTACGTATGTTTAATATCTTACGGTCTATGGAGGAAAGGATCTCCTTCGTGGCGGCATGGGCATCGTCTATGACAGATGCGGCGGATGAGGACAGCCTCGCTCGAAGTTGAAGATTGGTTTCCCGTCCCTCTCTGCGATAAATAAACAATTTAAATCTTATTTAATTTTCATGAAAGTAACGTGCCCAAAAGTGATTATTATACCTTAAAACGGAATCAACAGAATCGGCATTTGCCTTCCCAAGGCCGAGGAGAGCATCTTGGGCCTTCGTCCACTGCTCCAAGCCCATTACAGATTTTGCAACACTGCATGATTGAAGCAGAAGTTTCAGAATATGCCAAAATTGCTAAAAATCTTACCTCTTCTAGTTACCAGTCTCTGAGTTCCTCCTGCATGGTGGACTTTTCGAGGTGAACGGAAGAAATATCTTCCTGGTAATGATTTTCAGTTTGGTCCACGTAGGATGCCCAACGGCTCCTAGCCTGAGAGGTGAAATCCCTTGCTGTTTTCATCTCTTCTTGTAATTTACCGTCACTGATAACTGCGCTCTCTCGCAGATTAGAGATCGATGTTTGCAACTACAAAAAAATGAGAAATTGAGGTCGTTATGTATTTAGTGTATTTTCTAACGAATGTAGGGGGGAAATGTACTGTTTCTTTCTTTCTTGCTCTTGAGCTTGCCAGCATCTCTGATATTCTCTCAATTAATTGTTTTTCCTCAATCGCAGCACATTCCTGCATGGATAAACACTTAGACTGGAAATAATCGACTGGAAAGGGAAATTTTAGTTACTGAGAAGAGCGACCTCAAATTTCTTTTCAAGCTCCAGCAATTTCCGATCCTGGGAAAGCTCGAGTCTCCTCCAAAATTGAAAAACAAATTTGACGCATGAGCGTCCAAGGATTTGAAAAAAATCTGAGGTGGTGTTCAGAAATAGATCGTGTGCACTCCAAATTTCTGAGAAAACCCTGTTTTTTTGAGGTCTCAGAAATGTCAAAATTAATTTTGATGAAACTCAAGAAATATGAACTTTTTTTCAAAAAAACTAGGCCCACCGCATGAAGCTGCTCCAGAAAAAAACCGTAAGATTTTTCTCTTGAATGCAAAGCCTACTTCGAAGCTCATTAAGCAGTCCATCTCCCGCCAAAGCAGTCTTTTTGAACCACTGCAACATGGCGGCGGGAGTCAAATGAAATGTTAAAAACCAAAGAGAATAAATTGATTATTCTTAAGTGCGCGTACATCAGAGAGGGCTGAGAAGTGATCTGACACTTGGCCGTTAACTTCATTGAGAATCTTCAAAGAGTTTCCATCCAGCTCAACGAACAGATCACTTAATAACCCGATTCCAGCTCCAAACTCATCTGTTAGCCTCCCAACCCGTCCATGAACTTCTTCGGCAGCCTTTTAATAGATAGAATCAGAATCCTGAATAAATAAAGGTTCTCGCATTTACTATCAACGTACCTGAGTTTTGGATGAGAGGAAGGAGAGAATATCCTCCTCCATTTCCTTTAGTTGGGTTTCCTGCTGTACCATAGAAACTGAAACTGTCTCGTGCAAGGACTTTAATTGCTGGTCTAAGTGAGCTTTAAAGTTCAGAACGAGGGTTTTATTTCGTTCTTCAATCTTATCTTTGAATTCTGCGGACAGAAGGCCATCCGAAATCATGGACATTAAATTAAATGAGAAATCAATAGAAAGGGAAACCAACCAATCTTAGAAAACAAGCCGGTCACATCTGATGCTGCACTCTCTAGGACAGATCTTAGCTCAAAGGCACAATCAAGAAGTGCTTTTTCTGGAGAGAAGAAACAGGATTGTTATTAAGTCATGATCAAATATTAATTTAAACCTTGTCGATTCTTAATTGACATTCAAATTTAACTTTACAACACATATCTGAGTTCTAACCTGAGCTGAGGAGATTGGACACCAGGTATTCTTTTTCTTTGATTGTGAGATTTGCTTGCTTATATTTCTCCTCAACTTCAAGTAAAGTGCGTTCTGTACCCTCAAGTTTTTTCTGCAGTAGATTGATGACTCGGAAGATAAATTATTTTGAATAGGTCCTATTTTAGTTCCCAATAACTTAAACTTGCCTGAGTCTTCTCAAGCGTGTTTCTTAGTTCTGAGGCCAATAGCTGCTGAGAATTATAAAGTTCTTGGAGCCCGATTAGTTTCTGTTCAACAAAAAAATCCAATTATGGATTACTACTTGCTGATCAGAATGGGAACGCAAGAAAACCCTAACCCCTTCAGATACCTTGTCTTTTAGTTCCAAGTCAAGCTCCAAATGCACAATCTTCTCAGTCATTGCCTAAATTACATAACATAGAATATTAAAGGATATTAAAATAATAGATAAATTACAAATTTTGTTCATCATCAACTAAAACTGATAATGTGTCCACACCGACCCAACCTTTTTCTCTGCTTCTTCCTGTACGAAGCGATCCTTGGGCATATAGACACCGTTTTTCTCCCTGGCAGCATACAATTCTGATGAAAGAAAAAATTTATAAATTGAAAGGGCAAACAGGGAAAAACTTCAAAGTAACTGAAATTTAATAAAGGAATGTATTAAGCATCAATATCCAAATAATGGCTACATGTGCTTCAGTAATGCTCTCTCAAACTTCCTCTGAGCCACGAGAGCTCTTCTTTTAGCAGAATACAATTAATTAGCTGGAAGTATATCAAATGGCAGGTGAAATTTTATCAAACATTCAGAAAAAAGGGTAAAGGGGAAGATAGGGTTCAAATTTTATTTAGCGCTGATTCACTTTTGCGTTGGCAGAAGAAACACCTTGTTTGAGGCGATCAATCTCGAAGCAAAGATCCTTGAGCATTGCTGATTTCAACACTTTCTGATTAATCTGGAAAAAATACATTTTTAGAGTGTGCACCGCACAAGAGTATACAAAGTATTCATCAACGGGAAGGAACAAATACTTACTTCTGGTTTGTTCTTGATGCTTTTTGCCCGGTGGGCATAATCCAGAGTGCTTAGAGTCTCTTCCAGACAGTGGATAGAAGGGGAAACAGTGGCAATTATGCATGTCTTTGTCTTCCCTCCCAGTGAATCCCGCAATAATCTGGTCAATTTACTATCCCTGATGCAATAACCGAACATTGAAGTCAATATAGAAACAAAGGATTTGACTTTAATAGACAAAGAAAGACCTGTAGGGAATGTGACCAGAGTGATCAACCAGGGCATTAATGACACGCCCCAGTGTAAGTAGGCTTTTATTAATTTCTCCAGCTTCCCGCGCTCTACCCTAAAGTAAAAATTATCAGCCTCTTATGGCACAGAACGATATGCTGATTTACAGAATTTCTCTTATGGCACAGAACGCAATTTTTTGATTCCAATAAAACATGAGATATAGGGGAATTAACAATAAACGTCTTTCTGTATCATATTATGTAGCATACCTCTCTAGCGCCTGAGCGTGAAATATTCTCAGAACCAGCAAGATCAACCAGATTAAGTTTTCCACATTTTATCATCTCTTCTCCTTCATGAGTACATTCCTTAATGTGAACAGTAATAGAAAAGATGGAATGTGATCGACTGCTCTGTTTATTCAGCAAAGTCTCAGCAGTGCGTCTTTTGGAAGATCCTTTATCCAAAATTTTGTATATCTCTCTGGCTGAAGAGACTATTTCTTCTTCCAGACCCCTGACAAAAACGCCTCCCTTTCCATCTTCCATGAGAGCAATTGGTTTCTTCGATTTATCATCCACAATCTTTAATTCATCTGGTGCCAAGAGATCTGTTATCTCCTCATTGTAAAGTTCTAAAAACGTGACCTTCATGTAGTACTCGGCATTCTGAGCCTCAAGTGTTTCAAAAATTTGCCTAACTGCTCTTGGAATCACACCAGCATCATTTGGAAACTCTCCATTCTGTAGAATCCAAAAAAAGTGTTACTATATGATGCAATGAGGGAAGCTTTCAGTAAATTAAAACAAAGACAATAAGAATACTTTTGCTTTTCTTCCCCCTCCTTCCATTGTGTAGGTTTTTCCAGTGCCGGTCTGTCCGTAGGCAAAAATAGTACAGTTATAGCCATCAAGTACCTCGTTCACAATTGGCGAAACTGCTAAATTAAACAGATCTTTTTGCTGAGAGCTAGGGCCAAACACCTGCGATAATTTAAGGGCTTTCACATAAATATCCACAAGATCTTAATCAGACAACAACATGGATGAAGAGGAGAGATAATTCGGACCCTGTCAAAGTTAAATGTCTTGTCTATAGTTTTATTAGCGATGGTCTGAACAGCAGAAACTTCTCTCCGGTGCTCATTGCATGAAATGACAACTGGAGTATTCAATCTCTTTTCATCCTCGCTTAGAGGCCTGGAATAGTTGAGGATTTGTACAAAAAACAAGAGTCGACATGAAACAAGTACCTAGTAGAAAGTTTTCGAAATGCTAGGGTATTGGGAAACTCACTTGCATCGGAGAATGACCTGAACATTGATCCCCTTATCTCTATCGTGCTTATTATTGGAAAGCCCATTCCCATCATTGGCTCTGTGGTCTCTATTAGACTTTTCACTGGACCTTGGCGTATGTGAGGGGGAGACTGATACCAGATTTCCTTTACTCTGTGCGCTATCCATTTATGGCTGACCTGTATGGATCACTTCGAGCCCTAATCATGAAGAGAAGAAAATATAATAAACGCCTAAAACGAACTGCAAGCGGATACAGATGTCATTGAAAAGAGATAAATGAAATTTATGTCATAGAAATTCCCCAAAAATTCGATAATGGGAGGCCTAAGGCCATCACATTTCACTCATTCACTGATGCGCGATCGTCAAGTTTTTGGATAGAGAAAAAAATTCCGATCGAAATTCAACGACGGATACTTAAAACACGGCTCAAACGACTCACGGAAAAAGTCAACAAACCAGAGCTTCACGTCATAATCGTAAAAAAATTAAAGATGACGCAAAAAAAGAAACGAGCATTTCCAGCAACGGGAGAACGAGTAAGCGAGGCACTTACAAGATCTAAGCGGATGACAAGAAAACGCAAGAACGATCGAGAAGATAGCTACCTCGGAATTCACTTCGACAAAAACAGTGACAAGATTAATCGCATAGGATAGTGAGAAAAACAATGCTGCTATGGAAAGAGGAGAGGAACCGATTACTTCGCAGAGTCCGCTGCAGCAGGACGACGATGAAGACAGAGGAACGGTACGTGAATGGCGTGAGTTGGGGAGGTTGGACACTGTTCCTGAAAGTAATCAAATTATGTGCTTTATTCACGTTGCCGTTACTTCCAAGTCGGTACTTTTTCATTTTCGTTAATTCCTTTTTAAAAAAAGCTTTGACGGCGTCAGCTAACCGTTTCCGTTTTAAACGGACCAGGTATTTTTGAACTACCATAATTCATATTTGTGCACTTTCTCTCTCTCCAAAACAGCAGGAGAACGAGTAACGACTAACGAGTTGGCGTATGAAGGGAGTCTCGAGTCACGTGCAGATGTGCTGGACTGCCGCGTGGGAGTGGACCGGGTAGTTTTTTTCAAACTCAGAAAAAAATTACGAAAAGAAAAAAAGAAAAAAGCATGATCCACCCTGGTCCAACGGCCAGCTATGGCTGTCCACCTGGCAAACTACCTCCTTAAAGCGGCGGGATTGGGCCGCCCATGAAACGTGACGTCAGCCAATCACGGACCAAACAGGTCCAGTAATGGTGTCAGAGTTGACTTACGGGAAAACTTCCTGGCGAGCGAAATGCCCTGAACCGGCTGGGACCATCTACCTGGACCAGCGGGGCCATGCTAGTCTGGATTAGTAGCTAGTGGCCTTCGCCGTCTTACGTAAGTGGACAAAGCCGAAGATAGCCCGGTCCAACCTAGAACTCAACACTTGATGTGAGCGGGTCCATGCCTTTGTTCCTGATGTGAGCGGGCACCAGCTCTGGGACAATCACGACCTGTGAATATGATGTCCACTCATGCATGCAGTGATTGAACATGAAAGGTGGGAGTCATTGCAGACGATCTGTGAGCATGCATTGGTTACGAGAACATGCATTGTCTTCGAGCTTCTTCTTGTCGAGCATGGGAGTCATTGCACACGATCTGTGTGGATTAAATATCAAGGATTCTAATGACTCGAGCTCTGCTTGCTGCAACACAAAGCAAACTTCAAAGTGACCAATCAAGTGACAATTCTATTAAACTCATGGCAAATGAAGACTTGTACTTAGATGATAACCATGTGAAGGGATGGTGATCCTTAACTCTGGTTTGCAATGCTTTCTAATGCTATGCATAGTTTTTTTTTGCATGTAATCGATTATCAAATTTGTCTTTGATTCGTCATTTTTATTACCATCAGTATTCATCATCATCATCGTCGCCATCGTTGTCTTGTCATGTGCCATCGTCACCATCATCGCCTCTAGCAGTGGCATCATCTTTAATGTCATGACCGCTTCATCATCATTTCATCATCCCTCATGTACATTATTACCAACATCATCATTATCAAATGTGGATTTCATTTTTGTCATCTCACATTATTGTCCAATGTTAGATTATTTACAATAGTTTTAATCATGTCTATTTGACTTACTAGTCAATCTAAGATCTAAATAATCCATCATTTAAACCCTGATTCAAAAATTTTTAAATGGATTACTGATTTATTAAAAATAATTTATTGCTTCTTCATTGTCACATGCCTCCAACAAGTGGAAGGAGATCAACACACTTAAAGGAAATTTGGACCCACTGGGCCCATGATAAGGCGATGCATTTGGACCAAATTCAGATGGGCCCATTGATGAGCAGCTTAACTTGTACTTATCCCTTCCTCTTTACATGTCTATTGGGATCTGTAGACACCAGATAGAAATCTGATATGCAAAAAAAAAACTGAATCAGATATCAACAATATCATGCCATATGAGAGAAAATTGACATAAATTGGTGGGAAAAAATGACATTTTCACATCAGTTTGTGTAGAATTGGATCGACACCTTTTTGGTTCCATAATGCAATGTCATGAGCCATGCACATTCCCAACCTCTAGAAATATCCACAAATAGGTGTCATCTCAAAAAATCTCCTCACTTTTCAAAGGGGATCGGAAGCACTAGCTGACATAGTCTTGATTTGTGTCGATCTTCACAAATCTAAGGGCCAGAGAAGGCAATGATGGCTATAAGAAAGAAAGTTACATGGGTTCCGCAAACCTTACCCCTTCTGGTCCTTTTATAGAGTTTGAATTTTTTTTTATATAAATCAAAGACTATAGTATATTTATCCCACGTGTGACTCTCAAGCCCAATACACATTTAGTCAATAATTTTATGAACTTTATTAGTAAGTCCAATTAAATGATTCAATATCTAATATTAATTAGTTAAGTCAGTACCACCTTTATAGACGTCTTTTTATCTATGAACTTTTACAATATGGAGTCCTCTTGTTAGAGACTTTTAAATCAAGGTCAAAACACAACCACCAATCCACAAGATGTCTCTGGTGTCTCAAGTTTAAGGATCACCTATGTAATTGTGACATAAATCAACCTAACTAGGGTTTGGGAATCTGTCATTATAGTAGCATAGATGCCTCAACTATTAGTAGCAACGTGATTGATATTTTGGCCATTGACCCCAAATCAAACAACCAATCTAGGGTTTGTTGGACCCCTTTTTTGGTCTATTATATGGACTCAATCAACAGACACTGATAAGCACAAATTAATGTTTACATTCGTACATCAAAAACCATATTTTTGTATTAATCACTACAAAATAGTGTAAGTATCCTTCTCTCAACGATTAAATATAGTAAAAACATAATGTTAATATTTAAATCCTAACATGCATCTTTTGTATATTTATTTATAGTATGAGACTAACCCCATTAGGCTTATTTGAACTCAAATGGTGAATTTCTTATATTTTCTTGAGTTTATGTGAATAAAAGGACTCAAGAGCCGTACAATGAGAGCATGGATGAAAGTTATCAAGAAGGAGAAGAGTAAAATGGGTCATTCACCTTCTTATGAGGTTGATTGACCACCTCCTTAGAGGAGTCAACCGATTCCACCTTTTTTAGGAGTCTGGTCAACCCATTTTCTTGGAAGCGAAAGGTGGTCTAAATAGTCTTGGAGGGTCAATTTAGGTCATGGCAAATGGAGATGGTCACTAAGGGAAGATAATGTGTGTTAAGAATTGTTTTTCCTCTTCTCAAAACAGTGTCTTGGGAATCTGTTATTGCTTGTAGCCATTGTTGTCATGTTAGATCTTGCCTTCTTCTCCAGTGTGTTTGGCATCAACTTGGTATTAGAGCTAGATAGTCCTCATGTATCCATCCCCAATGATCATCCATAAATGACTACCTCCATCACCAATCCATCCTTTTCCCTATGGAGAGGTATGTTTGTGCAACATATTGGAAGCCATTGGTAATATCAAATCTACCATAGCTATATTCAAAGAAAATATTGACAAATCAAAGCAAAATACCACTCGGTCACCAACAGCTCTATGTAGGCGCCTTCGAAACCACATGCGCATTTAGCACCACTCATGCAGCCTCAAACACCATCGATGCCTTCAACACTATTGCACTACTTGTGCCACCTCTAGCACTATTACGTTTTCAACAACCACGATGGCACTACTTGAAACTCATGTACCGCCAACACTGCTCCCATTTGCCAACACCATCTTGCAATTGTCAACAACGTCTTGCAATTTTCAACAACATCTCCAAAGCTGCCAACAGCCCTAGCATTGTTGCAAGTATCACCATTGCATCTAAACTGACCATCGCCCAAGTGATTGTCTTTCCAAAGATCACCACCAACTCAACAACGACTCAACAAGCTGCCCAAATGTGTCACTGATAACATGCTAAATTAACAAGATAAAACATGATTATTGATGCATTTTATGGTATAAATGATTTCATTTCCATGCGTGTTATCATATTTATGTGTATTTTTCTATCATTCCATGAAAAAGTCATTATAATCTCAAAAATACTTTAAATTAGGGTTAAATATGATAATTTAAAGATAAATAATTAATAACCCATCTTTACTTGAGATTATAGAGGTTTTTAAAGTTAAAAAATGAGAGAAAATGTTTTATAAACATTTATTTATATTTTCTTAAGTTAAAATCCTTAAAAAATAAATGTATTTTTGAAATGGAAAATTAAAACTCTGATTATTTATTAATTTTGACTCTTTAGAATGATAGATAATTAAATTTCGAATCAAACGAAAGAAATTTCGATTAATTTGGAGTTATATTTTGAAAGTTATGAATTTTCTAATTTTTAGGGATTCTTCCGGATTTTTCTGAATTTATTTTCAATTTTTTAATGATTTAAAAAAAAATAAAAAAAAGAGGAAAAAGGGGGTATTTTTCGTGCGGGACCCACGTGGATGCGACGTGACACTCAAGGCCACGTGGCAGCGCCACACAGGCCCACGCGGCGCCTACGCGGCGCGAATGTGACATGATATTTATATTTATCGTAAGTATAAGGGTTATAGTACATATAAGCATTCCATATTTGGAATTTAAGCTAACCTTATAATACGTTGCATCTTATATAACTGTCCTCTTCTTTTAATTGTTTCCGTGTGGGACTAAGTTCCACAAAGTTTTAATTGCGCAGGACACGTGGCTGAAGGATGAACGCTGGATCAAATGGAGAACGATCGAAGCGCGTCGATCGGGTGTACTCACGGTCCACCGGATCGCATCAAACGCATGTGGCTTTAATCAGGAGTTATAACGGCTCAGATCTAATCACGCGGGATGCATCCAAAGCGTCGGATCGCGATCCAACGGCGACGATCAAAGGCGTTTTTATAACGCTTATCACACGACTTCATCTTGACCCTCCATCAAGATCCGACGGCCGCGACATAATCGAAATGGTCCATGATGGACCATTTCATTGTAACTGTCGATCGTTTCGATCAGATGGTTACGCCCAAATACCCTA
This sequence comes from Lemna minuta, assembly GCA_024174645.1. NCBI lineage: Eukaryota > Viridiplantae > Streptophyta > Magnoliopsida > Alismatales > Araceae > Lemna > Lemna minuta. Next base: position 19,561,618 of record CM044102.1, on the reverse strand, counting down.
TAAAAAGAGATGTTCCTCTGAAGTGTAATGCATTCGAGATAGAAATCAATCCAATTGAGTCTCTCGATTCCATTCTCTTCTACACTCATTTCCACATCCACGGAGGGTTTGAAATCGAGATTTGGTTGAGAGACAAAGGAGAAATCGAAGCTTGAACTCCACGATTGCGTTCTTCATATTTTTGACGATTTAAGTGATTAATCGTGTTAATCTGATCGTAATCTTGGGTTAGTGGAGTCGGTTTTTGCTAATCTATCATCCATTCATGTTTAATTTCGATTTAGATTAGGAATTGAAGTTTAATTTCGTTTAATTTTCGTTAAATTCACAATTTATAATTTCGGAAAATTCTCTCTACTTCGATCTTCAATTTCTCCTCGAAATCAAGATCAATTTCGATGATTTTTTATTCCGTGGAAATGATTTGAAGTTCTATTTCATAATCTATCATTTTCCCCAATTTTTATCATCAATTTATTATCCGATTTGATCAATTTCAAAGAGATCATCATAAATTTCCTTATTTCCCTGTGGATTTGACCCATTATTTACCATTATAACCCCTCAATTCGAGTTAATTTTATTAAATTGGTAAGTTTAGACTTTGTTTTGACACGAGACCATGTGAAATTGACGACCTCGCAGTCTCCGCTCGTCAGTCACCGCCACTTCCAATGTAGTCATCCCCATTGCCTCGACAAGCACTATCATCGCGCCCTACAAGCACATCTATTGCCCCTTCATGGGCCAACTCTTCCAAAGCCACCACCAATTCTCCAAGCACCCAAGGCTTCTCCATCACTTTGTTAGGCACTATCTCTGCCCCAGCATGGACCGCCATTGCCCCTCCATAGGTTACCTCTTCCAATGCAGCCACTACCTCTCCTAGAGTTGCCAACAACTCTCCAGGCACACCTAGCTACCAACAGAATGAGCACCTTAGACCCTAGGGTTTAGCAACCCCTCTATTGGCATTAGAGGGGTTTAGAAACCCCTTCATCACATCTCCTGTCATTAGAATCACCTCGACAACACCTTGATATATCGCTTGATGTGTTGTAGGCACCTCTCCTCAATTCCACTGAAAACCCTAGGTGATAATTCAAGCAATGCCAGCCCTCGCCGCCCAATATTGATGAGGAAATTAGGGTTCACAACCCAAATGCCCTCCCAAATTGCATGTGCAGCCCATGATTTGCATGCACATGTGATGTGAACAAAAGAAGCATGCAACCCATGCGTCATTGCCACCCACAACCTAATGATTTTCTTGTACATCATCACCACTATTGTTTGTCTTTTGTTCTTCCCCTTACTTGCAGGATTCAAGTTCTCCAAGTGGAAAGGATTGATGGGGACAAGCATTTTTGCTGCATCATCAGAGCCAAGCCCTGTTTGATATTACTATTTATTTAATAATTCTATTTTATTGTAATTTTCAGCTTCTCTTTCCTTGAAGGCCTGTAAATCGACCACCCATGTAAATAGGCATATTTGAGTTCAGAATCGTATTCTTCTACTCAAGTTAGTGCCCTAGGAATTTGTCTTCACTGTTTTCGCTGCATCATATCCTACCTTCTTTTATGTTGCGTTCTACATCAAGTCAATGTATTTTTCTCTAATAAAAAAATATACAATATTGTTTTAGAATTATCCCAAATTTTTAGGAGGGAACCCATTGACGAAGCAAGACTGCGAGATCGTTGATAACACACGGTCTCGTGTCAAAATAAAGTCCAAACTTAACAATTTTATGAAATTAATTCAAATTGAGGGGTATAATGGTAAATATGGGTCGAATCCATAAGGAATTAAGGAAATTCTTGATGATCTCTTCAAATTTTGTCAAATCGGACGATGAATCTCTGATAGAAATAGGAGAAAATGATATTTTATCAAAGAGGACTTGAAGACGCAGAATAAAAAATCAATGAATTTGACTTTGATTTTGCGGAAAAATTGAAGATTGAAGATGGATGAATTTTCTGAAAACATAAAGAGCAAAATTACCGAAATTAGATTAAAATTACTTAAATTAATGATTCTAAAATGAAGTTAAATTCTAAACGAAGATAGATTAGGATAAAACAAGATCCCTAACCCACAATTGCGATCAAATTGATCCAATTAATCGCCGGAATCAAGGCTATTCATCAAAATCCAAAAATCGCGATTCATGAAGTTCAAGCGTTGTCCTCGTCGATCGTCAAAATCTTGATCTTAAACACTCCTTGGACGCGGAAATGAGTTTAGAAGCGATTGGGATCAAGATATTCAAGAGATTTGGTGTCTAAACAGTTCGATTTACGCGAATTGCTCTTGAATGCTTTACAATCTCGAAGAACATGTCAATTTATAGGCAATTTGGGTGTAACCGTCCGATGAAACGTATCAACGGCTCTGATGAAATGCATCAATGCGAATCGTTACCGTTAAGTCGTGGCCGTTGGATCGCGATCAGACGCATCAGATGAAGCCACGTCGCATGCGTTATAAAACGCATCAAAACGCTCACCGTTGGATCGCGATCGGGCGATCTTGATGCGTTTGAGTCGATTTAATCTCGACCGTTATAACTCCTCACGATCAACGGTCTAAATTAAAACGCATCCGGTGAACCTGATTTCCCCACATACCCCCCTTCACTTAAGTGAAGATCAATGGCTAAGAATCCACGCGCGATCGGACGCTCCTCATGTTGCCACGTCGCCTCCTCTCCTCGATCGTTGATCGCGATCTGATTGGACAGTGCTGATCACGCCACATCACCTGCGCGTTAATAAAATTCAAAAAAATCGATTTTTAATTCCCAAAAATCCTTAGAAATTCATTAAAAATTGAGAAAAAATCAGAAAAATTCTAGAAAAATCCCTAAAAATTAGAAATTCATATCTTTTAAAATATAACTCTAAATTAATTCAAATTTCTTTCATTTGATTAGAAATTTAAATATCTATCATTCTAAAAATTCAAATTTAATAAATAACAAGAGATTTAATTTCTATTTCAACAATACATTCATTTATTTAAGATTTTAACTTTAGAAAATTAAATGAATATTTATAAAAATGATTTCTCTCATTATTTAAATTTAAAAACTACTTATAATCTCAAGTAAAGATGGGTTATAAAATTATTCATCTTTAATTTATCATAATTAACCTTAAATTAAAGTATTTTGATATTATAATGACTTTTTCATAGAATGATAGATAAACACTCATAAATATGATAACATGCATAGGAATGAAATCTTTTATGCCTTAATATGCATTAATAATCATGTATTATCATGTCTAATTAGCATGTTATCACCCATTCCCTTGAGAAGTGGAAAGGGCATCACCCTTAAGGAGAGTGCTCCACTTCATTTGGAGGCAAGAAATGTGTTACTTCTTTAGGAGGGAGCTCCACTTCCTTCAGAAATTGGAAGATTACCACCTCCGTAGGGGAGTCCTATCCACATTCTAAGAGTAGTCATGGGCGATAACACACGTATTTCTGATTTTAAACTTTGCATATTACATGAATACTTAGATTAAAATGAACAGATTTACGTGTTATCATGATTAAATCGTTTAATGTTGCCTTCATTATGATTTTATGATAATTCTTGATTTTTTTAATATTGGAATATTTCTTTTAGATTATAAACTAACAAGGAAATGAATTTTTAAGGCAAAATACATTTTTTGGGATTTTATAAATGATTTAAATAAATTTTATAGTACTTTGAAGATAGATTTCCAATTATTCTAATCATTTACTAGTTATTTATCAGCGTCAGGGGCATAAATGTAATTATCTGACATTATTGGACAAATGTGTGAGCATATCTCCTTAGTTCTCTAGATTTTTTTATAAATTAATATTTTTGGGGGTTAAAATGCAATTTTAATTGTCGCTGGACATAAATGCAAATTTCCATTATAAAAAGATAAATCAGAGGCCGCCCACCAGATCGCGACACGTGTCGCAATCTGGTGGCGCCATCTTAATTGACTTTAAGCGGAATTAGAGAGCGACGTGGCGCTCTCTTATTCGCACGAAGAAGAGAATCTACGGCGAAATTAATAACCGCAGATCGTGAGTTTTGCCTTTTTTCTTTTTTGTCATTTTGTCACTTACTTGTGCAGGTGACGTGGCGCTCTCTTATTCATGCCGTCTTGTTTGACTTCAAGGTGGAATAAGAGAGCGACGTGGCGCTCTCTTATTCGTGCTGCGAAAATTGCCGTAGATCGTGGTTTTAATTTAGTTCTTTTTTGTCGTCTTGTCACTTACGTGTGCAAGTGATGTGGCGAGCATCCGATGGTTGGCTTTCAGGCGACGTGGCATGATCTCGTGGCTTCGCCGATTGAAGAATCCATCAATTAGCTGCTGATGCATCGGACCATCAGATCGACACCCAGAAATGCTTTGACTTGGAATGCTGATATCTTTTAATCTAGCTGTCCGATTGAGCTGAAATTTTGATTGTAGGCTAATTTCACCGTGCTCTTTCCATTTGTATGATTGAACTTTCAACCGGAGCTCTGGAAATCCCAAAATTCAATCTCGACCGTCGGTTTGGATGGAAATCCCTAAACTCTTAAAGTCCTCCTCCTTCCATTCCGAATTTTCTTCTCTTTTGGCTCTCTCTTGACACCAGGTTACCAGCAAGAAGAGGGGAGAATCTTAGGCCCAAGTGATAACATGCATTTATAACTTGAATTCTTATTCTAATTAACTCATATTCATGCTTATTTTATGTGAATATGAGGCATGTTATCATACTTTTTAGGAATTTTCTCCATTGGCATGTCATTTCACTAAAGTTGATATTTATGCATAAATTAGGGATAATTTCATGATTAATAGATGATTAATCTTTTTTTTTAAATTAATAGAAGTTAATCTCTGTTATCGAATGAGTTTTGACTTTAGTAAATATTTGGGAGGATGATTTTAGGATGAATTTATGATTTAGAATGTTTAATGAGAAATGATGTAAGTAAATTATAAGTCATCTTGATTTCTTCTTTCTAAATATATTTTAAATTACATGACATTAAAAATAAAAGAACTTGTGATCCAATGGAGAAAATTTGGATTAAAAAGGAGTTGTATATTTTAAATTATGAATTTCTGAAGTTTTATGCCCTTTTTCCTTATTTTATCTGATTTTTATTTGATTTCTATGAATTTTCTTTATTTAAAAATCACAAAAAAGGGGGTAAGCTTACCGCAGGTGATGACGTGGTGAGCGGGCCCACGCGACGGCTGACGTGGCGCGCGGGACTGCCTCGGGATGCAACGCGACACTATGGCCACGTGGCAGAGCCCGAGTGGCCCGCACGGGGCGCACGAGGCGCACAGTGGCGCGGCCACGTGGCAGGCAGGTAGGTGGAGGACCCACGGGTATAGTGGAGCCCTGGCAACATTGGGGGACGGTAACGCTATGCTTAAATAGGGGGGCTCCCCTATTTAAGCGCAAAATCTCCCAGTATTTCCTCCGTGTGGGACTATGTTCCCACACGGTTTCTCTTTTGCAGGTGACGTGGCGACACGGCGAGCGTCGGATCGAGGCGGAAACCCTCGATCGCGTGGACCGGAGTCCACGCGATCAGCAATTAAGACACGTGCCGGAAAATCAAGTTAAGTGGATGTGATCAAAGGCTTACCTGTTGCCACGTGGCACTTTTTGGAGCGTGGATCTTCCTCGAACGGACGATGATCGCAGCGAGGGTTAATCGCGCGATCGAGGCTGTCCAACCTACCTGACTTCACCGATCCGACGGCCACGTGAAGCCCGATCCGCCTCTCTTCGTGAAGATCGCAGGGAGCGTCGGATTCCGATCTGACGGCCACGTGAAGCACGATCTGCCCCTCTTTCGTGAAGATCGCTGGAGCGTCGGATTCCAATCCGACGGCATAGGCAGCTCGTGGAAGAACTCCACGATCGCGGCCCGATCAAACCGTGATCGCGGCGCGATCGAGCCGCGATCGAGGAGATTTCGTCGGGGATTCGTCTCCAATCGATCGGCAGGCAATCGACGAAGCACTAGCACCACGATTGACGCTCGATCGCGGCCCGATCGTGGCGCAATCATGGCGAAAATCGCGGCGAAAATCGTGGCAAAAATTGAAGCAAAATTGAAGCCAAACTCAAGCTGATTCGTCACGGAATTGAAGCCACGATCCATGCCCAAGGAATCGCTCCCACGAAGCCATGAATCAGCCTCCACGACCGCTTCAATTGGCCACGATCTTCGGGCCAATTTTCCTCTTTAAAAGCATGTATTTCACTTCTTTAATCTTCAACTTTTGATCGACTCATGAAGAAATTAAGCAAGTTTCGAGGAAGGTCTTAAGCTCTCGTGATCCTCTGCTTCCAAGAGTATAGAGACGCAGCCATTAAGGCATGATAATCACGATTTCATATCTTGATTTCATCGAATTTTCCCCTTGAATTCCAAACGTCCACGAGGAAGAATCCAATAAAATTTGCTTCAATCCACGAGAATTGAGGCCCCATTCTTGCAGCAATCGGGTTAGTAGTGAGGTTTGATCGATTATCAAGAGGTAATTTATATTTTTATTAGGTTTAGATCTTTAATTTTGCAAATTAGTTCATAGTGTTCTTTATTTTCCCCAATTCTAGGTCCAAAAAGTCGCTGATTTTGAAAATAGGATATCTCTTTGATTATAGTTCCAAATCACTTGATTTTAGTTTCATTGGATTCCTCTTTTCATCATCTTTCCGTGGATAGCAAATTCATCAAATTCTGATTTCATTTGACCCTCCAATTTGACGTTTGACCAAGGACTGTTCATCTTTCATTTGAAGTCAAACGTTGACTTTCGGGGTCAATTACTTTTGATTTACAAAACAGAATTTGATAATTTTGGTCTTTTTGGATTCCTCTGGTTCTTATATTTCCATTGACATATAAATGGAAAGATTTGGATTTCATTTGACTAGTCAATTTGAAGATTTCCTTTGAGGTGTTCATTTCGGGGATTTTCTGATACTTGATTTTCAATAATTCATACTAAATCCAATTCTTATCCAAAAATCACAAATTATATACCAATAAATTTCATTTTCTCTCTAGTTTCCGAATATATCATTTTCGTAATCTTCTAACTCTGTTTGATTCTCTAATTTTACAGTACACCTACTGTTGGTCAAAGTCAATGCTTTGACTTTGACTTTTGACTTTTCTCTGTCAAATCCGAGATTTCAATTGTTAAAACTTCTTATTTACCTTATTTATATCATTTCAATATCTTACATCTTATTCTCTCTTATTTAAAACTCCTTCTAAACCTAAGTTTGACCAAGTCAACTCTATGATTAAAGTCAACCCTGCTCTATGTGGATCGACCCGATACTTACCCAATACTTGATTATTATATCTTATCTTTGTGAGTTCGGTTTTATAAATTTTGTTTGACCGGCATTTTTGTGTTTTAACGACGCACGAAAACGATCCGTCACCAAGCTGGACGTCGTAGGGATGCCCAAGTTTGCTCTAGAGAAAGAGATTGATAACATGCAATCTTGACATGCAAAAACATGATTATTAATGCAAAATTAAGGTATAAAACATTCCATTCTCATGCATGTTATCATACTTTGAGTGCATTTCTATCATTTCATGCAATTTTAAGTTATAATCTCAAAATGCACTAAATTAGGGATAATTATGTATAATTAAGAATATATTTTAGAATAGATTATTCCCATCTAAATTTGAGATTATAATTAAGTTTTAATGTTAAATAATATGAGAAAATGTTTATATACATTCATTTATTTTTCTAAGTTTTGTTTTTCAAGAAGAAATGACTGTATTTTTGAAATAATAATTTATTCTCTTGTTATTTAAATATTTTGACTTTTTATAATGATAGATAATTTAATTTTAGATCAAATGCAAAAATATGGATTAATTTAGAGTTGTATTTTGAAAGGTATGAATTTTCTAATTTTAGGGATTTTTGTGGAATTTTTCTGAATTTTTCTAAATTTTTAATGAATTTTGAAGGATTTTTCAGAGTTAAAAATTGATTTTTCAAATATTTTATAACGCGCAGATGACATGGCACGATCAGAGCCATCTGATTGCATCGCGATCGACAATCGAGGCGAGGAGGCGACGTGGCAGCGTGAGAAGCGTCCGATCGCGCAAAGATTTAAAGGTCGTTGATCTTCACTTAAATCGATTGGACACGTGGCGAAATCATGGTTCACTGTATCATCTTAATCTCGACCATTGATCGCAAGAGTTATAACGGTCGAGGTTAAAACACTCGAAAACGCATCTGAGGCGTCTGATCGCGATCCAACGGATGCGTTTCAAAGCGTTTTATAACGCGCGATCACGTGGCTTCATCTGAGCACTCCATCTGCGATCCAACGGATAGGAATTAACGGTAACGATTCGCATTAATGCGATCAATCAGAGCCGTTGATCGCTGATGAAACGCTCGATCGGACGGTTACGCCCAAAAACACTATAATTTGAGATGTTCTTCGACATTTTGATGTATTCTTGGATGATTTCACTAAATTGATCTATCTACATCCTTCCATCCTTGAATCTCTTGCTTCTAATTTCTTCTGGACTCGTTTCCACGTCCACGGAGTGATTAAAAGTGAGATTTCGTCGATTGATTAAGGAGAATTCGTCTCTTAAACACCGACGATCGTTTTCAAAATCGCAAAATGAAAAGCCTTGAATCCAGTGATTAATTGGATCATTTCGATCGCTATCTCGGGTTAGAATACATGTTTCCCTCTAATCTTTCGTCATGTATCATCAATTTGTAATTTAGGATCATAATTTAGTTTAATTTAGTCTTTAATTTTGGTTTTTCATTCTTCCGATTTTCGGAAATTTCTATCCACTTCGCTATTTGATTTCTCCGCGAATACTAATCCAAATCGAGTGATTTTTGATTCCGTGGATTCGTCTTTGAGTTATCTTTCTAAATCTACCATTTTTCCTAATGTGTATCACCAATTCATCATTTGATTTGATCAAATTCTAAAAGATCTCTAAAAATTCCTTATTTCTCCATGGATTTAACCCTTATTTACCATTATACGCCTCAATTTGTAATTAAATCATTAAATTGGTAAATTTGGCTTTATTGTAGACACAAGATCGTGTGCGATTGATGACCTCGCGGTCTCGCTACGTCAGAGATCAAGAGGAGCTCGACATCATAGCGGATCAAGCACCACCTGGCCTAGGATTGGCACCAAAAACGGGGTTTGTGTGAAGGTTCTTATGAGAGAACTTCTTGTAGGCCTTTCCAAGGATATTGTAGTTCATCTTCATAAGGGTAATCCATTTTGTCTTCATAAGTCCTACCTAAATCATCAATCCGTCTCTAAAATCATATCCTCCTATTCGATTCCCCTCATCTCTTCATTTTATCATCACTCCATCTCTCTTCCATCTATTCATCATCCCTTCCTAAAGTAGAAATAACTCTATTTATTTCTTACTTCATATCCACCATCTCCTCTCTTCTTCTTTTTTCCATAATTCTTACTCACCCATGAGGTGTTCGATGGAATGCTCCTATGGGGGTAAACCCCTCTATGACTCTCTAGAAACTCCTAAAACACACTTCTTCTCCGCTATTTAAAATTACAGAAAGCCTAATCTATCTAAATCAATAAGTCTCTCTTCTAATTTCTAATTTCTAATTTCCAATTTCCCTTCCTACTATAAGTATCCCTTCATTCTTCTACCTTAGTCACTAAGCCTTATTACCTAGGTTCCCTGAGGATCGACCCTTGCTTGCTGATAACATGCATTTATAAATAGAATTCTTATCCTAATTAACTCATATTCATGCTTATTTTATGCGAATATGATGCATGTTATCATACTTTTTAGGAATTTTCTCCATTGGTATGTCATTTCACTAAAGTTGATATTTATGCATTAATTAGGGATAATTTCATGCCTAATAGATGATTAATCTTTTGTTTAAATTAAAAAAAGTTAATCTCTGTTATTGAATGAGTTTTGACTTTAGTAAATGTTTGGAAGGATGATTTTAGGATGAATTTATGAGGTAAAATGTTTAATGAGAAATGATGTAAGTAAATTATAAGTCATCGTGATTTCTTCTTTCCAAATATATTTTAAATGACATGATATTAAAAAGAAAAGAATTTGTGATCCAATGGAGAAAATTTGGATTAAAAAGGAGTTGTATATTTTAAGATATGATTTTCTGAAGTTTTAGCCCTTTTTCCGATTTTTATTTGAATTTTAAAGTAATTTTTTGATTAATTTCCTTGTTAAAATCGCGAAAAAGTGGGCGTATTTTGGTCCACAGGCCCCGTAACCTGATGTGGCGAGGTAGTGACGTGGCGAGGCAGTGACGTGGCACGCGGGACCACCGGCGGATGCGACGTGGCTCTGAGGCCACGTGGCAGGGCCGCGGAAGGCCCACGTGGCGCACGGGTGACACGTGTCATTTATATCATATAATATACATATAATATACATATTATAAGCCTATTCTTCGAACTGGCTAACCTCTCTAATCCGCTCCCCTATTTATATGCATCATTCCCCTTTATTTTCTCCGTGTGGACTATGTTCCCACAAGGTTCTTACCTTGCAGGTGACGTGGACGCGTGGCGAGCGTCCGATCTCCTCACGAACGGCTACGATCGCGTGGACCCGAGTCCACGCGATCAGCAAAACAACACGTGTGTTAATCTCAAGTTAAGTGGATGTGATCGAAGGCTCACTAGTTGCCATGTGGAACTTTTCGGAGCGTGGATCTTCCTCGAATGGACGATGATCGCAGCGAGGGTTGATCGCGCGATCGAGGCCGTCCAACCTACCTGACTTCACCGATCCGACGGCCACGTGAAGCGCGATCCGCCTCTTTTCGTGAAGATCGCGGGAGCGTCGGATTCCGATTTGACGGCCATGTGATCGCGATCTGCCCCTCTTCGTGAAGATCGCGGGATCGTCGGATTCTGATCTGACGACCATGTGATCGCGATCTACCCCTCTTCGTGAAGATCGCTGGAGCGACGGATTCAAATCCGACGGCGTAGGCAGCTCGTGGAAGAACTCGACGATCGCGGCCCGATCGAACCGCGATCGCGGCGCGATCGAGCCGCGATCGAGGAGATTTCGCAGTGGAATCGTCGCCGGTCGAAAGGACGGCGATCGACGAACCACTAGCACCACAATTGACGCCCGATCGCGGCCCGATCGTGGTGCGATCGTGGCGAAAATCGCGGCGATAATCGTGGCAAACATTGAAGCAAAATTGAAGCCAAACTCAAGCTGATTCGTCGTGGAATTGAAGCCACGACCCATGCCCAAGGAATCGCTCCCATGACGCATGAATTCTGCCCCCACGACCGCATCAATTGCCCACGATCTTCGGGCCAATTTCCCTCTTTAAAAGCATGTATTTTCCTTCTTTGTTCTTCAACTTTTGATCGACTCGTGAAGAAATTAAGCGAGTTTCGAGAAAGATCTCTAGTTCATCGTGTTCCCCCCGCATTTATACTTGATTGCGAAGCAATTGGAGCGGGATTGATCACGAATTTCTCCTTGATTTCATCGAATTTTCCCCTTGAATTCCGAACGTCCACGAGGAAGAATCCGAGCAAATTCGCTTCAATCCACGAGAATTGGAGCCCCATCCTTGCGGCAATCGGGTTAGTAGTGAGATTCGATCGATTATCAGGAGGTAATTTGAGTTTTTATTAGATTTAGAAGTTTAATTTTGCAAATTAGTTCATAGTGTTCTTCATTTTCCCCAATTTTAGGTCCGAAAAGACGCTGATTTTGAAAAGAAGATATCTCTTTGATTATAATTCCAAATCACTTGATTTTTCTTTTATTGGATTCCTCTTTTCATCAGCTTTCCGTGGATAGAAAATTCATCAAATTCTGACTTCATTTGACCCTCCAATTTAACGTTTGACCATGGACTGTTCATCTTTCATCAGAAGTCAAATGTTGACTTTCAGGGTTAATTACTTTTGATTGACAAATCAGAATTTGATAATTTTGGTCTTTTTAGATTCCTCTGGTTCTTAGCTTTCCATTGACATATAAATTGCAAGATTTGGATTTCATTTGGGCATTTGATTTGAAGATTTCCTCTGGGGTGTTAATTTCGGGGATTTTCTGATCATTGATTTTCAATAATTCATAATAAATCCATTTATTATCCAAAAATTACGAAATATATATCAATAAATTCCATTTTCTCTCTAGTTTCTAAATATTGACTTTTAGTAATCTTCTGAGTCTGTTTGATTATCTGATTTGGCAGAACACCTACTGTTGGTCAAAGTCAATGCTTTGACTTTGACTTTTGACTTTTCTCTGTCAAATCCGAGATTTCAATTCTTAAAACTTCTTATTTACCTTATTTATATCATTTCCATATCTTACATCTTATTTTCTCTTATTTAAAACTCCTTTTAAACCTAAGTTTGACCAAGTCAACTCTACGATTAAAGTCAACCCTGCTCTCTGTGGATCGACCCGATACTTACCCAATACTTGATTATTATATCTTGTCTTTGTGAGTTCGATGTTATAAATTTTGTTTGACCATCGTCTTTGTGTTTTAACGACGCACGAAAACGACACGTCACTTACTACTGTCCTAAGTGAGGTATTATAAATGTATTGCATGGATTAAAAACACAAGAACGACATAAATTGACGCAAGTTTTAGTCCATCAATGGGCACCACATATCCACATTCTAAAATTAAATCTCCACCTCGTATTATGGGGAGCCCAAGGGGATCAAATCTCCACCCTTGATTCAAGGTATCATCTAAACTTGAGATACAAAAGGGTTTCTTCTTCATTGGTGGTTTTTGGCTCTCTCTTTAGTAGTAGTCTACTCAAAGGAAAGGGAAAGAATTCGAGGCCCTATCTATTGCATTTCTAAGTGTTCAAGTTATGATGGAGAGGAGATGAAGAGATGGTTCAAGATCATGGCGATCAAGCATCACTCAGCCAAGCACTAGCACAAAAATTTAGTTAATGTGACATTCACATCAGAAACACTCTTTCCCTAAATTGCAAGTGTAAAACTCATATTTCTACATAGTATGAAAGTAGTTCATCCCTTAATTCTTTCTCCTTACCATCTCTAAAATCTTTTCTATTCTCTCCATTCTCATCTCTAATCTTTCTTCTTCTCTCTAAATATATAAATATACAGATTAATATATAAATATTTTTGGGGTCTAAGGTCGATAAACTTTTTTCGAAATTTTCGATCAAAACATTGAATGCAGCGGAATTCATTGAATTGGATATCTGAAACATTGAGGCACCAAGAACAAATGATCTTATCATCTAATATGTATGAGAAAATATACTTACAAGGTTTCCTTGAAAGAGTTCTTGAAGCTATTTCAAGTGTCTAGCCTCTAGCGGTATCCACACAGTCTTTGGATGGTTGGATCTCTTCTTCAAAGCTCTTCACCAAGAGAGAAAGAGAAGAAAGGAGATAATTCCCACAGGGCTTGGATGGGCACCTTGAGTTGTGGTCATTCTCCCCCTATTTATAGACATTTGGTATGCAGATTTTTCATAAAAACCCTCGTAATTTTGTCAATATCCACCAACATCCATAGATGTTATGTGTGTGACCTTCTAGGTCCATATATCTCACTAGTTAATTGTTAGAGAGCTAGTTTTGACATAAATATTATCATGAATTACCACTCGTGTACTTGAGGATTTGACTTTATTTTGAATCATTAATTTGCTGTTATGTGTTATTAATTTAAAACATTATTATTTCATATTTTCCATTACTTTCTTATTGAAACTAATCAGTTTGTTTGATTTTATGAAAAGCAGCTGTAGTTTTTCTTTTAGTATGCCTATGTTTACTTGAGGATTATATTTCGATATGCTTAATCATCCATATGCTAGATCTAGACTATGCAGGTTTAATATTACTGAGGATATTATCGTATCTAATGGAATATAAGGGTTTTAGGGTTTCTGTTTTGTTGTTGCGATTTTGAGAAAATGAGAAAAAGGTGAATTCTTGAGAAGTGCAAAAAAATCTCCTCTCTGGTGATTGTGATCAAGAAGACGACAAAATCTTGTGTCTTCCATTTTCTTTCTTCATGGCGGCGGAGGAAAAACGTCTTTCTGCAGCTCTCTGATGATGATTTGTGGAATCATCTTCGACATTCACTCAATCTCAAGTTCCTTCCTTCTCTAAATCACCTCTCGTATTTAAACCTTGAGTTTTCTTCTCGTTCTATTTTATTTTCTTCACAGATCATTCTATTTCCCTTTTGATTTTGGGGTAACGAACATCCATCCATTTATCATCATTTTTTTGTACTCTACTCATTCACTCACACCTTTCTCTGTCATTAAAAATTGATTGTCCTCTAATCCAGTTTTATGTTCGATTTCGATGTATTAGAGTCATGCTAATTAAATTACAATAAGTGTCTCTCAATTAAATCTGCAGTCGTTCGATTTATCTCATTGTGTTCATTTCATTTTAATTCCTATCCCCGACTCTAGTTCTCTAATAAAAAATTTAGCTTTCCTTTCTTGTCTCTATCCACTGCTCTTCTGTGTTCATAAATTCTCAGACATGGCAGTAGATCGTTTCCTCTTTGTTTGTTCTTTTTTCACTCATCTACGTATTAGACTCCTTCAAAAGTTCTAATTCTCACATTACATATGAGTGTACAATTAAGCCATTTTATTATATCTGCACGCATTCATTTCTTTGAGATTGTATCATTCAGGTTGTTTTTTTTATAGTGTTCAATTTAATTTTGAATTGACTTTCACTTGATTTTTATAATTTTTTCGTCGACTTAACAAACTACTGTTACAGTCAACCTAATCTCGACATAGGTGTAGTGAGGTACACTCTGTCATTTACAGTGTAATTGTGATTACCTTGATATCTTGCTGTTCGAGATTGACAGAGTGGTATGTTCTCTACCTCATTTGATTATTTCATTAGATAGCTTACACTGGATTTATTCTTAGTTAATTAGTTGTTAAAATTCATTTTATATGCAATGATAATATTGTCCTTCTATTGAATATGTTATGAGTTAATTATATATTAACATTCATTTCATCTGCAGTGATAATATTGGTTTGTCTATTGAACATATAATCAATTAATTAGTAATTAAAGTTCATTCTATCTTGCATTTATAACTCTGCTCTCTACATTGAATCTACTTCATGTTAGTTAGTTACTAAGTTCACTCTATTTGCAGTGATAATAGTGATCTAATTATTGAAGTTATCTTCAGCTAGTTAGTTGTTAAGTATACTCTATTAAGTGGTAACTAGTCAGAGTTAGCCATCTGTAGTCAGAGTCAACCATATTTAGCATAAGTCAACCACATTAGTCAGAGTTAATGATATTTAGCCAAAGTCAACCCGTCATATTCAGAGTCAACTATCTTTAGATAGAGTCAACCCTAGTTAGTCACAGTCAACCGTCGTAAGTCAACGTCAACCCTAGGTCAAAGTCAATTGTATGTTAAAGTCAACCATAAGTCAAAGTCAACTACACATCAAAGTCAACCATAGGTCAAAGTCAATCGTATGTCAAAGTCAACTATAGGTCAAAGTCAATCATAAGTCAAAGTCAACTATAGGTCAAAGTCAACCATAAGAAAAAGCCAGTCATTTGTTTAGAGTACTCGAGAGACTTAGGATACGTGTCTCTCTACATAAATTATTCATTTCTAAAGATCTTTTTTGTTGTTTGTGGTATTTCACATATTTAGGCTTGTCTAGATAGATATATAAATATATATATACATATATATGCATTAACACATCCTCTCAGGTATTTGATCGAGTTTCACTTGGTTGAAACATTGAGGAGTTGACTCTCGAGAGCGAGGAGTCCAAAAGGAACGAGAAGATAAGTTCTTACATTGCCAGTGATTGACGGCACGATCAGAAGAGGCAAGACAAGACTTGAAGGGAGACACGATCGTGGGAGATTGGCCTGAGGGAGTCAGGGCGTCTAGGAGCCGAGAAGGTCGAGGCCTAGAGGGTAGTGTCATTAGGGTCAGGTAAAGGTGAGTGTTAGGGTTGCAGCTGGGGGCAAACCTAAACCCTTATATTAAACATTGTCCTTCACCCATTTGAAGGGTGATAGGATTAGGTTTATTTTTGGTAAGATTGGAGGCTCCGAGTTGATAGTACTCGGGACTGGATTAAGGGACATTAGGTCCCCCAACCAATATAAAATCAGTCGTGTACCGTGAGGCCGAGTGGAGAGTGATAAACAATGAATCATAGCAAAAGGTACTTAAAAATACATAAGTAATCAATACTAACTAATTCATCCCCCCTTTTAGTTAGTATCACCACCATATTGGGACTCCATTAATAACTCTATCAACCAAATAACACTTTATTGGTCAACCTTAATTAATAATCAACATCAACATATAGATTAATTAATCAAGGATCGATTTAACCCAATTGATTGGTTGAGTTGCCAGCCCGTTGGGTGCCAAGATACACCACGTACTCTAAGAGATATGGAGTATGTAAGAACTCACTTATGGAATATTTCTATCATCAATTATCATGTATGTATAATCATTCATCCACATGAGACTCATGAATGACTTAGGGTACAGTTAACTATCAAACCATAATCAATCACTCAAGTTAGTATTGATGTGTGTAGAAAATCATCGGGAACTCCTTCTCTGATATTTCTACTACCTTGGCCAAGGATTTTATCACATCTCATTCCTTGAGTCAATCTCCTCAAATACTGAGGGTGGATGATCCCATCTTGATCACACAATCATCTTCATGGACTTCATGTCGTATCCAATATATGACATTTTAGATATCCCCTGGCTAGGGATTCATAAGTCATAATCAAAACACGATCATCCATCCATAAGATGTCTTTGGTGTCTCAAGTCAAAGGACCACATATATAACCATGACATGAATCAACTTGATTAGTAGTTAGATATAATTACCATTCATGGATTCATACTGATCAATTCAATGAACTCTTTCTCCAAAGAGCAATCACTATCTATCCTTAGTGTCTCCACACCGATGGCTACAAGATCAGTCATACTCATCATATGACTTTGATTAGATAGTGTTATTCTTTCTGGATAATTCGATGTCCTTCTCTAATATCCTACGAATAAGAATTTTTAGATCATATGTTTAAAGACTAGTGATCACTATATTATGATCTCATCATAATTCACTTAGTCATTGCATATGTTCATGGAATTCATTGTAAATATCACACAAGAATGATAATGAATAAATTTCATTTCAATGAACATAAACAAGATGCATGGAAGTGTGATTGGCTC
Source organism: Lemna minuta (assembly GCA_024174645.1). Lineage (NCBI taxonomy): Eukaryota > Viridiplantae > Streptophyta > Magnoliopsida > Alismatales > Araceae > Lemna > Lemna minuta. The sequence continues at coordinate 19,544,239 of CM044102.1, read as the reverse complement.
ATAGGCCACATAATATCCATCAAATATATCATCTAGATGTTTTAACTTATCACCCATCACTAGCATAAAACATCTATAAAAAAAAATTTTCATCTTCCGCCTTTCCCTACTTAGAAGTATTTCTTCTCCCTATAGTATTCAATAAATCTCATTACTTAGGCTCCTAGAGGATCAACCATTAACCAGCATACCAAGGGAGGAAATATAAATTTTTTTCATGAATTTAAGACACAAACAATTACTGATTAGAACTATAATTTGAGTTTATCAGACACCCTCTATCCGTTGCTTGACTCTTTAACCTTGAGCCCTAAACCTAGTTGAAAATTAATTACAACCATCTATGGGTTCATATACACTAGTTCATTTAGAATTTTTTCTCTAAAGTTCATGATAACATGAAATTATATAATTATTAATGCAAATTAAGGCATAAAACATTCCATTCTTATGCATGGTATCATACTTCGAGTGCATATCTATCATTTCATGCAATTTTAAGTTCTAATCTCAAAATGTAATCTTTTAGGGATAATTATGTATTTTTAAAAAATATATTTTAGAGTAGATTATTCTCATCTATATTAGAGATTATAGTTGGGTTTTAATGTTAAATAATAAGAGAAAAATACTTTTAATATACTAATTTATTAATCTAAGCTTTTAATTTTTAAGAGAAATAAGTATATATTTTTTTAAAAAAATTTGTTCTCCGAGTTATTTATTGAATTTGACTTTTTAGAATGATAGATAATTTAATTTTTGATCTAAAAAAATAAATTCGGAGTTTTATTTTGAAAGTAATGAATTTTCTCATTTTTATGGATTTTTTATGAATTTAATTCAATTTATTTTGAATTAAAATGAATAAAAAATTCTATTTTTATTGCGTGCTAACATGGCTGCTAATGTGGCGCGGGCAAAATAGCGGCGCCACATGGTGGGGTATGAAAAAGTCATGTGTCACAGACGTGTACATGTGCTCGCGTGTGCACATGTGTGTGCGTGTGTGTATGTGTGTGATTAATGAGAATAAGCGCCCTTTTTCAGGATTTTTGCTAACTCATTAATCGCAAATTACTTATATACCCGTTGTATTTTAATAATTTTCTTCATATAGGACTATTTTCTTATGTTTATATGCACAAGTGATGTGGCGACATGTGGAGCGCCCGATCGCGCGATTTAATCACGATTGTCGATCATCACTAAAGTGAGGGGGTACGCGGTGCACTTTGATTTGTCGATGAATCATTTTAAAATGGTTTAATCTCAGCTATTCATCTAAGGAGTTATAACGGCTAAGATTAAAACCGTTCGGTGGACCCTGTGGACACGTGGATGTATCCAGAGCGTCAAATGAAGATCAAATAAAAGGCGTTTCATGTGTTTCTTCTTCATGCGCGACGTGACAAAATCATATCGATTCATCTTTGATCGAATAGATGCGATATAAACGTAACAATTTGCATCAAATACATTTCATCATAACAATTGATCGAAGATTAAATGCTGATTTGACAGTTATGCCCAAATCTCCCTATAAATTACATATTCTTTAACGATGTAAGACATTATTAGGTGTTTCAAGTAATCGAATTTTTTAGACATCTCAATCCTTGAATGTCTTGCTTTCTTTGTCTTCTATATCAATTTCCACATCCAATGCGTGTTTGAAAGTGAGATTTTGTTGAGAGAATAGAGAAAAATCTCTTCTTCAATGCCAACGATCATCTTCGAATTAATAGAATGAAAAGCCTTTGATCCGGTGAGCAATTGGATCAATTCAAGCTGCTATCTCGGGTTAGAATTCGTGTTTTCCTCGTAATCTCTCTTCCTATAACATTAGATTTTATTTTTGAATCATATATTAAGTTAATTTTGAATTTAATTTTGATTTTTCGCTCTCTTTGTGTTCGAAAAATTTCTACCTAATTCGCTTGTTGATTTATCTATGAATCTTGATCCAAATTATGTGATTTTTGATTTTGTTGATACGTCTTCAAGTTGTCTGTTTAAAAATATCAAAATCCTTAATTTCTCACCTCGATTCATTGTTTGATTTGATCAAATTTTAAAGATTTCTTTAAAAAAATACCTTATTTCTCTGTTGATTTGACTCTTATTCACCTCTATACTATCTAATTTGTCATTATTATCAAAATTGGTGAGTTTGAGAATTATTTTGACGTGAGTCCGCATATATTCAATGACCTCGCGGTCTCGTCTCATCAATATTTTAACACTTCCTAGAACTCCATTAAAGAGAGTAACATTCAACCCATGGATGAGATTGTCTCTCTCTCTCTCCACGCACAAGAAATATCATTTCATCTCTCATTTTCAACTCTTTTCATCATAAACATCTTGTAATATCCAAAGAAATGCCCATTGCCTTGTGAGTGAGAAAAAAATTCAAGAGGAACATTGACATCTGAGATAGAGAGATAGAGAATTAAAGATCTTGGAGATTTTGAGAGAGAGATAGAGAGGAAACTTAGGGTGAAAGAGATGGGGTGAGCAAGAGGACAAATATTTCGGAGATCAATATTTTCAGAGATGGGGGTGAAGGAAGGGAAGATAGAGAAAAGTGAAAACTGTCAGTATGAGACACTAGGCCTATTAGAGTAAAGCCTACAAGGGGTCAGCTGTTAAGGGGCCTTAGTCCCACGAAGGCATATATTTGTTTCTCTTCTTCTCTATATATAGAGGCATGTACTTGTTAACATAGGCAAAGGAATATATATATATCGTGGAGATTAAGACAGAGGAAGGAGGAGTATTAAGAGAGAGACCTTGAAGATTTAAATAGATGACGTTGATATCATGAAAGAGATTTGAATGATTGAGATGATGGTTGGAAAAAAGAGAGAGAAAGATCGAATCTTAAGAGTTAAACAAAAACAGAACAAAGGTTCATTGTTCATTTGTTTGAAGGACCTTGAATGATGGATATTGGGTGAAGGTCAAACCTTCAACCCTTCGCAAGAAGTTAATTGACCAATGCACAAAACAATTCTCGCAAATTCACATTAAGTATATATGGAAATAAAAACCATGGAATCAGAGAAACAAAGAGCGGAAAGAGGCGACCAAAGTGAGATGCCGACCGAATTGAAGATGAGAATTGAGATCTGTCACTACTTCCACTACAAAAGAAACAATTGGTTGTCAGTGGATCTACATAGTTGTAAGTGGATCCACTACCTATTTTTATCATTTTATTAAAAAAAAGGAATATATATATATTTATATATTTCCAAATTTTGTCATTTACTAGGTTGCTTGATTTTAATCGATTTTGCCAATTTATTTTATTAAAATTGAAAATTGAGAAGCTGATTTTTGTAGCCAGTCTATTTACCTTGATCATGACGGCCTATCCGCATCCGTGAAATCTGATCATGTGAATCAGATTAAATCTGGAGTTTGAGTCGCACGCCAGAGCTAAAAAGGGCACATAGGCAAATAAATAAATAGTAGGACTCTCACGTAAGAAAAAGTTGCCCTTCATAAATAACTAATCATTCTGTAACCAATCAGTCACTGCAGTAACATATCGCTTTCCTTTGTCACAGTCTATCGATTCAGGTACAAACGCAATTATCAAACATCCAGGTTCTCCGGACGAAGATCTGGCTGGACGATCACCCGACTAATTAACAATTGCCACGTGGATCCACGTGGAGACACCACATCCTTCTTATCGTCTGCCACGTGCTGCCACGAGCACGCGCCACGGATAGAACAAGGGTAACTCCACCAATACATTAAATGTTGGGGTCATATGGCTTCGAAATCCGGACGGACGTTTATAAATAACAGCGTAGTTGCTCGACTTCAAAGAGAGTGACGTGGACGAAAGTGATAGGAGGGGGGATGGGATCGGGCGCAATCCGCCAATTTTCGTGATGTTTGGGACTACTCGGTTCGAGATCCGTGAGCCGGTCCCTCTTGCAAGTCGCAATCTTATCGGAATCCGTGGCTGAAAGAAGCAATTTGTGGGGAAAATGAGGGCGAAGAGTCCTTATCGTCTGCTAGAAGTTCTTCACTGTGCTCACTGCAGTATTGGCGATTGGAGTACCATGGGGGAAGGCGAAATTCCCTCCCGCGCAGGTAATTACCGTCTCCCGAGCATTTGGAGGATATTTTCCTCCTCTTTTATCTCTGCTGCAGCGTCTTGGTCGGTCTGATAATCTTTTTCTCGGTGCTGTAGGCCAAGGTTCGGTCGCTCGGCTTTCTCTATGATTCTAGAGAGACTCTGAGAGAAGCTGCGAAGCAGGACTCCTCTGTCGAAGGTACTACTGTTCGACAACGCAAGATTCTGCCGCAATTGTTGCTCGCTTTTCGATTCGTCTTCTTTCCGTTGCGGAAAGTCTTAACTTTTAGGAAATTCTTTTCTTCTCGAGTCATAAACGGTCCCGGCACGCTTCGAGACCTAGTTTTCTGCTTGGATTTAATCACGCGATGAATTCTAAAATTCTCGTATGAGAACGATCCGGCGGCTCTACGGACACTTTTTTTTGCTGGGGAATTCGAAATTTTTGTCCGTCTTCAGCGAACAGATCAGTTCTCCTCGACCTCCATGGGTTCTCGGAGCTCAGTGGGTAAATGATGGGGTCGTTTTTTCCGTTTTAACGGTCTTATGTGAAAAGCCAGAAATACCCTTACATTAGCGGATAAAGCCCTCGTATTATCCTCCAGAGACTTAGGCGGGCATTGCTTTATTAAAACATTTTCAACGACTAAGAAACTTTTTCATCATTCCATGGCAGCGAGATTAACAAGGGTACGCCACGTGGCATGGAGAACCGACCGAAGAAACTCGTTCCCGCCCTCGAGCGTGACGCGCGAGGATCTCTAGAGATCTTCAAGCCCTCGGGACTCTCCACCGCTTCACCACAGCCCCCGACTTTCTCCTCTCCGTACGGCGGCTGGCTCCCTAAGCCGGAACCGCGCAATCCCCCGGAGCGCCCTCCGTCGGAGGACAATGTTCAGCCCTGGATGGCCATCTCCGAGCAGCAACCGATCAAGACCACCATCACACTCTCTAAAGGAAACGGAAGCGTCCTCAACCGATGACAAAGAGGTCGCTGCTGCGACAAAGAGGGCGGCTGAGTGGGGACTAGTGCTGAAGACGGATGAGGATACCGGGAAACCGCGAGCTGTAGTGGCCCGAACGTCTGCCGAGGAAATTGGGAGGGGAGGACAGAGGTATTCTGGGGCCTCTTATAGAAGCTCTGAAGACTCGGGATCCGCTGTAGCCAGGGATAGTGGGGGCCTTCCCAGGATTTCTGAGGATCTTCGCGACGCGCTTTCTGCCTTCCAGCAGACTTTCGTGGTTTGCGACGCGTCGAAGCCGGATTGGCCGATTTTGTATGCTAGCGCAGGGTTCTACAAGATGACGGGATACCTTGCCAAGGAGGTCATTGGCAGGAACTGGTAAATTTGCGTAATTTGAAATCCTTTAGCCGGGTTGTCGATTTTTCTCAACAGCATTTTTATGGTTTAACGTGCAGCCGATTTCTTCAAGGATCAGGGACTGATCCTGATGAAATAGCGAAAATAAGGGAAGCCCTTGAGGCAGAAACGAGTTACTGTGGCCGTCTGTTGAACTACAAGAAAGATGGGACTCCGTTTTGGAACCTCCTGACCTTGGCGCCAATCAAGGATGAGTCGGGCATGGTCCTCAAGTACATTGGGTAATCAGTTTCACTAGTTCACGCAAAGAAACCCCCATTGATTCAGTTTCTGTAGTTGGCCGGTACAGCAAAACATGCCCCAATTTTAACGTTTTATTTCCTTTCAAAACGTTTTAGGATGCAAGTAGAGGTTAGCAAGCATACTGAAGGGGCCAAGGATACAATGCTTCGTCCTAATGGACTACCCGAATCCTTAATCCGTTATGATGGTGAGCTCCACTTTCCTTATGTATTATCTTATTAGTACTCTTATGATAAAGTATCGTGATAAACGATGTGTGGCGATCACTCTTGCCTTTATTTTGTTTTTTGCGTCTGTTTTTCCAGCTAGGCAGAAAGATATGGCTTCAAGCTCGGTGTGTGAACTGGTGTTGGCTGTTAAAGAACCGCACAGCCTGCTAGAATCAGAAAATCGTCCGTTTAGAAGGAGTTCTGATGGCGCTGCAGAGTTTCTGGGGTCTGAGGCCATCAAATTAAGAAAGTCGGGAAATTATACTCCTCCAAAAAAGAGCCCCATGGGAAAGATAAATGAGCTTCCAGAAGGAGAAGCCAAATCGAAAAAATATGGTCTAGGTTTCTTGATGAGGTACAGATTTAGTTGCTTTATATTCTTATTTGTGTTTGTCATCATTTTCGATAATTTTCAACATTTTCCTTATCATAACTCATTCTTTTCGTATGCATGATGGTAAGTGTCAAGATTAAGCTTCCACCTTCTCTTAATCCTCAATGGATTAAGAATAAGCATAGACAGAGTGAAGAACAGAAGTTGAGAATGTAAGAACTTAATTTTATTGAACGCACATTTTCATATTTATAATAGCCACTGTTGAAGAATAGTAGTGTTCTGGGCCAGAAGGAGAGTGTAACTCATACATAGTGTGTATATATACAGGTTGAGGTGACCGTTGAGTTACAACAGTCATATTCTAAAGGTCACCTAGTGATAGGGTATAAAGACAAATAATAAAAGGACATAAGTACAATTATTTAACTTATGAGGTAGAAGTGTTCTATTGCATGTTTGTGAGAGCCACAACTAACTGTTAATTGTAACGGTAATCAGAACGGTTACATATGTATAATTACATATAAGTCAAATTTTGACACTTCCCCTCAAGCTGAGGAGTGAATATCTATCAATCCTAGCTTGCTCGTCAGCTTCATGAACTGTTCCTTTGGCAATCCCTTGGTTAAAGCATTTGCTCGCTGTTCAGAAGATTGAATATAAGGAATATGAATGTCATTCTGCTCCAATGTTTCCGTGATGTTGTGTCTATCAATGCTAACATGCTTCATCCGATCATGTTGTACAGGGTTATGGGCAACATGAATAGTAGATTGCTTATCACAAAAAATATTACTTGAACTTTGATCTACATGAACTCCACCTCTCTCAATCTTTAGATCTTGTAATATCCCTTTGATTTTTTTTTGAAGAAGAGGGAGAAGGGCACCCCGAAACAGTGCCCCCCCGTTGTCATTGAATCAATGATAAAGGATACAGATCATGAGCTACAAGGGTCCAAAATTCGAGGGGCCTAGACCACCTCAGAGCCAAAAAGACGCAAACCCCCTCGCGCTGTGCAGAATAGCATCAGCGGACGGGGTACGGCCCTTCAATATGACCTCGTTCATATGGATCCAAATGGACCACAATGTGGCAAAAATAGTTTGCCACTCAACTTCGCGACAGAGTGTATCGCCGCCGAGAGACCGCCAGAATGCCTCCTTTGATCCCTTTGATCCACATTATCTCAGTGGTCCATGTGCTAAGGCCCTAAATTCTGCCTCAATTTTGGAACGTGTTTCTACATCTTGTTTTTTTGCTCTTCCGTGTAACTAGGTTCTTAGCAAGAAATATGCAATAACCAATAGTTGACCTCCGATCAGACGAAGATCCTGCAAAATCAGAGTCGGTATATGCATCTAGACGGATCATACCTTGGCATTTGAAGTATAGTCCCCAATCCACTTGTGCCTTTCAGATATCTGAGTGCCCATGTGTACTGCTTGCAAATGAGATATTCTTGGACTATGTCTAAGTATATTGACAACATATGATCTGTCTGAAAGAGTGTGTGCTAAGTAAATTAACCTCCCAACGAGCCTATGATAATGTCCTGTAGTAGTCTACTGTTCATCCTTATTTAGGTTTAATTTATGATTCACTTCAATTCGGCTTTTTACTGGTTGATAGTCCATAAATCCTGTTTCAGCTAGGAGGTCAAGAATGACCTACTTCAATCCCTAGAAAGTATTTCCTCCTGCCTAGAATTTTTACAGTAAACTCTCCATCAGTTCTTGCTCCAACTTAACTCTTTCTATGGAATCATTTCTTGTAATGATGATGTCATCAACATATATTACTAATACAGTAAGTTTTTTTAATCTGTATGTTTATAGAATAAGTGATGATCTCCATTTGATTGAAAATAGACTGCTTTTTTCATGACTTGAGAGAACCTCCCAAACCAAGCCCGAGAAGACTGCTGAAGGCCTTACAAGGCTTTTCTCAATTTACATACTAGATTAGTATTTTGTATATTAGAATATTCATGGAAGAATCTTCATGTATATTTCTCTTCTAATTCCCGATGGAGGAAGACATTTTTTACATCATATTGCTAATTCTATTATAATTCTAACAATATTGATTTTTCCTACTGGAGCAAAGGTTTCCCCATGATCTATACCATGTATTTGACCATAACCTTGGGTCACTAATCTTGCCTTATACTTTTCTCTGTGTTCATCTAACAGATACTTTACAGTGAATATCTATTTACATCCGATAGAACTTTTTACGGGAGGTAATTGTACGATGTCCCATGTGTGGTTTGCTTCGAAGGCCTTTAATTGTTTTGTCATAGCTTGTTTCCAATGTAGAATAGTGAGTGCTTCATGAGAGTTCTTGGAAATATATTCATTCTATAGTGGTCAAGAATGCCTTGTGTTGATGTGCTGCCTTTGAAAAAGTAAGGTAACTATGTAAAGGATAAGGTGTGGTTTTTCTTACTGTTAAGATCTTATTTAATTGATCTGTCTGTGCAATTTCCATACCTACATTCTATTTCCCATCTTGTTGTTTCCCATTCATTTGAGAATGGTCACTCACAATGCATGGTGGGCTTATTTCATTTTCAGCATGTGGATTCTCCATTGTCATTTTTCTTTTTCTGGTATCCACTTGAGTATAAATGGGTGCTTTGCTATAATTCTTTATTTCATCTATGTTTTCTACCAGTTCTTTCTCTGGAGGAGAAGCTAGTTTTCAAGCTATCATTCTCTGATATGCCAGTTCAGATACAGTTATAACTTATTTTGCTATGCGGTTGAGACTCCCTTTGATGAAAATCTGAGGTTTTATCCATATTGTCAATTGAAATCAGATTCTGATTTTTCTGATAAAACATATTCAATTCATTGAATGTGACATTGCGGGATACTATAATTTTTTTGCTGGTCAGGAAATAACATTTATATACCTTTTTGTGTATTTGAGTATCCAACAAATGTGCATTTAATCACTTTGGATGATAACTTATTTGGCTGATTGGGATAGAGGTGTACATAACACTCACATTGAAAGACCCTTTGTTGTAGATCATTGCTTAGTTTTATCAAAGGTAGGGCTTTTGAGAATAATTGCAAAGGAGATTGATTGCCTAATATATGGCTTGCTATCCTATTTGTCAAATATGTAGTAGTTAGCATGGCTTCTCCCCTAAAGAAGGAGAGGTGCATTACTTTGAATAAATGAATGTTACTATGGCTTCATTTTCAGTCCTAGTAAACGGACGCGCCAAGGGGGGTGGTTTCAGCCACAAAGGGGCATCAGACAGGGCTATCTGCTTGCACCGTTGCTTTTCATACTGGCCGTTGACGACTTGTCTATTTGCACGACAAAATTGTGCTCTTGGGGCTATCTATCTGGATTTCATGTGGCGGGGACCCCGAAGGGAATACCGCTGCCCTAATACGCGGACGACACAACGTTCTTCATCCAGGGATCTGAGACTGCGGTTCACACCATCTCTAGCATGATGGACATCTTCTCCGATTTCTCTAGGTTACAACTAAATTGAGCCAAGTCTATCTTTGTGGGCTTCGGGCTTTCCACATAGGAGGCGTCGAGGTGTGCCGGACACTTAGCGACATCAATCGGGGCACTCCATGTTTGATACCTGGGACTGCCATTGACAGACATGTGACTCCGAGTACAAGACTGGCAGCCGGTACTCGAGAAGGTAGATGCCAGATTGGGAGGTTGGCGGGCGCGTATGCGCTCGCGCGGAGGCCGGCTAGTTTTGGTGAAGACAGTCCTCTCCGCCATCCCGACCTATTTTATGTTGGTCTTTTGAATGCCAGTGGGGGTATGACACCGACTAAAGGGGGCTATGAGGAGTTTTTTCTGGCGTGGGACAGATGCCGCTTGGGAGGATGCCCTTGTCGCTTGGAGCACGGTATGCCGGCTCGTCGCACATGGTGGCCTTGGCGTACGTCACCTTCAACACACCATCACGACACTGTTGAGTAAGTGAGTGATCTGGGTGATGAAGCCATTCAGTGACATGGTCTTTATGCTTCTCCGCGAGGCGTACGGGCACTCCTTGGACTGGAGCAAGTAGGCGACCCTGTGCCGTGGAGACTCACATGTTGTTGCGGGCCTCTAGGAGATTTTCCTGTTTGTCCGGCCCTTCTTTAGGTCGCAGCTGGGAGATGGGGCACATTTTGATTTTGGGAGGATGACTGGTCCGGGCTAGGATGCTTGGGTGACGCTTTTCCCCGCCTCTACTCACTAGCACGTGACCCGGTAGCCACAATCCGGACAATGCAAACCGGCGCCAGGACTCCAATCCTACCCCGAGCTTTGTCTGACTAGAGGTTGGCCGATTTCATGTCCATGGAGATTCGCCTCGCCAACTTAAGACCGCTCGCGGAGATTCAAGACGCCTGGCTCTGGCGCCAATTCAGGTTTTCAGCCAGGGCGGTATAGTGCCTTCTTCGAGGGCAGGCGCCCCCAAAAGCCGTTTCGCTCGTCCGACACTGCCGAGTAATGTGGAAGCAACGGCTTCCGCTGAAGATCCAACTCTTCGGCTGGCTACTTTTACGCCGCTGTCTGATGACGAGAGCCATGCGCCGTCACCAGTTTCGGGAGCCGTCGTGAGCTGCCCTCTATGTGATGGGGAGGAGGAGGACTGCTTCCACTTGTTCTTCACTTGCCCAATGGTCCATGAAGCATGGCGGGCGGCGGGGGTTGCTCATCTCGTCGCGTTTTCGAACAAGGCTTTTTGGAGCTCTCTCGTAGATAGCTCATTCAGACGGGAGATGGATTGGAGGCGAGCCTTCGCCACGTTATGGGTGATCTGGCTCTACAAGAATGAGGTCATCTTCAGGGACGTACTTCTCTCCGGCGATGCCATTCAACATGCCGCGGGGGGGTTTTTCTTTGTCTGGAATAGAGGTGGCTCAGGCCCCTCATACCTTGTACCCCTGTAACAATCAACGTGTATCCTTGCGTCATTCTATCAATGACATTAGGGGGCACCATTTCAGGTGTTCCCCTCCCTCGTTTTGTAGAAAAAACTTCGAATAAGTAATGCCCTACCCTTTTCTTGAACAAGTCCAATCGTTCTTTCTGCAATACTATTTTGTTGAGGAGTGTAAGCACATGATGTCTCATGTATTATGCTTGATTCAGAAACAAAAATTTTGAAATTCATAGTTAATAAAATCCTCAGCACTATTTGTCCTAATCACTTTGATCCTTCTGTCAAACTATCTTTCAACTATTTGGGTGAATTATTTGACTTTCATGTTGACCTACAGTTTATATCTAAGTAAGTTAACCCAAGTAAATCTACTAAAATCATTTACACAAATTAGGAACCCTCTAAAACCATGGATATTTGTCGAAGGTGCAAGTCCCCATACATCACAATGGACAAGTTCAAATGGATTTTTCCTTCTTTCTATATTCTCCGAAGAATATGAATGTCGCTTATGCGTGGCTTTTTCACATAGGTCACATACTAAGTCCTTAACACAATCCCTTAAATTTATTAGGAAACATACATCTTAAAGTTTGAAAAGATGGATGGCCTAATCGTCAATGAATAAGCCACAGCTCTTCCTTCCTTATGGTGTCTGCTGCTGCTAGGGTATTACATAGAGGTAGGATATGGCTTCTATCTTCTCTAATCATCTCCGGGGGAGGTCTATATGTCAACAAGTAGTACAGCCCTTGACAAACTTCATCAAGTCCAGTCTTCCACCCTTGCACTTTATTACACAAAAATGTATTAAAGTCTATCAAATTCAATTTTGTTTCGATAAAGTGATGCTATCTTTTGGACTAAAACTAGGCTTATAAAAAGTTGGGGAATATTAAACACATGTTATAATCTTCCTATGTGGTCTAATAATATCGTTCCTATTCCTGAAATTGATAATAGTGTTCCGTTGGCTGTTTGAACTTTTATATTCTTTGGACAGGGATTATAGGAGATAAAAAATTTCATCATATGATCTGTACGGCCAGAATCTAAGATCCATGAGTTGCGAGGATCTATACTTGGTGTGTTTTCTTTGGATGAAGATCTAACTGTAAGGATTTTACTTAAAATAAAATTCTCAGTCAGGGATTTTACTGAGGTAGAACCAACTCAAGGAACTGGGAAGTAGATCTTCTAATTGCTGCATTCTTGTTTTTAACGCTTCAATCTCACTTTTTCTGCTGATGGTTGAAGAGGCGTTGGAGGTTGATATAGGTTGATATTGGAGGTTGATCCATGAGTTTGATGTTGATGGTGCTGCCAATTCCCTCCGTTATGATAAGACATCATATGGCTTTGACTAACTGTAGGCCTTCCATGCATCTTCCAACAAGTCTCCCTCGTATGTCTGTATTTCTGACAGAAATCACACCAAAGATTATCCTTGGTATCTCCCTTCTTCCTTTGGTACCCCTTTTTTGTAGCACGTGTTTGATTGTATGTAGCATGTGTTTTGGTAGTGATCCTGCATTACTGGATTGCCCATGTATAGGTGCTATAGATATATTAGTAAGTGGGTCGCAGTAGCATTTTTTGTTAAGGGAACTTGACTTTCATGCAGAATTGATGCCTGCATTGACAGCAGCCTTGATTCCTCTTAGATTACTTGGACAACTGATTCATCAAATGACAATGTTCTTTCTCAATTGAGTTGCCTCAAATTCTGGTCTGAGTCTAGTAAAAAATGATAATTTCTTCCTTTTAAGATATATTCTCTTCCTGTTTAATATGTTGGAAGTGGTCAATAGAAGTCAATTTGGTTCCATATTGCTGTTAACTCATTTGAATATTCAAGAACACTCCACTGTTCCTAAAGGAGTTCCAATGCCCTTCTATTTAACTCCGCCATTCTTGATTCATCTTCTAGTTTGGAGTATAACCGAATGACTGTATCCCATATTTGCTTGAAAGATGCATAATCAATGAATCTGTCACTAACTTCAGGTTTCATGGAATCTAATATCAATGTAATGATAAATTCTTCTTCTTCCAGCAATTTATAAGAATGAGCATCCTCCTCGTTCAGTCTGGAATCAGTGAGATGGCCATTGAGCTTCCTTGGCTTAAGCATCCTCTCCACAAATCGCCGCCTGTGATAGAGATTGCACCCAGTAAAGAGGTTCTGTGAAGCGGTAGTAGGTAGATGTATTATTTGATTAACAGCTGATGTAGAAAGGCTGAGCATGGTAGTAATCACGGGCGCTTTGGCGATTTTGTTTTCTTCCTTGGTGAAGATGGGTGTTGAATCATTTCCTGTCGCCATTTGCGAAAAAAAGAGACTTCGCAGATATGCAGACTAGAGTCGGAATAAGCGAAGTGTCCTGCAGATAAGCAGTTCAGGAAACACTTCTATGCCATCGTTTCCACAGATAAGCAGTTCAGATCAAGGTAGTTTTTGAATCCCTGCAGATATACAGATTCAGGGAAATTGCGTTCGTCGACTCTAGGTTTTCCCGCAGACGGAAGATTGAGAACGCCTAGATTGCGATGAACGGATGAGACTTAATCCTTCAAGATTTCACCTTCAATCGAAAACTCTGATACCATGACAAGATTAAGCTTCCACCTTCTCTTAATCCTCAACAGATTAAGAATAAGCATAGACAGAGAGAAGAACAGAAGTTGAGAAGGTAAAAACTTAATTTTATTGAACGAACATTTACATATTTATAATTGCCACAACTAACCATTACTAGTAACAGTAACTACAATGGTCACATATATGTAATTACAGATAAGTCCTTAACTTCTGACAGTAAGCATTGCTAAAATTTGAGAAAACTCAAGTATTAGACATTGAAGATGGACATCATCTGGTATGACTCAGATTAATGAACCTGAATACAATGTATTCAACTCAAGGAAAAACAGAAAATCAAAGGTAGAATGTATTCTTGTAAGTGTCATTATCTTCCATCCTGAATCCTTTCATTGTTCAAGAAGATTTTTTTCCAGGGATGTTTCTGTTGCGCTCGTTATAGATTTCACTCAATTCAGCCAGCATAACGAGTTTAGTTTTATTTCAAGCATTATATCTTTCCACTTTCCGACGGAAATATTTTTCTAAGATGTAGACCAATATTCTTTCTATTTTCATTGAATGACGAACATTCTTATTTCATTTAAGATACACATTCCAAAAATTGTACTGTTTTCATTAACAAAGTCACCATCTAGCTTCATGATAACATTCCAATATTGTTACATGACTTTTGTGATTAGGATTTTTGGATTTGGTCGTTCAAATAACCAGACCCCACGCTTGGATACCGCTATTGACGAGGCCTCCTTGGCTGAAGTTGAGGCTGAACGGCCAGAGAGTTTTGGTGATGAGGTTAGAAAGAAAGAAATGAGAAAAGGCATTGATCTTGCTACAACACTTGAACGGATTGAGAAAAATTTTGTCATTACTGACCCAAGGTTACCTGATAATCCAATTGTAAGATTTGTTTCTTAGTCTTCCATGTCCTCTTTATGTTATTTAGTACTTCATTTTGTGGGATTACAAAACTGTCACTGAAGTTTTCATCTTTCAGATTTTTGCTTCTGATAGCTTCCTTGAGCTGACAGAGTATTCACGTGAAGAGATACTGGGGAGAAATTGCAGGTATTTGATATTGATATTTTAACTACATTCTGTAGTTCCCTGGCAGCTGTCATAGTAGGAAAGTTATATCCTTTTTATTTTTATATTCTGATACTTCTCTTGTTACCGTTATAATAGCTGTACCTTTGTAGCCCAATTTGACGGGCATTTTACCTTGAAATGGATATGCTTTAAGCCTCTAATCAGTTCTGAAGGCAGCGAGGGTCATTCCTCCCCCCCGCCCCCGCGTTTTCATCTACTGCTGATTCTCTGTCCCTCTTTCTGCTGCTTTATTTCTAACAGCAACTGTAGCTCTTATGCACTAAGTCAATGCCAGCATACAAGCTCGATCTAAGTTTAATTTGATTTATTTGTTTTGCTTTTTCTAACGTCAGTTACTTAATGCTTTTTAGGTTTCTTCAGGGCCCGGAGACAGATCGAGCTACTGTAAAAAAGATCAGAGAAGCCATAGAGAATGAAACGGATGTTACAGTTCAGCTAATCAACTACACTAAGAGCGGTATGGTGCTTGTACTTTATGGATATGAGGATATTCCAATTTTATTCTGGGAAACTAAAGCATGTCAATTTGTTTCAGTTAAAAGTATATGTGAGTTTAGTCATTTGGGAGAGGCATGCCTTACATAGGGCATACCACATAAAGTTAAAAGTACACAAATACCCTTAGCACTAACAGTTTTCCAACTAAAGTTGAATAATTACAAAATTTTAAAATTGTTTAAATAACAATGATAATTTAAATTGTTTGATGACAATGATAATTTTTTAAATTTTCACTTCGTAATATTTTTTATTTATTTTTGAAGGCCTTAGAAGCAATCTCTTTATGTTTATCGATTAATATCTATAACTTCTGTCAAGTAAAGTTGTTCCATTGTGAAACAGGAAAAAAGTTCTGGAATCTTTTTCATCTGCAGCCCATGCGTGATCAGAAGGTACTGTGTCTTGTTACCCATTTCCATCTCTGGCTGTTAGAGGGAACACCTTATTTGTCCGAAGACCACTTTTTAAAAGTATTAATTTATTCTCATTGATAGGGCGAAGTGCAATACTTCATTGGTGTTCAACTCGATGGAAGTGAACACGTCGAGCCACAGTACAACAGTATTCCAGAAGAAGCTGCAAAAGAGGGTGAAAAGCTGGTAATTGGTTGCTTGCTGCTAGATCTTTTGTAATGATTCAGTGCAATGTGCCTTTGTGTTATTTTTCCACTTTATGTTCAGTCCTTTAAGGTTCTGTTTAAATGCACGATTGAGTTTCTCTATATTTAAGTAGTAAATGCCCCTCAGGTGAAAGAGACGGCTGAAAATGTTGATGAAGCGGCTAGAGAGCTTCCAGACGGTAATTTGGTAGGTTTTGGTGGATCCTTTTCCTCTGTTAGTTAATAACACTTTCATAGTGATTGGAAATGCCTTTTTATATGTCGTGCAGAAACCAGAAGACCTGTGGGCCCATCATTCAAAACTTGTTCTTCCAAAGCCTCATGGAAAAAATAATTCTGCATGGAAAGCTATTCAGACGGTAATGCAAAATTTTAACAACATTACCCTCTGCTTTCAAAAATCTAATTGGATTCAAAAGTATTTTCTTTCTCATTTGATTATGTTTTAGATAACTGAATTTCAGGAGTTGATTAAGTGATTCGAAGTTGAGAAAATCTAGCATTGTGCATGAGTGTTATGTGAGGGAAAGTCTTCTACCATAGAACTCATTCAAGAGCTCTTGTTAGTCTTCAGAAGAGTCAGGGTTGGAGTTTCTCTTTTCTAAGAATAACAATGAGGTTCTCTGGTCATGAAGAACCTCAGAAGATACCCTATGTCGATGCGATGAAACGATGCCGAGAGCGGAAAGAGATCCTCGCTGGCGGAGATTGCTGCCGGCGGAGGGCCGTCCTAGGGCTAGTCAGAACTCTCTGACAAGTCGTCTTCATTCCCGCGGGTCTGGCCCCTCCAAAGTCACGAATGGTGGCAAACCGTGACCGCACACCACTTCGCGGTCGCGGCCACCGCTGGCACCACGGATGCCGGTTCTGCAGTATCATCGTTCGCGAATCTTCCCGTCACCGCTCTCTCATCGGCCTCTGGATGCCACAACTGTGGCTGGGCCCTCGTGTCCCCCCGATCCAGTCATGTCTGGCCTGCAGAAAACTTTCGGCAGTCTAGGGCTCCTCGCGCGAGAATTCGGCTTCCCCGTCTGCGTCTCGCGCCGAATCATGGGCGTGAGGACAGAGTACCTCCTGCGAGGCCGGAGGACAAGGTTTGGAGGGCTAGGGCTGCTCGCCCAGGCCTCCCAAAGTCCACACAAGCCGCTGCCACTGAAGCATCTGCCGAGCATCCACCCTCGCCTGCTGACAAACAAGATACCTATGCTCCCTCTAGTACGCCATGCCGATCTATGACATATGCACATGCGGTTGCCCGGGGACAGATGGACAAGTCCAAAACAACCCAGGATGAATGGATGACCCGTCGACATAATCACACATCGAGACGACCGGTGGATCCCCGGAAGGATGGCCGGTGTTTTCGGTGTCTGGGCGGGATCATCTTGCGCGGGATTGTCGAGACCCCATCAAGTGTCACCTATGCCTGAAAGGTGGACATCGCCAAGCCTCCTGCCCACTGCAGTCGCATACACCTGCACAGCCGCCCAGCCTGGTCGCCTGTGTGGTTGGGGAATCACGAGAGACAGACCCCCAGTGGGCCCACATCATGAGCGGGATACAGACATTATGCCCAAACTTATCAAGCCCGGACTGCCACCGTCTCGACTCCGGCGACTTCTTCTTACGAGGAATATCGAAAGCGGACTGGCGTCGAATCCACGGCAAAACCCAACAGATTCCTGGGGGCGGGGCCATTACCTGGCGTCGGCCACGACTCACAGACGGTGCCATTATTCCTCACAAGACAGTAAGAAGACTGGAGGCTCGTGGAATACCCTTTGGATTCCGTACGAGGCACCACCTGCAGCAGCTCATACGACCAATAGGCGTCCTTCAGGAACTCGTGTGCGATGGCATCCTGGCTGGAGATCCAAATTGCACGGGTTTGGAAGTGGAGATGGCAAATGACGGCGTCATACTCGACAGGCTCTCCTTGGCACTAGGCGGAGGAAGATGGGTGGACATACAGATGGTCGTCATGCCGCCTCCCCCCTCTCAACCTATCTGTCCACATTCCGCACCCAGCTTGTGTCCCATGGTGCGACTGTCGTCCCCAGAACCACTGACGCATGCGAAGGACAAACTGCCGGAGTCGAGTTCTCTGATAACACAAACACACGACTGCCCACAAAATCAGCAGCTTGACCAGGCGCTTCCCCCATAACGCAACATTGGGGAGACATCGTCTCCAAAGGTGCAAGACACTTCATCGGCGGTCAGGATCGACTGACCCCGGGATTCACTCTCTGTGTACCAGTCGGTACCGGCTTCCCCCCGGGACTACAATAGTTGGCTCTCGAGACATGAGGAGGACCAGCAAGCGATTGCCCGCGGCCATACTCAGGCGGACCGGTTTACCGGGCTGGGACCCCTTGGAAGTCATGATATTACGCTCCCGGAGTTGCTGCAGATCGTGGAAGTGTCAACAGAGGGAGGAGATGCACACCCCCCCATGAGGTGCATAATATGGAACGTACATGGCCTCTGCGACCCGCGCTGCCGGGGGGTCGTGGGGCAGTATCTCCGGGAATGGGGGTTGGATATTATATGTTTACAAGAAACTATGCGGATCAACACTGACCAACGCACTTGGTCCGATCTTGGATGGGGAGGCAACGAAACCCATGTGAGCATTGATGCCTCGGGACGCTCGGGCGGCATCTTGCTGACCTAGAAGACATCATTGTTCGATCGGGAAGATATATGGAGAGGGAAACATGTTGTCGCTGCTCGACTTATCCACCAAGTGGACGGCCGTACCCAAGTCATCGCATCAGCGTATGGACCCACCAATGTCTCAAATCGGGGTGAATTATGGGAAGACCTCACTTAGCTCTGCGGGATCTTCCCAAATACAACTTTGCTCATCGGTGGGGATTTAATGTGACATTGACACTTGAGGATAGGCCAAATGACATGGGAGGATAGGACCCTGGATCGGCCCGCTTTCGGGAGACTCTCACTCACCTTGGGCTAGGAGAAATAAGGCCAGCCGACCAGCGGTTCACATGGCATGGCCCTACTTCGTAGTCCAGGATCAATCGATTGCTCTACTCTCCGGAGCTATGCGACATCTACGCCTTGGCCGAGGTGACATCACTGCCCCCACCCTTATCTGATCATAAGCCTCTACTATGGGCGTCACAAATGGGGGCAACTCGGCCAACATATTTCAAGATGGATCGTTCCTGGTTAAGACATGACTGATTTAAAGAAGAAGTCGAAGGATGGTGGAGGTCCCTCAATGCCCCCGGCTCTACCTCAGCACGCCTCGCCTATAAGCTCTTGAAACTTCGCCACCATGTATTTGAGGCTCGTCGACAGATTCGCATGGAACACACATGACGCCGGGATGAAGCCCTGAACCATATCCAGTCTCTAGATATACTCGAGGGTTCCCGCCCTCTCGAGTTAGAGGAATCGATGGAATGTCGATCCCATCGTGTCGTGGTGGCTGAACTAGACCTTCGACGAGAGATAGATTGGAGACAGCGATCTCGCCAGCTTTGGCTAGCCGCTGGAGATGCCAACACCCGGTTCTTTCACCAAGTGGCCTTTGGACGTCGACGACAAAATTTCATACGGAGAATTCGGATAGGAGATCAGGTGATTATAGATCAGACCTTCGTGGGCCAGGCATTGACGGACCACTTTCAAAACTTCTATCGTCGTGGACCGCCCAATCGCTGGAAATGGACGCCTACAACGGCCTCGACGTTAACACCCACACAAAAGACACAGCTCTCCAACCCTTTTTCTATCGACGAGATCAAAGCCGCCGTTTGGGGACTGAACAACGAGGGTGCGCCAGGCCCGGACGGAATCCCAATCTTCTTCTATAAGAATTGTTGGGATACGATTGCTCCTGAGTTGATGCATCTGATGGACGATCTCTATGCGGGCCAATGCCAGATGGAACGGTTTAATAAGGTGTACATTGTCCTCCTTCCAAAGGTCCCTGGAGCAGAATTGATTGGCGATTTCCGCCCCATTGCGCCGTCTAACTCCATTTATCTTATCATTGCCAAGGTGCTAGCTAATCGTATTCGGGTAGTGCTGGACAGACTGATCAGTCCATTGAAATCCGCATTTATTCCGGGACGACAGATGATATATAGCATTGTCATGGCTGAGGAGATAGTGGCGGCCTGGCGGCGATTCGGTACCCCAGGCTTCTTGTGGAAGGTGGACTTTGCGAAGGCCAATGATTCCATTGACTGGCGCTATCTATGGAATGTACTCAGGCGCCAGGGTTTTCCGGGGAATTGGGTGCGATGGATGAAGCTTTGTGTGACTACATCCTCATGCTCCGTCTTGGTGAATGGTCGGCCCTATGGAGGATGGTTCCAGCCACAACGTGGGATTCGGCAGGGATGTCCGCTCGCCCCTCTGCTATTCATCCTGGCTGTGGATACTATGGTTTTCTGCACGACGCAGCTGTGCTCGAGGGGTCACTTATCGGGTTTTCAGACGGCAAGCATCCCCGGAGGCATACCTTTATTGCAGTATGCGGATGACACCACGTTCTTTATTCAGGGCTCGGAGACCGCGGCTTGCACCCTATCTATGATGATGGACGTCTTCACTGATCTCTTTGGTCTTCAACTAAATCGAGCAAAATCCACGGTTGTCGGTTTTAGCCTCTCAGCCGAAGAGCTCTCGCGCTGTGCCGAGATTCTAGCGTCACCGATCGGGACACTCTCTTTGATACTTGGGTCTGCCGTTAACTGACCGTCGCCTTTCTAACACAAGACTGGCAGCCGTTGATGGAAAAGGTAGAATCACGGCTGGGCGGATGGCGGGGGAGACTGCTTTCCCGGGGCGGTCGCCTTGTTCTGGTGAAGATAGTCCTCTCTGCCCTCCCGACGTACTTCATGTCTGTATTTCAGATGCCGGTAGGGTTGCGGCGGCGACTTGAGGGTATTATGCGGAGATTTTTTTGGCGTGGGACAGATACAATGCGAGGGTGGCCTTGGCATACGTGACCTGCACCATAACAACTTAGCTCTGCTATGCAAATGGATCGCTTGGGTGATGAACCCTACTGATGATGCACTATCTCACTTTCTCCATGAGATGTATGGCTTCCCTCTTGATTAGAGCCTATGGGCGACACCACAGCGCGATGATTCCCCCTTTATGACTGGCCTTTGGGGGATATTTCCGCTGGTGTAGCAATTCTTCCGACCTCAGCTAGGAAACGGGGCCGCTTTCAGATTTTGGGAAGACAACTAGTCAAATCAGGGACGTCTGGTTGAAGGTTTCCCCAGACTTTACGCCCTTGCCGCGGACCAGTCCGCAACTGTTCAATTGGCATGGACGGGAGCATGGACTTCGGCCCTACCCATGGCTCTCTCGGATCAGCGGGTGGATGATCTCCTGAATTTGCAGTCTCGACTTGCTGACATACGACCTACCGTAGAGGGAAGGGATGCATGGATTTGACGCCGGGAAATTTTCTCGGCCAAGGCGGTGTACGAATCCTTACGTGGGCAGTTGACGGTTGAAGATGTCCGACTGATATGGAAGAGACGCCTCCCCTTGAAGATTCGTCTATTCGCGTGGCTCCTCCTTAGGAGGCGTCTAATGACGCGGGCTTTCCGCCAACGCATGTATCCAGATAGCCCAGTGAGCTGTCCCCTTTGTAATCAGGGTGTGGAGGATTGCGACCATCTTTTCTTCCAATGCTCTTTAGTGCAGGAGGCATGGCAGTCGATCTTTGTGGCTCGCCTAGATACCAGATCAGCCGAGGCTTTTTGGACAACGGTGTCGGGCAATTTCTTTAGGAGGGAGGCCGACTGGAGATGCATGTTCGCCATGCTGTGGGCAATCTGGACCCACAGAAACGAGGTCATCTTCAGGGATATCACCCCTTCTGGCGACGCCATTATCTATGCCGCGAGGGGTTTCTTTAACTCCTGGTTTCGAGGTGGCCTAGGCCCCTCGACTTTGTTCCCTTGACTTTGGACTAGTGTAATGTTTTCATTATCTCAATGAAATGGGGACACCGTGTTGGGTGTTCCCCTCCCTCTTTTCAAAAAAAAAAAAAAGACGTAGTGTAGGCCGAGATGACAGAGTAAGAGAAGTCCAGGGTCTTGAGCTCTGATCCGGCAAAGGTGTCAAGGTCATGAGCGTAGAAGCAGCCACCTCATCTGATGGTGGTGTTGAGAATTCCAACAATGACGTTGGTTCCTGTAGTCGTAGTGTTGTGCCTTCCAATATCGACTCTGGCCGTTCCGATACTTGGGCAAGATAATTACCCCCCATCAGAATATTTTGAACATTTATGATGATAAAAGTGAGTAAATTCTTTTGCCAGGCTTATAATTCTTCAGTTCCATACCCATGAATCATGTGATTTCTTTTTATTGTAGAGTAATATCTCGAACATTAGCTAGGAAAAAATGGTTCCCTGCGACTGATCGTATGAGAAGATTGATGACTTTTTTTGGTCTGAAATATATGATTTATAAAAATGCACCTGATGGGCTTGGAAATATGTCTACGTTGGTTTAAATCCAGCTCTGAAAAAAACTAATTCAGCAATAATGGAGGTCTACTTGCTTGAAACTTGCTTCTTACAAAATTTACAAATAAATTTGATGATCAATCGTAAACAATTAATTTTAAAAAAAATAATAAAAAATTTAAATACACTTCCATATGGAGTTCTGAAGTATGCATAAACTTGATAAGATAAGATCATATAAAACAGATGAAGAACATGGTAAACTAGATGAGAAATCATAATGAAACGGATGGATATTATGTGGCCTTTAAGCCAATTACACTTCCATGTATCTTGTTTATGTTCTGTGAAATGAAATGTATTCATTGTCATTCATGTGTGATGTTTACAATAAAATCTATGAGCATATACAATGACTAAGTGAATTATGATGAGATCATAATATAGTGATTACTAGTCCTTAAATATATATTATAAATATTCTTATTTGTGGGATATTCGAGAAGGACATCGAATTATCCAGAAAGAATAACACTATCTGATCTAACTCATATTATGAGTATGATTGATCATGTAGCCATCGGTGTGTACACACTAAAGATAGATAATGGGTGCTCTTTAGAGAAAGAATTCATGAAATTGATCCGTATGAATCCTTGAATGATAATTATACCTAATTGCCAATCAGGTTGATTCATGTCATGGTTATATATGTGGTCTTTTGACTTGAAAGACTAAAGACATCTTGTGAATGGATGATCATGTTTTGATTATGACTTACGAATCTCTAGCCACAGGATATCTAATGTTAGTTTAATCTAAGTTTGATAATTTATATTGGTGCGCTCTTAATGTTTATGAAGTATTATATTAGGCAGCTTTTAGATTTGGATTGATAGCTTTTCGACAAAATGATTTGATAAGGGTATGTGGTGGCGTACGACCCCCGTCGCTACTCAAGGCATGACACTGTGGCGGCCAGGTGGAGGCGGGCACCTCACGCGCTAGCTCCAGCCCCCTCGACACGCGAAGACGAAGGATCCCCGAGCTCTCACTACACCAAGTGAGACCCTCTTCGCGCGCTCTGAGCTCGCGCAGCGTCGACTCTCCCGTTTTCTCTTTTATTATGACTTATGTTGGCCGCCACGTGCTTAAGCGGGCCTTTGCATGCGTCTCTCTCTCTCTTTAAGAAGGCCAGTTGGGGTGGGTTTCCCTTTGCTTTCGGGACCCTAGCCTAAGGCCCTTTCCCTTTTTGTGAACCTTTTTATTCTATTTCTAGAGTATGGGTGTGGGTTGTGGCCCCAAGTGGGCCCTTTCCTCTCTTGCCCGCCAAGGGCTCTATAAGAGGGGAAGGACCCCCACCAAACCCTAGTCATTATTTGAAGAAAGGGTCTCCTCTCTCAAGTGGCTGCTCAAGGAAGGACAAGGAGGGAACCCACCGCGCCACCGCCGCGCCACCGCCCGCACCGCAGTGCCGCTGCCGTGCTCGCGCGAGGCCGCGCCTCGCTGCGTCTTGCTCATCGGGACACGACGTGCAGCACCTAGCCGCCGCGCTGGCCGCCGCCGCTCGTCGCCAAGCAGCCGCCGCGCCGCAGAGACGCTGCACCACCATCTCCTTCCTCCACGGACTATCTCTTCCATCTCCCACTTCCACCTCCACCCCCATCTCCCGCAACCGCCCAGCCGCCGCTGATCACCTTTCCTCCCCACGACTTCACCTCCCTACCTCCTCCACTGACCACCATTCCCAATATCCTCCCCTCCACTCACCATCTTTCGCATGAACTACCAATGGGGCCCGCTAAACTATTCCACTTCCTCCTCCATCGACTTACCTTTCCCCAACGACGCCTGCAGCTACGATCAGCGCCGCGAAGCCAGCGCTGCCGCGATTTAGACGCCGCCCCTATTTGCGATCTTGCCGCTGCCGACGCTCGCTGCTGGGCAGACGCCGCTGTTCACCCGCCCTGGGCCTTCGCTGTTCTCATGCGCTAGCTCGCGACGGAGCCGCTGCCACTGCTTTCCTTCTCTGGTCACGCTGCCGGCACCGCTTCAAGCCTGAAACGCCGCCACGGCCACCTCGCCGTGCGCGCTTTCGCCCGCAATGATACCCTAGCCTCAAGAAGAGTGGACGATTTCGCGCAGCCGACTCGGGCCGGGAATCGGCCACCTGCCCGCTTCGCCTCCCTCCTCAAACTGGTCCGAGCAGCCTGACTGCCCTGACGCCCAGCTCTGCGCCCGTGGCGCCCAGCACGAAGCCCGAGCTCAGCCGGTCCGACCGACTGCAGGGCGACTCGCCTGAGCGATCAGTGTCCTGCCTGACTGTCCGGGCTCTGACCGCGCCGGCCTGACCGGGTCCAGCACCGCTCGAACTGCCTGTGGGGCCTAGACTGCCTAAGATAGCCTAGGCCGGGTTCAGACTGCCTGCATACGCCCGACTCCGGCCTGCGAGCCGCCTCGCACCGCCTCGACACCGCCCGGACGCCGCTCCCGCCTCCCGTGTTTCGCAGACTCTGGACGCCCGACTTCGCTGCTGGATCTGCTATCGCTCGCCTCGCAGCTGACAAGCCTCTCCGGCTCGCCGACACCCGCTCTGCGTCCGACATCGCTGCGCCTCGACGACTCCCCGCGCTCGACCGACTGCTCCTGCGCCCCGCAGGTTAGGCATTCGTCCTTTCTTACTTTGAAGTCTATATTTCTCCAAAGATTTTCCGCACTGCTTCCACCGCCTCGACCTAGTTAGGTTGAGTGACGTCGGTGGTACGGGATTGGGGGATCGTGGATCCGGCCGCGGCTGACGATCGAGCTGCCTCGATGACCAGGCTGTCTTTCTCGTGCATCGACGGATCCTGGGAGGACTCCCCGCTCCATCCTACTGTGGCAGACCCAGGAGCGCGTGACGACGCCACGATGGTTGGCTGCTTGAGTATTCCTAGACATCATATCATTTTGAATACGTAGATCATCCTCCATAGTTCCCCAGAGGACATAGCGCCGGACCGACCACCCCCGTCGGTCCCGAATCGCATGTCCTTGTTAGAGTGTGTACCAACGCCTTGAGGATCGACCCACTTCGACTTCGAACGCATACACCACTAAGAATAAGCTCTAGATTACTTATTTTCTAATTTATTATTAAAACATTTGAATAGGAAATTCTAAAGATAGGATTATCATTATCATTGTTTTAGTATTATAACAAGACAAATGCTCATGAAGATAGGTATTAATGACACAAATATTAAGTTTCATCCTCATAAAATTATTAATTATATTTATTATTCCTATTATTTTAATTTATATCCTTAATTTTATATTACCGCCATTTTAGAACATCACTCTTAATATTCATTGATAAAACATGTTACTTTATTCTTTTTATCATCACTTAATATTTTTCTTCT